>JANDEH010000007.1:34303402-34903402 GCA_024610705.1 Tetragnatha versicolor
GTTTATTTTCTAATATATTTCAGAGAAATAGACAGAGATATTAAACATTTCCAGTTCAATTAAGTTAAGTGAGGAATCAGATATGCCCCTTTTGTTTCATAGCTTTTAAAATTAAATATAAAAATCAGCGTTCCGAGACCAATGGACGAACCACAGACGAACGAAAGTGGCATCATTTGAGCTGCAACTGTTTGATTAATTCATTTTGTCTTGCCAAATTGCCGTACCGCAACAAATTTGTTGGGGAAACGCAGCTAAAGCATTAATAGCTATCTTGACATCAATTGAAAATTTCGTTCCAGATGTTATCCATATTCAAAGAAAGTGCTAAAACAATGTGCGACAACTTCGAAAAAGCGTCTCAAGGGGGCAAAAGCGTTGAAGCAAAAGGGTAAGTATGTTATTCGGAGCTCTTTTCTACCATTGCTGCTATTTACATTGACCATTATTTTTTTCAAAATCAAGATATCAATGTACAGTATAATTTAGTTTTAATTTTTGTTAAAATCTTAATTCAGTTGTGTTCTTTAAGATTCTGTGGAGCTTTCACCATGGACGTCATTGCCAGTTCAGCTTTCTCCACCAAGATAGATTCTCACAACGATCCAAACAACAAATTCGTACGCATGGCCCAGAGAATATTCACCGGAGAAATAAATTGGAGATTCTTGCTCTTTTGTAAGTTATGATGGAAAGTTTGAATTAAAACGAGAGAAAAACTTTTTTTAAATAATTATTTTCATTAAAATAACGTTATTCAGTATTTCGAAGACAGTTCTTTAATTTCGAACAAGATTTCATGCTATAGAAGAACTATATCAAGAACTATGCTATAGAAGTTAAATTAATAAGAGTAAAAAGGTTACACACATTGAAAGCACAAAAAATGCTCAGCTTTCAGAACAAAATATCATTTCAGAAACTTTTCTTCAAACACTTTTCTGTTTCCAAGTACTAATATTATGTAAAACTCTTTGCTTTTTTATGTTAAAATATTTCAACGGTATTTCAATTAACGCAGTTAATAAAGGTACCTGATTTAGTTAAACAGCATTTTAATCCAAAAATATATTTTACTGGCGAAGTACTTAAGGGACTTTTTTTGCAGTTGCTGCTCCCGGATTGGTCAGACTTTTAAAAATAAACGTCGTAGAGCCAGAGCCAATGGACTTTTTCGTAAATGTGACTCATCAGATTATTGAGGAAAGAAGAAAATCCGGAGAGGTAATGCAGTAAAGCTCAATATTAACCAGAATCTTCAGAAAATGCCTCTATCCGTATATTACAAGCCAATACCCAGAATTTATTCAAATTTTAAAGGATTATTTTAAATAATAGAAATTGCAAAATTAGTTTACTTTAAAATTGTAATCACTTAATTAAAGGGAGAGAGAATGAAAATAATATTAAGTTGAGCTTCAATATTCTGTTTATTTCTTTTTGTTCATTATTTGACACAAAACGAAAATTTTGTCAACAGTCTCGGCACGATTTTCTTCAACTGATGATGGACACTGCCAAAGAGGTCTCAGAAGAAGAAGAGGTCGAAGAAAAAGGAGACATCACTTCTAACTATAGTCAAGAGGACATCGAAAGGCAGATTTTAAAAAACGTTACATCCAAACGTAAGTATAGGGTGGTGGTTGGGTGTGTGGGTAATGGTTAGAAATAAAGTTACACAACCAATAGTTATAAGAAGTAAACTATTCTCCCAAATGTTCTCAAGCTTAATAGTTGATAAGAGTAGATTTCATTCTGTATTATAGTTCTAAAACCCACTACCAGGGAATAGATCATGTATCCTGTATGTTAAATTATTACAAAAGTAACAGAAAGGCATAAACTCAAGTGAAAGTATTTAAATAAAAGTTAAATTATTTAAAAAATCATATGTATCATTCCTTTTTTTTTCGGCAGATCTCTCCATGGATGAGCTGGTGGCTCAGAGCGTTATTTTCTTCCTTGCCGGGTACCACACAACTGCTGCTACTCTATCCTTTGCCATTTACGCTCTCGCTATCAACCCAGACATCCAAGACAAGTTGAGGAAAGAAGTGGACGAAGTTCTGATGGAAAACAACGTGAGAATCCCTTTTAAAGTTCCAAGTTTGATCTTATGTGGAAAAATTATGGGAAATGATTGATTCCACGATATTCACCAGTGATTTCCAACGCCCTACTGAACAATAATTGTTATTTTCAGAGGAAAGTAGTTTGGAAATGGATTCTTTAAGAGAGTTAAGCATTTATTCAGATTTTCATTACGTACTATAAGGATTTGAAAATAGTTCGAAAATAAAAGAGAGATGGCATTGAAGTCTGAGGGTTGTTCCAGTTCATATTCTGTCATTCAAACTTTAAAGTAGTAATAAAAGTATACACAGATTTAAATGACGCAGGAATTTTTCTTTCAGATCTTTTACATTCTGAAAAATTAACTGTGTTTATAAACTACAGGGTTAATCTGGTAGTTAATGTGACATGATGTCTCAACAAATCAACATGTTTTTTATAGTGGAAATACTCAGGAAGCAGCCACGCAATTTATTTCTTAATTTGAAAGTTCACTTGAAATAGTACTTTGTCTAAAGTTGTTTTTCCGAAGCTATTTTTCTAATACCTCTATATTTTGTAAAATGCGCAAAAAAAGAAAAATTTGCTACGAAAATGAAGTGCTTGAAGCAACAACGAGCTTACTCCGATGTAAAGCTGTTTGAATAAATTGTTGAGAAATCTTTAACACATAAATATATTAATGTAACAACAAAAACTTTCGCAGGGGGAGATGACATATGAGGCCATTCAAAGCATGAAATACCTGGACAACTTCATCTCCGAAACTTTGAGAAGGTATCCTCCTGCTGCCAGGCAAGTTCCACTTTAGTATTAGTGTTTTAGATGCAGTCACGTACCCTATAAATTTTTATCAATTCAAAGTAAAGACCCTTTGAGTATATAAAACAAAGAAATAGATCTTCATATTTATGATTATTTCATATTCTTCATATTTAGATTGGAAAGGTCTGCAACCACTGACTATGAGCTCGGTGATACTGGAATCACTATTCCAAAAGGAATGGTCGTATCGGTTCCAGTGTATGCTATTCACCACGATCCAGAGTACTACCCGGATCCAGAAAAATTTGACCCGGACAGGTAACAGATAGCGAAAAATATCTTCTACCTTAAAATTTCCCCAAAATAATTTCAATAATCCATAAAATTTTCCAAAATCTATTTTAGGACAATTTGAATGGACTACCCTATCTTCTTTTTAGATTTCATGAGAAATAGAAAATTATCAGTGTATCAGTTATTTTATATCAATTAATTAACGAGAATTGAGGTATTATGTGTTTACTGCATAAAATATAGCTTTCAAAAACAGGTTTTACCATAGAAAACTTGATATACAGTAAAGATGATTTACAACTTTCAAAACCAATAGATATGTTGGGTTTTTAATGTGGAGTCTTACTTTTTTGGACAAACCCTATAAATTCTCTATAAACTTAACCACAAAGGAACATCTACTAATTATTTTATAATTTTAATTCTTCAAGGGAAATTTATGGAGACAATCACAAAATTTATCAAAAAGCGAGAATGCGATGCAAAAAAATATTTTTTAAAAGTGAATTAATTTATTGCTATTTTAAAAAAACTTTTTATTGCAGATTCCAGTGAAAATATCCTTTCTCTCTCTGATAAAAATATATTTTTCTTCAGGTTCACTCCAGAACAGAGGGAGCTGAGAGACCCTTACACCTACCTCCCTTTCGGTGCCGGACCCAGGAACTGTGTTGGAATGAGATTCGTTCTCATGGAGATCAAAACGTGCCTGGCTTACGTCATAGCCAAATTCATCATCAAAAGATCCCCCGAAACTAAAGTACGTTAATTGCTTCTCCTTAAATTTCAAGAAGTAACTATTAATTAATTCCTTATTTCGTGGTATGAAATTTTGAAGCTGTAACTTTTTAGTTAAATTGGAAAGTAATACGGAAATCACCCTAATCATTTCTTCCTTATTTTCTGTCATTTCTTTCAAAACAAATCTCATTAAAAAAGTTTTAGTGTATAAGGGAGTTAAATTAATCTGAGCTAAAATACCTCAGATATTATTTGATTTAAATGCCTCTAGTAACATAGCTCATAGAAAATATGTCTAGTGACTAGAAGAAAAACTGCGACTAGAATAAAACGAAATTCGGCCATACAGAACACAATTTCATAGATATCAACTTAAGCTGTCATGTACTCTACAATGTTCATCTTTTCTCCGATAACCCGATGAAAGTACACTTACCTTTCTATTCCGAATTTCCTTTTTCCGCAATTTTAAAAAGATTGGAGTCTCAAGGGAAAAATATGATTATCGGCGTAAAGATAAAAATCCGAAGTAACTCCGATGAAATCGGAGTACTTGCCAGCACTGCAATTCGAACGAATATTAAACCTTCGTGCTTTTTGTGCTGCTTGGGGCTTTTTTAACAGTAACTTGAATCATTGAAGAATGTAACCGTAAAATAAGTACTTTTTTTTCTTTTTATAGGCACCTTTGGAATATTTCTTCGGTCAAGGTTTTATGCAACCGCTGTCAGTGCATGTTGCCGTTGAACCCAGAGCAGATTCTCCTTTGGTAAAGTGAACAAGTCATTTGGGACAGACATTCTGCAACTGTTGGCAGTGCTGGAACATTGCCTTTTATATGTTGAGCTTTTGAGAGCTTTTTACATGTTATCTTCATTAATATGAGTTTTTGCTAGTTAGAACTCTAAAACCAGTGATGTGACTGGTTTATACCTCTGATTTATAAAAATATGTCTTATTTCGTAACTATATTTCTTTATTGTACATACACAATTAAAAAAAGGTTCTATTTAAACCAAATAATATGATGATTTTTGTTTTATTTATTACAAATTTTGAATCAAAAATAAATATTCTTACATTTATTTACACCAGTTATTATTTACATTACAAACGTTGCATGTTTTAAAATAACCTTTTATAAATATAAAGGCAATTTAACGTACCAAACCCCCTATAATAAATACAAACACAATAGTTCAAATATAGTATGTGTAGTTACAATTTATATGAAATAAATACGTGGCGAAATTATTTTAGGCGAATATGATTCGTATGAAAGTTCGTTTCACGTTTTCATATTTTGAATATTTCGATTGAAAATTAAATACTCTGCCAATCATAAAAATTACTTTGAAACTTCTAAGTCTATCGACTATCTTTTAAGTCGTATAAAAATGCTCCCAGTTTAAACGCATTTGTAGCATTGCTGATCGTTGAATTTTCTAAGCATTTAGTGGTTTTAGACGATTTTCATTTAAAAACATATTTTGAAATGAAGATTATAATAGTTTTGGACATAGTTGAATTATGAAGTTAAGCAAGTTAGTATCATTCAATGTGGATTTTTTCATAGTGGTGGATAGGGTTCGTTGACTCTCTTTTAAAAACAAATAGTGATAAAAATTTGATAATTTTAATTTGCATTATTTATGGTTATCATTTCATTACGGTTACAAAAAAAAAAGTTTGAAATAATTGCAATAATTTCACCATACCCCCTTCTCCCCTTTCTCAAATACGCTCTTCTTACAATAACATGTTAAGAACAAGGTTGGTTAGAATGTACAGGACTCAATTTTTGCATGTAAGTCGAAGTGCTTCCTACCTTATAAATTCAAAGTAAACTATTATTTCGTTAGTATGAATTTTATAATGATGTCATTTATACGTATGTAAAAACTACATTTTTCAGAAAAAAAGTTATTTGTTTAATTTTTGTTGATTTCAAATCTGTGAGGTCACAATTCTGGAATCCTCCTTTTCCCTTTGTCACAAGTGTCACAGATTGATGGATCTCCTCTCCCGCCTCTAAGCGTGACATCATTTGTGGATGACCCTTTTTGTCTATCTTTAACATAAAAAACTAACAATCACACTAAAAGGTTTAATTTTTTCCTGACCCTATTTTATTAAAATCATTTATAACTCCATATATATTTTATATATTATGTTAACTATATATATTTATATTTAAACCATGGTTACAGCCTCTGATTGGTGGAAGGAAAATATTGAATTATTTTTCCACCAATCAGAGGCTGTAACCATGGTTTCCTGACCTGACCGCCGGTCAGGTTACCGGTGAATACGGCCGTAAGTATTTGGAATTAAAAATTTTTAAACACATTTTTTATTTGTAAAATTTTAAATCAAATATAAGGTTAGTATCCAATCTTGCTGTGTCATCATGTTATGTCATTCATAGATAAAATAAGTAAGTATAATAAATTTTTGGTAAAATGATCTATTTTTTCAATTTGTGTATTACTGTAAATTAGTTTTCTTTTTTTCGGAGTCATTGACACCCTATTGCGAAAAAGTAGTGAATTTTTGTCTCAAAGACTGAAGCTTGATGTAAAGAAAGCGAAAGATTGGAAGTTGAAACTCAATTTTTATCTCTTCACATTTAAGTACGTAATAGCCTTGGATTGAAAGCTTTTCCGCGCCTGCGCAGTTCACTAGTTAGTTGTCAGAGAAAGTCAACAAAGCTTCTCATCTCTTCAACAGAGTATCAGAGATGGACATGGATATATTTTTAGGGCCTATGGCCCTCACTTTTTTACTTGGAGGGGTCACCGTTATTTTGCTGTATTTGTAAGTAAAATTATATTCCGATTTTCAGAATTTATTAAAATTGTTCATGGAAGAAATTTTATATTTTTTCTTATTATGAAAAATATGCTTTTTATAGAAAATTATTGTCCTGAGAATTTCGTAAATCTGAAATACCATTAAAAACAAAGTTGCATATTTTCGTTTAAGCATCATGGATGAATTAATTATTAAATTTTCTGATCAATCCCCCAGTACACTAAATTCATCTTTATCAATAATGATAAGTTCTAGATATTTTCCTTTACAGCAGATAAAATTTTTACTATACTTAAATATACAAACCAAATTTTATAAACATAATTGAGAATTTTTTTCAGCTATCAAGTTTGTGAAATAATTGATGCCCATTTTTTTGTTTTGTAAGGCAATGTAATCAAAATTCAAATTTTTTAAACGTGGAAAAATTTTAAGGTAACCATGAGCCTTCTTATAGAAGTAACTCATTATTAAAAAAAATACTTAGCACCTTTAACACTTAAAAAACATTATTAATAATTTTGATATCTTAAATCTATGTATTATAGCTACTGATGTCCGTTTTATTTAAAAAAATATCCACTTATATTTATTAAATCACGAAAAATATGTACAATGAGTGCAGAATGATTTATTCTGTCATTTATAAAAAATCTTGAGTTCATAAAAAAACTAACTGAACCTTACAAATTCATTAAAAATGTAATAAAGAAAATAATACCTATGAAAAATATACTTATTAACACTATTTGACCTAAAAATATAGTTATTTTAACTTTTATGTTTTCTAAGATACCTGATCAATGAATAAACTTATAAAACTTAAATCGGATTCATATGTTTTCAACCAAACGAATTAAATGACTAAATTTACTCGCCAATTTCAAGTTAGCCAGGAAAAATAAAGTTGTTGTTTATAATTTGCTACATGGTTACATAAGCGACGAGTTTGTAGGCTACTTATTATAATAACACAGAGTAATTAAAGAAAATAAATAACTAAAAAGGATGGTATAATTTATAACATTAAAATAATCACTATATTATTAAAGTTCTTATAATTATTTCTTTTCTTTGGTAGCATTTACCTTAATATACACACTTGAAAGAAAATATATTATAACCATACTGTATTCATATATTTTCTAACCATTTTAATTTAGCTTATTTTTTCATACCTAAATAAAATTGATCAAGCCGAAACTACATTTAGTGGAAAAAACTTGCAATAAACTAACAAGATTGTATATTTAATCTCAGAGCCTTCAAGGTTTTTTGGTTCGTCAATCTCAAAATAGAAAAGCAGCATCAGTTTGTGACATGAAATTCAAGAGAATATCATTCCATATCAATTTTACAATTGTGATAACAACTGTGATCCAAGATAAAATTTATCTTATGCGCGTCCAAAAAATTTGCTATTATCATCCAAAATATATGTGTATACTTCTTTAGTTTTACTTTTATTTTCCTAACTTTTTTTTACTGCAAAGAGTAATCAGAAAAATTTGACATAACAATACATTACCTACCAACTGTAGAGACCGATAAGGAGGGGTTTGTATGAAATAAAAACAATAAGAAACTTAGAAACCTCAACTAATGGGGCTTCAATAGGCCTCAATGGAAAAGCCTTTCCTAGCCTTTTTTTTATATCTTTTAAAAATGAGTTTTTTAGGGTTTGTGAGGGAACAGGGGAGAATTAAATTAAAAATTTATAGATATTGTAAAATAAAAACTCTTACAACGAAGCGTAGCCAAAAGACTTAGGCAAAAGAATGCATTGCAAATTTTGAAGAGATGGTTGGGAATCGTGAATCTTGAGATATTTTTATTTTAGTTGTTTTATGTTTTCTGCCTATTTTCTAATTTGTTTATTTTACATACTTAGATCTTTTGTATTTTATATAATATTTGGAATTAATTGATAATAATTAATAGGTGTCGCTAGCCATCTAGCAAGATCCCCTTTTTCAAATGTTAGAAATGAATTTTTAGGGGTTGTCCCTGGTTGAGGGGCGCAATATGAGCAGGGAGAGATGAGACTTAATTTCTTGAGATCTCGAGTGTAACGGTTCGCTTTTTGTGTGGGGACATCCATAAATTACGTGAGGTGTTTTTTTCCAAAATCTGGACCCCCCTCCTTCCTTGGTGAGATTTAGTGAGATTATGCTGGACCCCCCCCTCCCCCCACGTGAGATTTACCTACAACCTTTACAAATAATTTCGTTTACATTTTTTGCTTCATATAAAGAAAATTTATAATTTCTAACTTAAAAAGTTGAAGTGAGATTTTAATCGACCCCACTCCCCCCTTGTGAGATTTGGTGAGATTTTTCCGAACCCCTCCTCCCCTTTTCTGACCTCACGTAATTTATGGATGTCCCCCTGTATGTGTGGTGTGTGTACTGTGGTGATGTTTATTAAAGTTTAATTTAAGTTTAAAAAGGTGTAATCCTTGTTGATAACACCACAGCAGCTACCATGATCAAAAGTAAATGCACGAGAAGGCGCTACACACTACCCAGGTAAGTCTTTAGGTTCTCGAATTTTTCAGGAAGCAGGAAACCGAGAACAAGAGAAGTTATTGAAGTGTATGATTTTGAATATTTAGTAGTAATTGAGAAGTGGATTTTTAGCTACGAAGTTTATTTGTGATTTAAATAAGTCTTAAAGGTAAAAGAGCCTGCATTAGGTCTGGTAGAACTCTTTAGTTTCCTTAGTGTTTGTTTATAACAGAGATTGATAGAGAAAACTAATGTAATTGGAAAGAAAAATGAAATAAAAACGTTAAGAAAACATAAAAATGGTTCAGGGGTCTCCCCCTGACTTTTTTATAGAAAATCTTACTCTTAAAAACGGGTGTTTTAAAGGTAAACGTTAATACCATGAACAGTTTCATATAATTTTTATTTGTAACGAATCAAAGAAATATAGAATCAAAGAACATAATAGGGTCATTCCATGTCAAATCAACCAAAATATCTCAATAAGGAACTTGCATCTATACTGAATCTATTCTTCACGCAAACATAAGCCACTACACAAAATTTGAGGCTGATTGAGAAATTTTTCGATTGCAAAAAAAATTATTAAAAATCGTGTTTTTCGAACATTCATATCGGACACTTCAGAAAAAAGAAATCATCAACTAAAACATAGAAATTCAATTTTGATTGCAATTTTGCTCGATGGATTCTACGTCACTGTGCATGCAAACACACTTGGCGTTTTCAGTCACGTGTTTTTTTCTCGACTTTTAAATTAAAATATTTAATTACTTGTACACTTTTTTGAAAATTTGACAAAATACTTCATTTTACTATTCAAAAAACCATACGAAACAGTTGAATGTTTATGAAAATCTGACACATGCAAGTTCCTTATTCTCAACCTGACTCTTTCAGATTTCAATGAAACTTTCAGGAATTGTTCTCTTCTATGATATAAATGAGAAAATGTCCTTAATATTCAATTTTATTGGTAATATTTTTTAAGAGGGGATGCCACTTTTTGGCTTTAATCTTACATAAAACTCGAGTTCTATTTGTTCGAGAAAAACCTTTCACCCCTTGTTTTACAGATAATTTTATAAGGTTTAATTTGATGTGTGACTATGTGCACGAAAATAAATTATTTTCATGAATTTTTTTTAATAAAAATGTTTTTAAAAATCAATGTTTGTGTCCTTCAATTTTTTGAAACTTGCACATATTTTTTGATAGTATAAAGTATAAATTCTGAAAATTATGGAACGGGAAATCCATAGGATCAGGAGTTATAGCAAAAAGAGTTGTTCTAAAATACTACTTCGTGGCCAAACATGGCTTAGTACTCCATATATGATCACTTTAACCTACAAAGTGGTAATTTAAAACAACTCTTTTTGCTATAACTCCTTATCCCATGACTGTCCCATTATATTATTTTCAGAATTTATACCTAATAATATCACAAAAAATGTATGCAAGTTTCAAAAAAATTGAAGGACACCAACATTGCTTTTTAAAAACTGTTTTATTAAAAAAAAATTTCCGGACATAGTCAAACTTTATATAAAGTTAAACCTTGTAAAATTATCCTTAAAACAAGGGGTGAAAGGTTTTTCTTTAACAAATAGAACTGGATTTATGGATGATTAAAGAGCAAAAAAGTTGATTTTCTTCCTTTTTTCCAAAAAAAATTTAATAAAAAATCTTACCAATAAAATTGAATAATAGGAATTTTTTCTCTTTTATATAAAAGAAGAGAATAATTCCTGAAAGTTGCATTGGAATCTGAGATGTTCAGGTTGAGTGCCTTGTTGATTTGACATGGAATGGCCCCAATAGTAGAATTATGTAGTGGGTAGTTATAGTTGAACATATTACACCGAAAAAATTCTTTATATCAGCTAGCCTACTTAAAAACACCTTATTTTGTTTCAGTCATTTCCATTTACTTATTTCAGGTATTCAGTAAGAAACTTCGACTATTGGACGAAAAGAGGCATTCCTACAGCAAACACAGTCCCTGTTTTGGGATCTATGTACGAGCTAAATAAATACGTAAGCAATAAATGGTATTTTATGCCTCTGTCCCAATTTCGTTACAAAAAAGCTAAAAAAGTTCTCACTATAACTTTTAGTATTATGATGAAATTTTCAAAAGAAAATATTATTAAGTCCGTGGATCAAACTTTGCTTTTTTAATTTCAACAACTAGGTTCAAACAAAAGTTTTGTAACTAAAAACGGTTATAATATTATTCTAAAATAAGATGTTACTTCATAAAGTTTTTGCACATATTAATTCCAAGAAAAAAAATTATCCAAGCTATAGTTTTTCTTTAAAGACTTGATTAGGTATTTTTAACTGATTAAATTTTAAAAGAAATAAAAAAAATGGTTTTACACAATCATTTTTGTGAAAAGAAGTAATTAAACAAATAAAGGAAATTTTCTTACTTTTAGAAAAATAGTAGAAAATAAACAAGTTGAAGAAAATTTTAAAGTAAAAATATTCTTTAAATATTGTTTAGTCTTTAAATATTGTTATGCAAGTTTGTTTCATATAGTTAATAGATTATATTCATCATATCTTTATGCATTTGGTGTGTTTCTTTAAAAATTATATCATTTATATTATAGCATTTTCATGTTATAGAAGAAATAAGGTACAAAAAATTGGGACGAATATACGGGTATGAAAAAACCGCTTTTCTCTTTGTTTTATTGATAGTAATATTTATTTGATTATTTTTCTTGAATTATGTTTTCATCATTCTCACGAAATTCAAAATAATCCCATTACTTGTCTGTTTATTATGATTTAACTTACTTAATTGATAAATTATGGGCATCGTCGGCCTTGGCCCACTAGGGCTGTTGTGCCAATGAGTTTAGTTTAGAGTTTTATTGATAAATTATTAGTACATTTCATATTTGATTTCACATATTTATAACTCAAAATTATCTGTTGGTAGAGATAATGTAATTAGTTTTCAACTAACATTAAAATATTCTAAATTTATTCAATTTGTCTTCTTTCATTCTTGTAATTTGTTATTGCAATAATAAAAATTGGAAAGTTTAAAATTAGATGTCAAACAAAACTTATTACCCGTCAGATTAGCAATCGGGATGATTTTGTTTCCTTTCTTTTATTATTCCTTAAGAAAAAATATTTGCTTTGTTAAAATCATGGAATTTTTGTGTGGTAGTTTGAAAATTTTGCTAAGTTTTTTTTTATATTATGAGTAAGTGTATTAGTTTCTGTAATAAGGAACTTGCATGTGTCAGATTTTCATAAACTTTCAAGTGTTCCGTATGTTTTTTTGTAAAATAAAATGAAATATTTTGTCAATTTTTCAAAAAAGTGTACAAGTAATTAAATATTTTAATTTAAAAGTCGAGAAAAAAACACGTGACTGAAAACGCGAAGTGTGTTTGCATGCACAGTGACGTAGAATTCCATCGGGCAAAATTGCAATAAAAATTGAATTTCTATGTTTTAGTTGATGATTTCTTTTTTCTGAAGTGTCCGATATGAGTGTTTTAATGAATATTTACCTTCTAGACACTTCTGGTGACGGTCAGAAATCCAAGGCTAACATTTTAGGCAAAGTCAATATATTGTGACGTCACTGTGCACTAGGGTGGTCCTTATTTTTTAAGTTTGGAAATCTTAACGCGACGCCCCCCCCAAATTGTTCCATCATACAAATAAATAGTTTTTGCAAATTATCAGCTCATTCGAATAATAAACACCCGTGCGCAATTGCCTTGAGGTTTTGAAATAATACTGATTTTTTCACAAAACATCCCAAAAACCATAGATTAAACCCTCCCATCTTCTTCTTGATTTTTTAATGAGAATCTAATATAGTTATAGTTATAATGTTCCAGATTCCATTCTTCTATCACCCCTCTTTCGGTAGTAAAAATTTTTTAAAGTTAAAATAACTCTTGTAAAGTTGTTTTTCCTGCATTTTAAAAAAGCTAATAACTCCAGAACCATACAACTTAAAAACCTGAAATTTGTGCCATTTTGTTTGTAAATTTATTACCTTTCATTTGATGTGCAACATAACTGCCTTTCTTAAAAAAATTTTCTTCAAAATAAAAAAATTGAGAAAAAATTAAATAAAAAAAAATTTTTGAAAAAAATTTTTATTTAATAAATTTTAAGTTTTTCCACTCCCAAAATGAACATTTCTGCTAAATTTCAAGTTGAAATTAAAATTTGATCATGTATAAAAAATAAAAATTTGCGAAATTTTGGCAAGTCCCTAAACTAAACATTCCATGTAATTTAACAAAAAAAGGTGTTTTACTCATGGGGATTCCAAAAACTCCCTTGAGGGTGTTCATACGATTTGTACCATGCAAAAAAATTTACTTAAATATCAGAAAATACAGTTATTAATACAAAATCCTACAGAGCTAGTTTCCAACCTAATTCAATGTGCCTATATTTTACCTGAATTTCCCTTAGAATTAAATTTTTACGTTATTTTTCCACTTCCAACAAGTCAAATCAAATGAAATTAAAAGTGTTTAAAGATAAAAGAATAAAATAAAATTTTAATTCTAAATAATAATAGGTTGACTCAATATTAAAACTTATACTTAAATTACAAATGAATTGTCAATAAATTCTAATGTGATGTATTTTATCCTAGGTTTATAAAAATATTTTTACAAGATCACATTAAAATTAACCAATTATTTACTCTATATAATCTAAAAGTTTTACATTGAAAAATAATAAAAAGTACACCCACCTTTTTTTCTATAACGCGCGGATTTTTCTAACTCAGCTAGCTAAAGAACTGACTCTGACTCCAATAAGGAAGTATGCAGTATGGTGAAAGATGTTTAATGAAAGTATGAACAGTTCAACACAAGCCAAATACAAAAACCAAATATCTGCACTTGGTGCTCAGGTTGCACTTAAAAGAATGGACTCTATGCAAATAACATTATACAGACGAAGTAATAATCACAACATATAATAAGTAGCATCCTATCATAAGGGTTTCTCAATGTCTCTCGATTGGATTTCGGATATTTTTACGATAATCCTGAACAGTTTGTAAGATGAACTGTTTTTAAGATTCATATTTGCTAAATAGGTGGTTAAATTCCTCAATCAGTTTAACCCCTCTTTCTGCACAGTCATTGACTACTTTAATTGATTTGCTATTCTTTGTCCATTTAAGTAGTTCTCGTTGTTTTGCCATACAATAGGATCCAAGTTCTAAAAATTTCTTTTCTATTTTAAATCGATCAAATAGTTTTGTAGCTTTGCAACTAATTCGGGGGTTTTCTGATCTATGGCCACAAGTTCTTCAGTAAAATGAAACCTTCGTCTTAGAATAGATAAGAGTGGAATCGATGAAGTTCCACGCCTTCCATACCAAAAAACTTTTTCTTACTTACGGAAAGTAATTTTTACAATTCTAAATTTTTACCATAAAAAATGTTCTATACAAGCGTTAGTATTCATTTTTAATCACTATAGGACTAGATAAAAATATTTATTTTCGTTCTTCCTCCCCGATGACTACGCACAACGCAATCTACCATTTGGTACCCGACAGGGCTCTGTAAGATTTTGCACCGAATCGGCTAGTAGTTGTATTTTCTGATATTTAAGTGAATTTTTTTGCATGGTAAAAATCGTATGAACACCCTCAAGGGAGTTTTTGGAATCCCCATGAGTGAAACACCTTTTTTTGTTAAATTACATGAAACGTTTAGGGACCTGCCAAAATTTCGCAAATTTTTATTTTTTTCTACACGATCAAATTTTAATTTCAACTTGAAATTTGGCAGAAATGTTCATGGTACTTTCGTATTAGCCCGTCCATCGTTTTCGCCAACTTCGCCAAATTTCGCCAAAACGCGCCAAAATAAGGGATTTCATCAGAATCGCCGAAAAACACATTTTTAACATCAGAAACATCTTTATAACATCAGAAAATAAAAAATAAAAGTTTCATGTGGTTGGGGGGGGGCTGCCGCCCCCCCCCCAAACCCCCCCTGCCTTATCTATAACCAAACTCGTTGTGGGGGTAATCAGACACAGTAAGGATTCAGAAAAAGGGGAATCAGTATTCTTGGATGAACCAAAACTACGGATATCACTCGGTAAGAGCATAAAAATAACTTTTTTAGCACTAACTTACTTGCAAAATGGTCGAACCTACCGCCGGCGATCTTTTGTCGATTCTACCACCGGCGTGCATACGCAAACATTGAAAGACTCTGGGGCTCGGCAAAATGGCGCAACAAAGTTCACCGTGGAACGACACGAAAGCAGACTCCTACCTTTCAGATGCAGTCTTCGTTCTTACCTTGTAAACACTGTTGAATTTACGTTCAAAACAACCTGCGCGGTGCGCACACATTATTTCACCCATGGGCTTACCGATTTAAATTGCGCGCGCATGCGCCAGTGATCGGAACTAGTGCGATTTCGCTACGTTTTCCAGGGTTACCAGAATCAACGGTAGTGTTGCGGGGTTTACCAGACTTGGCGACTTATCGCCCCTGTTGGCGAATGGACGAGCTAATACGAATGTACCATGTTCATTTTGGGAGTGGAAAAACTTAAAATTTATTTAATAAAATTTTTTTTCAAAAAATTTTTTTATTTAATTTTTTCTCCATTTTTTTTATTTTGAAGAAAATTTTTTAAAGAAAGGAAGTTATGTTGCACATCAAATGAAAGGAAATAAAATTAAAAACAAAATGGCACAAATTTCAGGTTTTTAAGTTGTATGGTTCTGGAGTTATTAGCTTTTTTAAAATGCAGGAAAAACAACTTTACAAGAGTTATTTAAACTTTAAAAAATTTTTACTACCGAAAGAGGGGTGATAGAAGAATGGAATCTGGAACATTATAACTATAACTATATTAGATTCTCATTAAAAAATCAAGAAGAAGATGGGAGGGTTTAATCTATGGTTTTTGGGATGTTTTGTGAAAAAATCAGTATTTTTTTGAAACTTCAAGGGAACTGCGCACGGGTGTTTATTATTCGAATGAGCTGATATTTTGCATACATTATTATTTTTTATAGTGACACAAAACTAGGGGGCGTCACCACCGGAATTCCCCAAAAAAATGTTTACCATACAAATAAGGACCACCCTACTGTGCACGTTTTCAGGTGATTCGGAAAAGACGATTTTTTAAAATTTTTTTTGCAATCAAATAATTTTTGCGTGAAGAATAGATTAAAAAAATATAAAAAAATCATGCAAGTTCCTCCTTACAAAATTTGATTTTTGCAGGCACTTTGAATCGAGTTCCCCTCTACTTTCAGTTGCGGATCCGCAATTGCTGAGAGATATTTTAGTAAAAGATTTTGGAAGCTTTCATGACCGGAGGGTATGTTTATTTTACACGAAAGGCTCCAAATATCAAACAATTTAAAGGGAAATTGATTATTTTATTTTATAGAATTATCCTGATATCACACATACCATGACCAGATCTTTCAAACTAAAATCAGGACATATTAGTGTCAAAGGTTTTTTTAAAGGTTCAAAATGTTAATGAAAGTACGAATTTCTGCCAAAAGCGGGTCGTCTGGTCACTAAGCATACCCTACCATCCAATTAATAGTTTTGTGTTTTAGTAAATGGCGATAAAAAATTCTGCGAAAATATTTTTTAATTTTTTCGGGTAGTTTTTTTATTTCACCTTTTTCTTTTTATTTGAAATTGCTCCTACTGTTTATGTACTAAAATTTTAGTACTTTAAGATGATGTCCAGTAGTTAAAATACATATTGACATCAAAGCACAACACTTAGACATTTTTTTAAGTACTGACACGCTATTTTTCGCTTGGTTACATATTATTATCCACTTATATTTCTGTGTTATCCACTCAGATTAAAAAGAGTAATTTTTTAGTTATGTTTTAGATTTTTCGCTCTGGAGTAAAAGTTTTAGACAACATGCTCTCTGCGGTAGGAGGAGAAGACTGGAAACGAATTCGAAGCATAGTCAGTCCTACTTTTTCCACTGGAAAAATTAAGAGGGTGAGTACAGGCTCATTGTAGAATTGTATTTTAAATTTAAATTCAAAAGACATCTTAAATTCAAGACCTTTAAAAAAACCTTTAGACTAACAGTAAATGCATTGACCAATTTACAGAGTTCCTAATGTATAAAATAGTTAATAAAGATATATTGGGATCTAGGAACTCTAAGATAATTTTTTATAGAGGGGGTTTATCTTGAGTCTTGATATCTACCTTGACTCTCTTGGTTAGTACACCGATAAATTTCATTTTTAATATACTTCAATGAAATAGACAGAGATAAAAGGAATTTTTAAATCATTTTACTTGAGGAGTATAAAGGGGAACTAGGTCCCCCCCTTCGCTTTATCATCTCTTTGAAATATTCTGTTAAAACAGCGTTGTGATACCGATGGACGAACGAGGGGATATGAACTGAAATGGCATCATTTGAACTACATCACTTAGATTAATTTATTTGGTCTCGCCAGATTGGCATGTCGCAACAAATTGGTAGGAAAAGGGGAAACGCAGCTATATTTATATCAATTGAAAATTTTGTTCCAGATGCTATCTATATTCAAAGAGAGTGCCAAAACAATGTGCGAAAACTTCGAAAAAGCATCTGAAGGGGGCAAGATCATCGAAGCAAAAGGGTAAATACTCTTTCAGTATTACCCTCATCATAAAGTCAGTAACTCTTTTCAACCATTCCTTTTACGTAGGTAGAATTTTGTTTTCAGAATAGTTTCTCAATATACGCATAATTTAGTTTCAATTTGTATCTTAAATTTTTCAAGAAAAGCATGTTATGTTTCGTTTCCGTAATTAAGTTGTGTTCCCTTAAGATTCTATGGCGCCTTCACCATGGACGTCATAGCCAGTTCAGCCTTCTCAACCAAGATAGATTCTCACAACGATCCAAAAAACAAATTCGTACGCATGGCCCAAAGAACTTTCAACGGACAATTAACTTGGAGATTCGTGCTCTTCTGTAAGTTATGACATAAAATCGAACCTCAGAATTTATTTTTAAAAATTTAAACGTTATGCAATCAACATCTCTAACAAGATTCTTCAGTCATCGTTGAATTTAAAACCTTTTCTATAGAAGTTAGTAAGAGTAAAAGATTTTGTTTCATTGAAGAGTTTTTATATGATTAAAATGTTTTTAAAACCTATTACATGCTCAGAGTTTAAAGAACGTCTATTGAAGTATGGGAAAATGCTAAGCTTTAAAGAATGGAATCTCTTTCTAGCACAAATGCTCTTTGAGCACTTTTCTGTTTTCAAGTACTGTCATTTAAATTTCTTTTTTGTTGAAATATTTTTACGGCATTTTAAGTTTTAATGTCGTTAGTGAAGGTGCCATTTTTTGTTTGATAACATTCTAATCCGAAAATATATTTGACTGGCGAAGTATTCAAATGACTTTTTTTTACAGTTGTTGCTCCCAAATTGATGAGATTTTTCAAAATAAACATCTTCGAGCAGGAGCCGATGGACTTTTTCGTAAATGTAACGTATCAGATTGTCGAGGAAAGAAGAAAATCTGGAAAGGTAGGCTCTAGGTTAACCAGAATCTTCGGGAATTGTCTCATTCCGAATAATAAAAGCCAAATCTTGAGTTTCTGCAAATTTTGATGGAAAGTTTCTTAAAATTATTGAAAATACAAAATTTATATAACACATTACATTGGTAAACATTTAACAAATGGAAGAGAGAGAATGGACAGGTGTGCTTCCACATTCTGTCAATTTCATTTTGTTCAGTATTTGACATAAAACGAAATTTTTGTCATCAGTCTCGCCACGATTTTCTCCAATTGTTGATGGACACTGCCAAAGAGGTTGAAGAAGAAGAAGAGGTCGAAGAAAAAGGAGACATCACTTCTAACTATGGTCAAGAGGACATCGAGAAACAGATTTTAAAAAACGTTACCTCCAAACGTAAGTACAAGTTAAAAGTACAGTTACATAATTCAACAGTCATAATAAGTAAATTACAGATACAAATGTTATCAAACTTATAGTTTATGGTAGAGGTCAGGGGATTTCATTATTAAAAGAAAATAACTCTAATAGCCACTATCAGGGGGTCGCGTATGCAATATTATCACGAGAAAAAGACAGAAAGTGTTTAGAACAGTTTAATAATTCTGTTATTCGTTTTTTAAACGGTGAAAGTAAGTTCAATGTGTGTTCTCTATTTTTTTGAAGAAAGTTAAATTTTGGTACAGCATTTTGAACAGACTTAAATACAGAAGGGTCCCATCTAAAGAAATATTTACTAGAAACGAGCTATCGATGAAAATTAGCCAGATACAGGGATATATCTACCACAATTCAGAAATTTTCTTTCAGAAGCACTGTCATTAAATTTTTAGACACAATACATTAATCTGGTTGCTGCAAAATATTTTCGCTAAAATTAATTACCCTTTTTTGACTGACGGTACTTACAAGTTCCACCAAATTTAAAATTACATAGAATAACCATTCTTACGAATATACTGACAATACTTTGCAGGAATACTCTTTTAGGTTTACTCTTCAAGGATAAATTGCAATATAGTTTCTATGATGAGTATTTTAGTGGGAAATGCAAATAGATTTAAAACTGAGGATGTGATTTCAGCTGCCATCTTGATCGGATTCCCATGGTTATCATTTTTGTTGTCTAAAAAGTAGCTTAAGTCAAAAGGAAAGTGGAGTATTTTTTAACACTTAAAACTTGCGAGAAAACGTAATTTTTTTTTTGCATTGTGAGGATATTTTATCCCATAGTGTACGTACTGACGGTTCTCAAAAGTATCAATTTAATTAATTAGCTCGAGCTGATTAAATTTCCCAAAGATGATTATTTTACTTCCGTATATACCTTAGTTTTCCTATTAGTGACTCAAAAAAAATATTTGCACAAAAAAAATTGCAGAAAATCCTAATGCAGTAGATAATGGGTCTTATATATTCATCATTTCTTTATTTTTTTTCTGCAGACCTCTCAATGGACGAGCTGGTGGCACAGAGCGTTATTTTCTTCCTTGCCGGGTACCACACAACTGCTGCTACTCTTTCCTTTGCAACTCACGCCCTCGCTGTCAACCCAGACATTCAAGACAAGTTGAGGAAAGAAGTGGACGAAGTTCTGATAGAAAACAACGTGAGCACGATTATGCATCCTTTTAAAGTTCTAAGTTCGAATTTATGGCCTCACTATGTTTCCAAACCATTTTTTCCCAAATCCTTATAAGTCGACTCCGCTTGTTGTGATCAAAGTTGACTGGTCCTGATCATTCCTATATAACTTAACGCAAAATATATCGTTTTAAGTAATCAATATAATGTTATCAAAATCTCTTGAAATACCCTTAAACCTCCTTTTTCCCGTTTGAAGGCCAATTTTAATAAGCACATAATCTTAATTAAATAATGAGTTATTAATTTATTTGTGAAATTAGTTCTACTCTCCTATTTTTTAAGAATGTTGAAGTTATAAATCGGATATTATAATCATTCTACTCGTGGCCAAAATGATCCCATTAAGTGGAGTCAACAGGACTTCTGCCTTTGTAAAAAAAATACTATTTTTTATATGCTTAAAAAGAAAAACGTGCTAAATACATGATAGAAATATTACAGAAGCTTTTTCGCAGGGGGAGATGACATATGAGGCCATTCAAAGCATGAAATACCTGGACAACGTCATCTCCGAAACTTTGAGAATGTATCCTCCCGCTGCCAGGCAAGTTCGTATTTTAGTGCTAGTGTTTTAGATATGCCATTGTAATTCAGGAAGCTTAAATTTTTAATCGTTTAAAATACAAAACATTTGTATACCGAAAATTTAGAAATTATAGCATCTACATTTTTATGATTATTTTCTCAGGTTGGAAAGGCTTGCAACCACTGACTATGAGCTAGGTGATACTGGAATCACTATTCCAAAAGAGATGGTCGTATCCGTTCCAGTGTATGCTATTCACCACGATCCAGAGTACTACCCAGATCCCGAAAAATTTGAACCAGACAGGTAATAAATTGTTTTAGTGTCATGAATTAAATTTACTTTAATCATAAAATATTTCTAATTTCACAGATAGGAACTATCCATTTTCGTCATCTCAAATAAACTAAGATGCAGGGAGCTTTTGAAAAAGAACAAGATTTTCAACCCAACTCAAAACTTTTTCAAGGGAAAACGCTATTTTCAATTAAAAAGTATAATATTTTTCGAGAAGTTATACGTAGGATACTCTCTTAAATTTGTTTTAAGAGTATATTTTTCTGGAGATGACAGAAGCCTAATACCCTTTATATAATCTCATTTTTTTTTATTTTTAGTTTTTACAAGAGATAAAGAATTTAATCAGTGCATTATTTATTTCGTTTAGGTTGTTCATTCATTTAAAGCCAAGAATATTTAGACCTTTCAGAAGCAATAAATGATATATTGAGTTTGTACTCAATTCAATGAACCATGTCTTAAAGGCAAACTCTGTAATTATAATAGTGATTATAGTAGGTGCATGAGAACTAAACTACTACAATTTTTCTTTAAACTTAAACTCAAAGGGACATCTACTAATTATTTAATAATTCTAATTCTTCAAGAAAAACTTATGTAACTATTGAAACAATCTTGTGTTACCCTACCCTATCACAAAACTTATCAAAAAGCTAGAATATATACGATCGAAAAAAAAAACTTTTTTAAGCGAGTTAATCCATTGCTGTTTGGAAAAAAACGTTTTGATGCAATTAAATGAAAATATTGTCCTCCTATGATAAAGGTATAATTTTCTTGAACAGGTTCACTCCAGAAGAGAGGGAGCAGAGAGACCCCTACACCTACCTCCCTTTTGGTGCCGGACCCAGGAACTGCGTTGGAATGAGATTTGCCCTCATGGAGATCAAAACGTGCCTTGCTTACGTCATAGCCAAGTTCATCATCAAAAGATGCCCCGAAACCAAAGTAGGTTAAATATTTGCTTAACTCATCAAATTCCAAGAAGTGTCAAAACAATGATTTATTTTGAGTGTAAACTCAAAACTCTCAAGCGTCGCCTCCGGCCATGGGCCGGTTTCTTCCTTGTTATTATTTACCTATGATTTATTTTACCTATTTCCTTTTAATCTATAGGGATTTGTAAAAAGCAATTTTGATTGGGAAGCTATTCGGTGTGCAGTTAAAGCTTTCATGTATCACAATAATTTTATCCTTTTGCGTTTCCAGCAATCAATTTACTAATACCAAATGTTGAAGCTCAAAACGAAGACGGTGAAATAAAAATTCCGTATAGGAAATTTTAAAACTATAACCTTTTAGTACCATTGGAAAGTTATGCAAAAATCATTCTAATCAATATCAATGTTTAGAGAATCAGCTTTGGTTTACGATTTTCATAATCTCGGGCGCCTTAGTCTAACCCTTGTTTTAACCCTTATTCGAAAGGGTTAAAACAAAGGTTAAGTTAAAAAACACGGGAAATATTTGATGCAAAGACAGAAAAATACTTTTGTGTTCTTTAATTTAAAATGAATGGTGTGCTCATTTCATCCTATATTTCGAAAACAAATATCATCAATAATTTTAATAGGAATAAACGAGCCAGATTAATCTGAGCTCAGACGTTGATTTAAAAGCTTTTTAACGATAACTTCAGAAACATTGAATCATGTTACCGTAAAATAAGAACTTTTTCACTTTATAGGTACCTATGGAGTATTTCTTCGGTCAAGGTCTTATGCAACCGTTGTCAGTGCATGTTGCTGTTGAACCCAGAACAGATTCTCCTTTTGTCAAGTAAACACTGAACATTAAGAAAGATAAGGCATTTTGCAAATATTGGGAATGCTGGAACATTGAGAGAGCTTTTAACAAGTTTTCTTCATTAATATGAGTTTTTATCAATTAGTGCTCTTAAACTTGTGATGTTACTAGTTTCCAAATCCAATTTATAAATAATATGTCTTATTTCGAATTATATTTCGTTATTGTGCATAACAAGGAATATAAGGTTCCATTGAAAGTAAAAAATATATGATTTTGGTCTTGTTTGTTACATATTTTGAATAAAAAATTATATGTTCTTACCTTTATTTTCCCATTGCATTTTTAAAATAATATTTTATAACTATAAATGCCATTTAACGTACGAACCCCTTAAAAAATACAAACCCATCCGGTTTAATACTCATAGTTACAATCTATGTGAAATAAATAGGGGATTTTGTAACTACATATAGTGTGCTTTATCGTGAAGATGCTTAGTGAAAATAGCTATTTTGTTCCTTACAATCTGTAGTTTTCGAATCACGATGGTGGACATTTCGGGTGTGCGACTGGGGAGGGTGAGAGGCACAGAAGTTGAAAATCTACTCGTATCGATTTGTGTTATTTCAGGTCAAAAAGGTAATTTTTATTATTTTTTTAATTTGCCCCATCATACCAGATAAGTGAGGGAGGACTAGCAGAACATAGTTTGGAAAGGATCAGTTCACTCGTGTCGATGAAGTCGAATATAAATGAAATTATTTTCCTTACTCTCAGGCGAAATAGAATTGCGATAGTAGAAATCTGGCAATCCTATAGGGGGAGTGGGGCACTTTGAGACACTTTTGATTAAATCATTTTTCTGATTTTTGTACACCACAATGGTATTTATTCAAACACAGCTAGGAATACAGTCTTTTGCGTGTATAATAAAACAATTCCCAAATATCTCTTTTCGGGAATTCAGAATAACAAATTTAGATAAGTTCTGACTAAAGCAGCGGTTCTCAAACTGTGCTCCGCGGAGCCCTTAGGGCTCCGCCAAGCATTTCCAGGGGCTCCGCGAAGAAATTTGAAATAAATACATTTTTGATAATTTCTAATTTGCTTTTCTCTGAAATGTTATAAATAACTTTCTGTAAGGTAATGGTAAGGTCTGCTGGTTTTTGCCTTTTTCAGGTCTTTTTTGGTTTACCAAAACAAGTTAAAACCCTGTTTTTAGGGTAAAATTTCCAAAACTTTTCTGGGGGAGGAACCCCCAGGATGGGACGGTTTGGCGCTGGCCGTTTGGGCGCCGTTCCCGTTTCGGCACCAAATTTTTCTTCTTCTAATTTTTAGAATTATGAGAGTTTTATTTACTTTCATTTTATTTCTGCCGCTGAAACGGCCGCGCCGAATAGTAGCACACCAAGGAACCCCCTTCCCCCACCTCTCAAATTGATTACTCAGCACCTTTTTTTTTTAAAAGTTCACCAAAACCAAGGGAAAACCTGTTTTTAGTAGAATCAAATTTCCAACACCCCCTTTATAGCATTTGGAACTTAATTACACAAAACGCTTCTTATATTAAGTTCTTTAAGATGCAAATTCTGCCAAAAATGTATAAAAAGCTAACATTGATCCTATGGCACGGGAGGGGATAAGGAATGATTTTGGGCCCATGTGTAAATAAATTTCGATATGTACCTCTGACGTATGGTCTAACAGCCCCCCAAAACAGCTCTCGATTTCAAAAGAAGTAACTTTTAGGAAAACAAAATTTACAGATGTATAGATTTCCGTATGAATCCTTTGTTCATGCATCTCCGGCATAATGATTAAAAAGTGATAGCTTTAATATTCAGAAATTTAAAATAAAGATTTACATTGTATCCAATGATAAAATATAATCGGTAAACAAAATATTCCATAAACCCCCGGGGTGTATATCAAAGGAGCGGGGGGGCCCTGCCTCCTGCCTCTCCCCCGGAAAATCGGACTACGTATAACAAAACAAGTTAAAACCATGTTATTTAAGGTCAAATTTTGGAAATTCTTTTGGGGGAGGACCCCCAAAACCCCCTATTGTACTTGAAACTTTATTATTGTCAATTTTTATAGTAAGTTCGTTAAAATTAAAATCCTACCTAAAAATGAATGTCCAAAATTTGGCCAATGATGTACCTAAAACGAGTTAAAAAACTGTTTTTAAGGATCACATTTCACAAAATCTTCTGGGGAGGAAGGACCCCCAGACCCTTCTATTGTACTTGGATCTTAATTCGTCACAATTTTTCTTACAAATAAATTATCTTAGATGCAAATTATACTTAAAAATGTTTTTAAAAGCTACGTTAAACTGTTAAATATGCATGGGAGGGGCTGAGGAATAATTTTGGACCCCTCCCGAAATAAATTTCTATTATGCTTTTATTTCTACAAGCAATGAGTTTTATATAATTTGTTTTTATACCTTGAAAAATTTATTTCGGAAAAGGGCTCCGCGAATAATTTGTTTCTTGAAAAGGGCTCCGCGACATAAAAAGTTTGAGAACCCCTGGACTAAAGTATTGAAAGTGAACAACCCATTTCCTAGTGTTTTTTACTAAATATAACTAAGTTACACCTCCGGATGTTTATGCGCAAAACGTGACCTTATTTTAATTCCACACGAGGCGCCGAGAACACCGAAATAGAAATGAAAACTGACGTCCACATTTGGTGAAAGCATATAGTAAGAAGGATATAGGGCGCATTGAAAGTAACCTTATGCGACCAACATACACTCCCCAAAGAACCTGAGGGAATAAATTATGCCTTTTCAGCGTAACTGAAAAATTTCCTTTCATTTTATAAGAACAAAAAATATAAATGAGTGGGTAGTTAGACACCAAAATAACAAATATCAAGAAAGATCATATTAAAAAAATGAGAGAAGAACGCACACATAGGAGAAAAGAAAGTTGGTGGTCAACCTCTATTTCTTCTTTCTCTATGCACGAAACCTCAGTGACGCAATACACAGGAAAAAAACAAAGCCACGCTGCAATGTTTTCTGTTTTCATATACGTCACAGTGGCTAGAGTCAGCTGCTAATAGCACGAAAAGGGAAGCATTTTATCCGAAGGTCAGTGCTGTCGTTGGTTCTTTTGTCTGGTTCTGCTATTTTCCATGTGGATAAGTGTTCACTTTCGACTTCCTTTTAGGAGGTGATTTTTTAGATTACGGAGTGCGTAGTCTTTGAGCTTCGGGTCTCTTTTAGGCGTAGGAGTATGTTTAGAATATGAATAAGGGGCCACGTTAATATACAGCGTCTGATGATCCTAATGATACATTTGATATGTTTAAGATGACCATATTTCTACCATTACAATCCTGAAAAGGGTTTTCATCGGGGGCTATTTTTCTTTGGAAACACGTCTCTCAATGCACGTTTTGCACAGTGGTTTCCATAGGACCGACAAGAGTCAACCAATGACTCTATGTGAAAGAAAAATATATTGCTGATAAACCATATCGTGCGTTGCATTTTTGAAGGGGGTGTTGAAACCCTGAGGAGCACAGAAGCATACTCTTTCATAATGTCAAGCTCACTCAAATTAATATAAAGTTGAGTTACTATGTTGAAGTTATTGAAAGTGTTATGACGACCAATTTGAATTATCTTATGTTACATGGGATCATGACCTCTCTCCTACTCTAAAGTATAAAATAGTTAGCGAATGCCACCCCCAAGCCCTTCCTAGCGAGCGTTGAGCTTTTAATATCCCAAACAACAAAAAAAACATTATCCTCTAAATGTGAAATACTTAATTGAATCGTCAGTTTGCAAAAGGGAATAAGACCAAAAACCAAGTTTTGAGAAAATCGAAGAAAAAAACTGTATAAGTAATGGAATTTTCATTAACCACCCAATTTTTACTGGAAATTCAGGACCTTATTCAAAAAACAGAGCAATCATCAAAACAGATAAAAGTACATTCAAAAATATTTTACAGTCAAAAACTTTTTCAACCTTATATTAAAATTTTATTTGAAGAAAAATCTTAAAAAACCGTTTAACTGACATTTAAATTCTATTTCTCCTTAGTTTACCCCACAAAAGGGAGAAATAAGAAGAATAAGACAAATAAAATTCAAAATTATAATGAAACTGAGTTATTAAAGCAGTATCAATGGAGTAAGTGAATATGAATGGAGTCAAACATTCCCTGCATAAAAAAAGTTTGAAAAAATTAAATTGAAAGCAAATTTTATTTTGGCTTAGTTTACAGTACAGGGAATATGAAAAGAAAGACAAATTAACTTTAATTCCAAATAAAATTAAAAATACAATGAATGGGCATCGGTTTCGGAAATTCAAGGCGATGTATCTACCGACGGGTAGATATTTTCCCCCTCTTTTAACTCATGTGTTGAGCAAAGCTTGGAGATATTTTAAGCACAAAAAGTCAAATAGTCATTTTTCAGACTTATTCCCTTTTTCAAACTGGCGATTCAATTAGGGCCGCGTGTAAGAACTTCACTTTTAAGGCATTTCTTCATACAAAATAACTTCCAGCGAAAATAAAAAGAGGATTGTTTATATCAGATCAATTATCTTTCGATTGTAGATATAACTTAGATAAACCCACATATTATTTTGGTTTTTTATCTACTCCCTAATCATTACACTCGCTTGCATCCGGATTTGCTTTCAGAATGCACTGGCAATAATCAAAGGGATAAAAGTTGTCGCTGGTTCTCCATTTCGGAGTTAAGAGAATCACGATGGCAGACGTTCTTTTGGGTCCCGTGGCAATCACTCTAGCGTTGGTATTTACCTCCCTTTTGCTGTTTTATTTGTAAGTATGAACTATTTTATCAAGTAAATGAATTAGGTATCTGGAAGCTAAGATGATTTATTTTGATTTGTGAAATATGTATGATGCGCACAAAGATGAAATAGCTGAGCGATCACATCAATAATTTCTTCGGACTTGTCAAATGTCAGCCAATGTATTGCGAAATTTCAAGTAACGATTTTAGTACAGTAGTATTTATTTTAGCTTCATGCAATTTTCGGTAACAGTTATGTTAGTTGGGATGAGCGTGAGAGAGGGGCGTCATTTCAGTTTTTGGTTGGAGGGGATTTTTTTAAGTGGGTTTTAATGATGTTACATATTATAACATCAAAATTGGACAACGTGTAGTGTTTTAGCTCATTTTGAGACCCTATGGGCTACATCCAAAGAGAACAGTACCACAGAATTTTCTAGGGAAAAGGTAAATAAAAATAACACTTCCCTTGACTTTCGGGAATTAAATCTGTTCTGGGAATGCCAAGTCATTTCAGTAGATAAGTGAAGGTCTAATCAATTGTCAACATTTTTGCCGTTATTGTCGGCTAGACTAGTTCCTGCCCTCCGCTCTCTTGCGCTGCCTTCGTATGCTGTGCTGAAGAGTCCAGACAAGGACGAAACCGGTCCATGGCTGGAGGCGAAGCTTAAGGGACTTACTGTCCACTAACCAGCGATAATGGTTAAATACTCCCTTCACCCTAGATATATAGTCATAAAAGTGGTATAGGGATAGGGTAAAGATATAGTAAAGTGACCATCCCAATCCGATGCGACAACTTTTAACGCCCCGTAGCGTCAATGTCAGGAGTTATAATTTTTATTTTAAAAACTTTTAGATACTTGCTAAATTACTCAATTGCAAAGTTGTAGAGCAGCATCGATTTAAAACGAAAATACATCTTGAGCAGAGAAATGTCTTGAATAAACCCCAAAAATGCACGCTCAATTAAGTTGAATTAAAGTAGTTTTTACGTCTTAAAACGCTCTTTCTAATGAAATTTTCCTTTTTTATGATCTAAGAATAATTTTGGTCATTTACGCAAGTCATGAAAATGAGAATTTCTCATTTTCGCGTTCAGAGGAGCGTTTTAGGACGTAAAAACTACGTTAAATTCTACTTAAATGATCGTGCGTTTTAGGATAGGATAGAGCATGGCTACTTTACTACACCTAGACACCACTCTTATGACTATATCTGTAGGCGTTCAAAAGTTAAATGGGGTGGCCAGTTATCTTTGAGCACCCCATATACTATATCATGAGGCTTAAGTCGGACTTCTGCCATTTATGGGCCTCACTTTCTCAAGAGCTGCCCCCCTTTGCCTTAAATACAATACGCCTTTGCGAAAAGAGCTTAAATATCCAAAGTGGCATTAGAAACAACAACAATTTTTCTCACAAAACTTCCAAAGGGAATACTTCATTTAAGAGGCTGGATTTTCAAGGGTAGAACACAGTATATAACAGAAGTTGAAATTTTAGAGGGGGTTTGGAGGTTCTGCCCTATTAGAAAAGTTTTTTTAAATTTGTTTCTTAAACTAGTGTTTAAGCTCATTTTGAGGCTCTATGGGTTAGATCCAAAAAGAACGGTTCCTTGTAAAAGCACAATTATCTAGGGAAAATTTTTCAGTTCGATTTAGAAACCGACTATGCAATTGAGGGGGGGTTACATCCCTAATAACCTCCCCCTCGTTACGCCTATAATCAACTCTATGCTATGATCACAACTGTTACCACATTAAAGTATTATAAATATCAACCTCAACATTTATTCTCAATTTTATTAATGGTAATTTTTTTAGCTACTCTTTTCGTCATTATGACTATTGGAAGAAGAAGGGAATTCCAACAGTTAAATCAGTTCCTATTTTCGGTTCTCTATTGGAGACTTTCTTTAAAGTAAGTAGTTACTATTATTAAGAAAACTTATTTACTTTTGTTCTTAGGAGAATGCCAAATCAATTTCTGTCCTACAAATATCTTTTTTATGGACTAATACTATTATCTATTAATTTTAAGGAGACAGTTGCTTTATTGCTTTATCTATATGTAATGTATTTTGATATAACTAAATATGTCTTCAGATTCCACCCCCCCCCCACTGTTTCTGCATCTTATTTTCAAGAGAATGGAATTGAAAGATAGATATTTTTTATCTCAATTTTTTTTAACAAGTTTGGTTGAAGAAAATGTGTTTGGGTTTTAGGGTCTCAAAACAAGGGCGTATATAAGGGGAGGCCGAGAGGGCCCTACTCCCAACCGGAAATTTGGACTTAAGTTTACAAAAACAAGTTTAAACACTGTTTTTTAGGGTGAAATTTGTTCGGTGAAAGTTTTCGGGGGGAGGACCCCCCTTTGTATACTTGGAACTTAATTGTTCACAATTTTTACATTAAGTTCATAAAAATGCGAATCCTACCAAAAATGTATGACAAAAATTCGGGCTAGAGGTACTAAAACTACAGTTAAAGTAAGTCTTTTAGAGTACCTTTTTCTAAATGTTCTACCTTTGGTACTTCAAGCCTAATTATTCACATTTTTTTCTTAAGTTCGTTAAGACGCAAAATTTACGTGAAATCTATTGAAAAGTTTCATTAAACCTATTAAATATATACAGGGCGTTTCAAAAATGCGTTGCACAGCTTTTATTCAGAAACAACGCCTCCAAGGGTCATGGAAATAAGGTCTACCCCTAGGTAAGTGAGCCTGGAGAATGCACTGAAATGACTTACAGCGCCCCTAGCAGTGAAATTAAAAATTTAAAAAAAATAATTTAAAAACTAAAAGAGATAGAGCAAAAACCTCAGTAAGAGTATGTTTGCCAACGTCATGAAGAACTCACTGAAAAAAGTTTCATGAAAATATCTTGAATATTCCCCGAGATATTAGAATGTGAAAATAGCACTTTTTCAGGAGTCAAAAAAGAAAAAGTTCACATATTTGCAATTTTTTTTGATTTTTTGGTTAAATTTTGTGTTCTTTAAAATAAAAAAACACTGAAAAATTTGCAAATATGCGCGAACTTTTTCTCTTTAGACCCCTGAAAAAGTGCTATTTTCACATGCTAATATCTCCACGAATATTCAAGATATTTTGATCAAATTTTTTTCAGTGAGTTATTCATGACGTTGGCAACAATACTCTTACTGAGGTTTTTGCTCTATTTCCTTTAGTTTTTAAATTATTTTTTAACTTTTTAATTTTGCCGCTAGGGGCGCTGTAAGTCCTCTTAATGGATTCTCCAGGCTCACTTACTTAGGGGTAGACCTTACTTTCGTGGACCTAGGAGGCGTTGGTTCCAAATAAAAGCCGTGCAACGCAATTTTGAAACACCCTGTATATGGGAGGGGCTGAGGAATAATTTTAGGCCCCTCCCGAAATAAATTTCGATATCCCGCCACAGTCCCACATTTAATTTTTTGTGCCCTATGGATTCATATCCCTCGTACCTCCATGATTCATGTTCATAACTTCCATTTTAATCTGTTTTTATAAAGTTCAAATAAAAATAAAGCTTGTGTTATAGATGTCTAAGGCCGTAAGAATTTTTTCCACATTTTATTACAGCCTCTTCATGATGTAGAATATGACAGATACTTTAAATATGGAAGAATATATGGGTAGGTAAATATTTAGAATATAGATATATTATATTTAAAAAACATCATATTCCATTTAGTGATGAATAACAATAGATGTCAGAAATTCTAAAATTACAAAACTTGATCACTTTTAGAAGTATTTTCTCCTTTTAAATGATTCTTTACAGATAATTTATGAATCTAACATGGGATAATTTATCAATGTAATTCTTTAAGAAAAATCTTAGTAATTATAAGAAGAATTTTTTAAAAATTTAAAATGTTATGTTAAGAAAAGCATTGACTCAAGTTAGTTTTACAAAGTCTAAATTTATCCGGCTGAAAGAATTTTTTTTTTCATTTACCAATGCAGCTTGGTTTCCTTGAGATTTTCATGCCTTTCTGCAAATTTACCTCTTCTGTTAAAAGTTTTGAGGAATTACTGCAGTATAAGAGTCAAGGTACATAACACCAAAACTAAATAGCTTGTAGTGTCATAAAGTACAATCTATGTTTAATTTTTCCTGAGAAATTCAGACTTTTGCTTTCATTTAAGTATGCAGTTTACATGGTAGTCGATTTTGTTTCTTACAATGTCTACATTTATTTTTTGTTCATCATTTTCTAGACATTTTGAGGGCAAAAAACCACTTCTGTCTGTGGCAGATCCGGAACTGGTCAAAGATATTCTGGTGAAAGATTTCGGAATGTTCCATGACAGACGAGTAGGTTACACAATATACTAATGACCCCAAATTTAATTGTGATCCATATAACACGCCAGACAATTTTCTAAAATGTTAAACCTTTACCTAAGTATTGCAACAGCAGCAGTGTGAAAATCACTGCAATTGATATGTGAGACGTGAGTGTCATAAAGTTTAAACTCCTTCTCTCCCTCTTTGTCAGACATCAACACATCAAATTTTAAAATATATTTTCCTCCTGATAAAAACGATGTTTCTCATTTTTACCTAATGAAAAAGATCATCCAAAGCTGGAGCATTAAACACGCTTTTATCGGGAGATTCGAGTCAAACAAACTTTTTAAATTAACTTTTAAAAAGACGAAAGTAGATGTTTAATATTATGTTTCCATCCTGACACTCAAACTAGCTACTCTGCTGAGTCTCAAGCTTTAATGACTTCGCAACCTTAGGCCTTGAATAAATTATTTTTCAAGTAAACTAAACCGAACTTTTAAAAGCATTTCCCCCTAAATTTTAAAATACTTGCGAGGCTGATGGTTAGGGGACATCCATAAATTACGTGAGGCATTTTTTCCAAAATCTGGACCCCCCCTCCCCCCTTGGTGAGATTTAGTGAGATTTTGCTGAACCCTCCCTCCCCCAAGTGAGATTTCCCTACAATTTTTTTTAAATAATTTGCAGTATCTTATCTGTGTGTATTCCTTTTTCATAGTTAAAAAAAGAAAATCGTATAAATTCTAACTTAAAAAGTTGACGTGAGATTTTAATCGATCCCCCTCCCCCCTTGGTGAGATTTGATGAGATTTTTCCAAACCCCTCTCCCCCCCTTTTTGACCTCACGTAATTTATGGATGGCCCCTTAGGGTGGAGCGAAAAAAACGAAATTTGAATTATCAAAACGTAATAGCGCTGAAAGTTGCCATTTGTGGTCAGAAACTAAGTCCTAAAATTTTAGACCGATCAATTAATATCTTTTACCGCCGCAAGAGGGCTAAAGTTTTGAAAAATCGTAAAAAACACGTATTTTTCAGAAAAAAATAAAAAAATACCCAAATTTTTTCTAATTGGGCACAATATGTCCATCAAGGAGTCATTCAAGTGCCCTTAAAAATTAATTTCCGTGAAATAAAATCTTAAGCCATAGCAAGGGGGTCAAAATATCGAGAAAATGCAAAAAATGACAATTTGGGGGTAATTTTTACTCTTTTAGGATTTTTATATTTTTTACATTATTTTTTACCTGCTTCGGACGTAATTATAAAAGGCACTTTACTGCTTGAAATTTTTAGCCCAAATTTATCAATATTTATCCCTCATATCACAACAAATAGGATCTTATACTTAACAGCCATTTTAAACGAAAGTTATCCAGAAAACCGTTACAGATAGATTTAAAATCTAAAAAGGAAAGCATAAAAAGTGCATAAAACACATAAAGCATAAAACTAACAACCATTCCATTTCCAACCTACAGAACCTTCTTATGCGAATATGTGTTGTATGTTCTACACTTTGCTTTATGTAACACTAGTACTTTCTGCGAGCGTCCTCTGTTTTCAGGAATTTTAAATCAGCCCTATCTATGAAATGAAATATGTTTAAAAATTTTTTAAGGTGGTAACCAAAACAGTTACCTAAGTTTATGGAGGAAATATGCAGAAAATTGTAGCACCATTGCAAGTTAGTCTTTCAACGAATGAGGATTCAACCCGAGCCGCAATATATTTTTTAATAATTATTCAAGTTAATTTACCACCATAATTTGCAAAATTAATATGGTATCTGAAACTTGCAATTGCCAACTGTTTTTCGTACTTGAAAACACTTTTTATGCTTTCCTTTTTGGATTTTAAACCTATCTGTAACGGTTTTCTAGATAATTTTCATTTAAGATGACTGTTTAGTGTAAGATGCTATTTTTTGTGACATGGGGGATAAATATTGATAAATTTGGGCTAAATATTTCAAGCAGTAAATTTCCTTTTACAATTACGTCCGAAGCAGGTAAAAAATAATATGAAATATGTGAAAATCCTAAAAGAGTTAAAATTACCCCCAAATTGTCATTTTTTGAATTTCTCGATATTTTGACCCCTTTGCTGTGGATAAAGATTTTATTTCACGGAATTTAATTTTTAAGAGCACTAGAATGAATGACTCATTGAGAAACACATTGTGCCCAATTAGAAAATATTTCGGTAAATTCAGGTATTTTAAATTTTTTTCTGTAAAATACGTGTTTTTTACGATTTTTCAAAACTTTGGCCCTCTTGCGGCGGTAAAAAATATTAATTGATCGGTCTAAAATTTTAGGACTTTGTTTCAGACCACAAATGGCAACTTTTCAGCGCTATTACGTTTTGATTATTCAAATTTCGTTTTTTTCGCTCCACCCTACTGATGGTCCTTTGAAAACTTCCCCTCCTATTTCCTATAAAAAACTAGGAACGCAATTTTTAGATGGTTTCGTATTCGTTTCAGCAATTCGAATCAGGGGATAAAGGTCTTGACAACATGTTGTCTGTTTTGCAAGGAGATGATTGGAAAAGAGTACGGAGCATAGTAAGCCCTACCTTCTCCACAGGGAAAATCAAGAGAGTAAGTTAAATTATGAATAAGGTAGGTTGATTTTTATGGCACAAGGACCAGACTAGGTCATTCTATGCCAAAAATTATGAATATTCTAACAACAATTGAAACTATTTCGGCTGGAATCTAATTAAATTTAAAATGATGCATACATAATTTTACTCCAATAATGTTGGAATAAAGAGCAGTTGTAACGGTATCTTTGAATAGTAAGTTATGTAGAGATAAGGAAATAATGACACAAGTTATTATATTTTAACAGATGATGGGAATTTTCAAAGAATGTGCCCAAACATTGGAGCAGAACTTCAATTCAGCTGCCAAAGACGGGAAGACCATAGATGCTAAAAGGTAATCATGAATATACTTACAATTGAATCGTTAGTTTTAAGAAATCATTTAGATTTGTCTAAGAATTAAGTTTACAAAATAAAAAGATATTCCATAACCACCAATTTTTGGATGAAACTTTATTTAGAATAGAGAACTAACAATAACAGGTAATATGGAGTCATCAAGGATCACCCATGTTGAACTAAAAAGGAGTTTAAAATAGGGTCTCTAGTTTCTAAGTCACATTCACAAAATATTTTTTTAATTATTTTATCATACGAGAAAATTCACCTAATACGGAATAACTTCAGGGGCTATAATCTGATTTTCACTGGAGATTCGAGCGGAATTAGAGAGATCTAATATAGTCTATCTTATTGCATTGGGTGAGGAGATGCTTAAAGAGAAATTGTTCCAAACAAAAAGTAAAATACCTACATTAAAATAAAGGGTATCCACATTTTACTCCCAGTTCCCTAATAAATATTACAAAATTATTATTTTTCTAGTAACCATAATTTAATAATAAGGCATTTTTTAGCTACTTGAGACAATGGCGTATCTCGGAAAACTTCTCATCAAGTACTGTAATTTTATTGGAGGAAAATTGTACTTTTTTTCTTCTTAATTTAGGTTGTACGGAGCTTTCACAATGGACGTCATTGCCAATAGCGCCTTTTCTACCAAAATCGATTCTCACAACGATCCTAACAATCCTTTTGTACAAAATGCGGGCAAAGCTTTTAACCAAGGCATAAGTTGGAGGTTTTTCTTACTCTGTAAGTATTTATTTCCACATATAATCCTCTGGTTCTTTTCTGGTATGTCACCACCCCAAGAATTTTCAAAGGATTGTAACAAGTCCTTCCTCTTAATGAAAAAGGGAAAAAAATCCCTTTTTTTTAACCGCACAAGAATAACCTAATCTACTACTCTATATTTCTATGCTTTTTATCGTATGTTATTATTTCCCCTTTCCAATTTTTATTAGTATATCGATAACTTAAACAGCAACCCAAAACCTGCTGGTAACAAAGAGCAAATTCTCCATCTCGGAATCTTTCAAAAGTCATAGAATAATCTCTTTTCATCACGGCCATATCGATTATTTCATTCGTTTATCGTGTTTATTTTCACACCAAAATTCACTGATAAATTTCAAATTTGATGGATGGTTATCTTTAGACTAGAATTCTTACAGATTGTTTATATCATAAGTTGTCAAATTTATATAATACTAGCTGATTTGCCCGGCCTTGCACGGGTGGAGTGTATTAATTCCTTTTTTAAAGTTCTCCCAAGTTATATGTCCGATTTTTCGAATCACCAATAACCCCGGTGTCCCCAGTACTTTTTCATATTCCCGATAGTTCCCGATAGTTTCATTTCCTATTTTCATGTTACCGATAGTTTTCCTAACCCGGTTTTCCCGGAAACTTTTCATATCCGGGTGTTCCCGGTACCTATTTTCATATCCGGATGTTCCCGCTACCTTTTCATATCCCGGTTTTCCCGGTACCTTTACATACCCCTGGTTCCCGATAAATTTTATATCCAGGTGTTTCCAATAATTTTCATCCCGGTATTCCCGGTTCCTTTTCCCCATCCCAGTTCCAACTGTGACATCTCATTCCATCAAATATTTATCCTTACCATGTGATAAAAACAATCACATTGAAATCATCTCTTTTTTTTAATCTAGTGTTTAAAATGTTCCTTGTAAAGTGTACCTTTTCATATCCGGATGTTCCCGCTACCTTTTCATATCCCGGTTTTCCCGGTACCTTTTCATAGCCCGGTGTTCAAGATAATTTTAATCTCCCGGTTTTCCCGATAATTTTCATAACCCGGTGCTCCCGATAATTTCCATCCCAGTATTCCCGGTGCCTTTTTCTCATCCCAGTTCCAACTGTGATATCTCATTCCATCCCGATTTTTTGTCTATTAAACATTTATCCTTCCTATGTGATGAAAACAATCTACTTGAAATCATCTCTGTCATTTGAAATCCAGTGTTTAAAATCTTTAACAGAATTTTCTTAAAGTATTCCCGCTATCCTTTTAAAATTCCGCAAAAAATAAATTTCAAAAATCCCTCGATAAAAAGTTATCAAGTAAGCTTGTCTTCTTTTTAATAATACCAACTTCTTTAAAAGCTTCTCTGAAACAGTAAAAACAGATTGCTAGTTATAATAAAAATCTAGTGATTATAGTCTAGTAAACCAATTCCGCTATGAAGCAATGAAATTTTAGCTCTGTTTCCTTGGAAACTTTTAAATTCTTGCTATTTAAATATATTTTTTGAGAAATTAAAATATTAAAGAAAGTAAATTAATTATTTTAATTTACTTCAGTTTTCTGATAACTTTTATAATATTTAAATACAGATATTCACACTGTTTTTCTTCATAAATATGTATAAATGTTAATCAGTTATATTCATTCAAGTGAGGCAAGACGTCGCCTTAAGAAAGAGAAGTAAACACTGCAATTTATGCATTTCAACAATGCACAATGCTATTTCAATGGGTAAAACGGAGTCGAAAAAGCGCCGAAAAGCAGGGAAGGAGTCGTTCGATTTTAAAATCGTTTCTTAGTGCGCGTCTAATGGCTGAAAGGAAGGTCTGTGTCAAATTTCAAGCCAATCGGTCCGGCAGTTTTGGAGATTTCGTGATGAGTGTTATGAATGAATCTCTGGTATTTGGATTATATATATATAGATAGGGGAGAATTTAAAAATTCCATCTTAATCAGAGGCAACAAGCGGTTCACTGAAACAGAATAGTAGCGGTTCATAGAACCGTTGGTACAGACTAGTGATGGGCAGGTATCGATACCAAATACTTAAGTACTCGATACCTATAGGTATCGAGTGTATTCGATACCCACAAAAGTATCGATACTTTATTGACATATTTCGTTTTAAATTTTTCAATGAAGTAATCTTTATAATACCTACTGTAGATCAAACGCAGCCTGTTTCCGTTTTCATTTTGCAATGCTCAAACCCAAGTCGTTATCATCCGCGAGAGAAATTTGACGCGGCTAGGTTTTTCCCCTGCCAAATCCTTCGCCTCTGTCTACCTCCAGGCCCGTAGCTACGGGGCTTTTTGATGGATCGCTTTCAGTTTTTTGAATATTAGTCTGATTATGGATAGGCCCTAAAAAAATTGTCCCTTCAGGTTCATTTCCCGACATTGAAAAAAAGTACTCGATACCTAAAAGTACTCGATACCTATAAGTATTCGATACCAAAGTATTCGATACCTATAAGTATTCGATACCAAAGTATTCGATACCTAAAATTATCGATTTTGCCCATCACTAGTACAGACGAAGTCAATGACAACAATCAACAATAGTAAACTGTTCATAACAATATACTACCATGTCAAATCAACTATAGGGACTCAACCTGACCCTTTCAGATTTCAATGGAACTTTCAGGAATTGTTAGGTTTAAGTAGACAAATATTGAGTACTACACCATATTTGGTCACTTTACCTTCAAAGTGGTATTTAAAACAGCTGCGTTTGCTTTAACTCCTGATCCAATGGTTGTCCCAATCTATAATTTTCATATTTCATTATGTTGCAAAAATATGTATAATTTTCAAAAGAAAAAAATCAAGGACACATTGCTTTTCTTATTTCTTAAAACATCATGAAGTGATTTTTTTTGTAGACAGTCAAAAATTTTACACCAAATTAAACCCTGCAAAATTATCTTTAAAAACAAGGGGTGATGGTGATAGATTTTTCTAGTACGAACAAAACTGAAGTTATGTAAGATTAAAGATCCAAAAATTGGATTTTCTTCGAATTTTCAAAAACCTTTAGTAAAAAAATTACAAAGAAAATTTAATAATAAACACATTTTCTTATTTATATCATAAGAGAAAACAATTCCTGAAAGTTTCGTCAAAATCAGAGAAGGTCAGGGGTTAGATTCATGGAATGGCCCTTATAAAAATTATTCATTATCCTCATTTACTGCCCACAGTAATGGCTCCCAAAATCATGAAGTTGTTTAAAGTAACGGTCTTTCCTCCTGATGTGATGGACTTCTTCAGGACAGTGACGTTTCAGATGGTCAAACAGAGAAAGGAGTCCGGAAAGGTAATTTTCAACGAGTAAAACTATTCAAAGTGTCCCTGCTCATTTTTGTTCTGTGGTACATTATAACGATTTGTTGCAACAAACTAAATATCACAAATAAATAAATGGTGAAATAAGTTGCTCTACAACTTGGTAATTGAATAATTTAGCAAATCTCTAATAGTTTTAAAAAAACTAAAAATTACAACTCCTATCTTTTCCGCTAAAGGGCGTTGAAAGTTGTCGCATCCGATAGGACATGGTGACTTTACTATACCTAGAACCCACTTTCCTCTGTACGGGTTCAAAAGTTAAGGGGATGGACAGTTATCTTGGAACACTCTATATATTTAAGTTAAAGTTCGGTAAAATTTCACTAAGTTTAAAGTTTTAGTAAAAATTCTTTTAATTTAGCCCAGAAACGATTTCCTTCAACTCCTGATCGACACGGCCAAAGAAGTAACGGATGAAGAAAAATTGGAAGCTGAAGACAAAGACCTTGCTTCAAATTATGGGGAAAGTGAAATATCCCAACAGATTTTTAAGACTGTTATCTCTAAAAGTGAGTTTAATATGTGTTCTACAAAAGACCTGAATTTGTGGAGAACTATTTGAAACTATACATATTAAAACTAATTGGAGGTTACAGATTTGATGTTCTATTCAATAATAGTAAAATGCCTTTCAAATAAAATTTAAATTGTAATTTTCCTTAGTTCACGACACACATGTGAAAAATTGAAAAACTAAGGCAACTTAAATTATATTTTTTCTCAGTTTTCAGCACAAATGTACAATTTAAGAAGATTATAACAAATCATGTTCCAAGTTTTATCTCCAATGCATTAATTACCGAGATAAAAAAATGCTTGTCTTAAGGTCAGGAAAGAAAAAAGCCCAGGAGTTTTATTTCCTTGTTTAAATCTTGTGCAAAGTGATACAAAGATAAATTAATCAATAATTTTTTTTTCAGAACTCTCCATGGATGAACTGCTGGCCCAGTGTTTGATATTCTTCATTGCAGGCTATGACACAACTGCTTCAACTCTCTCTTTTGCTTCGTATTTCCTAGCCTTGAACCCAGATGTGCAAGACAAATTGCGGAAAGAAGTGGACGAGTCATTGAAAGAACATAACGTAAGCATGGAGGGTACTATCAAGTTTTCATAAAGTATTACTCTCGCAATACAAGAATTTTAACTGTAGGAATGCCCAAATTTGAGGACCATACCAATTAATTTTTATTAGAATTACATGTTATTCAGAACAGAATGTTACTTTTTTTTCTCACACTTCTGTATACTTTTACACAAGGCGTTTTTAATTAAAAATCTCACAAAATATCCAACCTTTAGGAATTTGGCAACTATACAACATTGACCGATATTTTTGTGTTAACTAAGTATGAGTATAAATTTCAATATTATAGTTTTCTGCTGAAAGTTTAAAATTTAACAATTTTACAACTTTTTTACTTTTCACTTAAATTAATTACAAATGGCCAGTTGAGAGGTCTACTTTAAATAGTTAACGTGTAAATATAGATGAAGATAAATAAATAAATAAGAATAGAGGACTACTTTAAAGTTGAATAAAAAGAGAGAAAACAAATTATCTCTAATATTGGAACTTGATATTTCATTGTTTTCTTTTACAGGGAGAACTAAGTTATGAAGCCATTCAGAGTATGAAATACCTCGATAATGTTATTTCTGAAACACTTCGATTGTTTCCACCATTGACAAGGTTTATATTTTTTAAGTTACCAGTTATGGTTTTTTCAAACAGCATTATTGCTAAAACTATATTAAGTCATTTTTAATAACTTATAACGCTTTTTTCTAATACTAACTCTGCAATATTATTTTTATTTGCAGGTAAAATATTTTTATACAAAATTATGCTTTTGACAGACTTCAAATTATAATTTATAATTGTTTCAGGTTGGAACGGGTCGCTATCTACGATTACGACTTGGGAGACACAGGAATCAAAATTGCTAAAGGAACTGTTATTACCATCCCATCATATGCCATGCACAGAGATCCGGAATTTTTCCCTAATCCAGATAAATTCGACCCAGACAGGTAAATTAAATATGAGAGTGTTGTTCTTAAAATCTAAAAGTACATTCTTTTAGAATATTTTCCTTGGATCTATACAATGAGTTATATTTCAACCCAAATATTGAATCCCATTTGTTTTGTTTACAATTTTAAACAGTTTTACAATTTGTGAATTAAATATACTTAGATACTCTTTTATTTAGATACTTACTTTTGGAAACAACATTTTTTAGGGTAGGATCTAGATTTTAAAGGGGTATAAACATTATAAAATTAAATTATAAAAATAAGAATTTACTTTTGATTGTAATTTTTTCCTCTCTAGATTTAATCCAGAAGAAAAGAATATTAGAAACCCCTACACCTACCTCCCTTTTGGTTCTGGACCCAGAAACTGTGTTGGAATGAGGTTTGCTTTGGTTGAACTCAAAGTATGTTTAGCTTATGTTATAGCACACTTCATAATCAAGAGGACGCCACAAACTGAGGTAAAAATTTTTTTTACCTATTCCTTCAGGAAGAGTCTTAATATTCTGATTTTCTTTTGATTGTTCACTTAGGTCTCCACTTCATCACCATTTCATTCAAAACATCTATATTTTACACAGCACATACATCATTAATTTCATTCATTTGTTTTAAATTTACAGTGATCTTTTCAATCATTTCACATATAACTTGAGTTCATGATACTATGTCTCAAGATAATTTGCTGCAGCAGTAAAATATTTTGAGATGGAGGGTAAAGTAAGATTTTCTCGTTGAAAGTTACATAATATTGGAAGTACCAACACGAAAGGTATATCTTTCTCTCTCGAAAGTTTTTTTGTTATATCAGGTAAATATTTTGACAACACAGGAGGTCAAAGTACCTACTCATAAATGTTTGCCTACAGAAACATATTTTAAAAAGTTATGAAAGAAAGATTGATGAAATGTTATATTGATGAAAACTAAACTGGAATACCCATTTACATTAAAACCATGCATATACATCATAAACCCTGTCAAGTTAAAAAAAATAGTGTTCAGAAATTTTAATGGATAAAATATTGATTTTAATTATTTAAAAATCTTTGAAATGTTTTTAATCTAAGACTTTTTATATTTCATGGCAGGTACCCTTGGAGTTCAATTTGGGTGCAGGTCTATTGCAGCCAAAGAAAATTACATTGAATATGGAGATAAGAGAAGATCCTCCACTGATTAAATGAATTTCGGTAAACTTGGAACAAATCAACATACATCATAAAATATCACACTAACGCCACCACCCCTTCCTTGATTGATTTCATTAAGACATGCTTCATTGCGATTCTAATCAGGGCAGGGGCCAGAGGGGGGATTTGGGGATATCCCCCCCCTCGAAACTCAAAAATTTTCCTTTTTTGACCATAGAAAACAACTAAAACTACCCCATATCCCCTCCAGAAATATCAATATTCTCCCCGAAAATTTTTCTGGACACGCCACTGAGTCAAGGAAAGAAATATTTAAATAAAAATCGCATACAATACAACTCCAATTATCCGGACTCCAATTATCTGAATCGCTTTCAGAATTTAAACCCAAACTTTTAAACTTTATATTGCTTCAAAATAAAGATGGAAGTTCTTTCAGTAAATCAATGAAGGCAGCAAATGAAAATTTAGAAGATGTCATTTTCAAGTGTTTTTTTCCGCAACCTTCGATTGAAAACTCAATTTTGGGTATGATTCCAAGTGAAAAAGTTAAGATCTTAGTTCAGAGGCTTGGTTGATCTTCATCCTTTAAAGCAAGTAACACCTGGCTAAGAGCCCTATGAACTTATTTTCAATAAAAATCCAAGTATCCAAATTTTTGATTATCCAAATGGGGTGCGGTTCCAATTGATCTGTATAGTCGGAGTTCTACTGTAGGTAGTTTATGTGAAATAGTGCATAATTTGTTTCAAACATGACTTTATGAATATGGACATGAAATGTAAATACTTTTAAATAAAATTTTTTTCATGAAACACGTGTCACAGAATAGAGTATGTACAAGTTTATTTACATAATTGAACACAAGCCTTAATCTGAATCAGGTGCAAATTCAGCATCAAACTCTTCCTTAGAGATCTAAAATCAAATAACAGTTTTTTTCTATTTATTCAAACTTAAATAAAATCAATACTAAGGAAATCTATTTAAGTTTACAAAATATCCAAATGTGCAAATCTTGTAATAATGAAAATGTGTTTCTTCTTTTTTTTTTACAAACAGAGGGTACAACCTTACAACCTTAAGTGTTTTTTTTATATTTTACACGATCCAGTTTTTGATTTAGAACTAATAAAAATAAAAACTTTGTTAATTCAGTTGGCTCATTATTTTATCTTATTTTTTTTCTAGAGAAATCTCAGGAAGTAGAATAAAACATGTTCACTGGTTAGTGAAGATAATGCATCATGACCATTCCCAAAATATACATTTTAAAAATTTGTATTTAAAGCTTTAAATTTAAATTCAATAAAAATAAATAATTTTTTTACTCAGAAAAATTTTAATATAATTAGTAACTAATAGGGGTCAATTAAATTTATCATTATTTCAAAGCAAATATAACTTACCTTTCCCTTCTTGTATTTTTTTAACAGTCTAGCATCCCTTTCCAACTCATCAAGGTCCTGATCTGAAAACTTAAATGCCTTTTTCCTTTTCTTGGCAAGGATTTTCTTATGCTTCAGTTTTCTCGCTCTTAGAATCTCTATCTAAGAATAAAATAATTTATGTTAAAAAAGCTTTGCAAAAAACAGGGTTCGTACAGAAGTTTAAAGAGTAAAATTAAGTAGTTTTTAAGACTTTCTAAGGACATTTTGAAAAATTTATAGGACCCTCTTGAATGTAATTTACTTAAACTGTAAATAAAATGCTTTCAACGACTTTTGAAGAACACTTAAATATATTTCCCTTTCATAGAATGGAATAACATAATTCAGTTAGTTTTTTTTTCTCTTTCACTTTTTTAATTTGCCAGCTATATATTCAAATTTTGTTGACTACTATGAAAGAACACTTTCTCCAAAATCAAGCTTTTAAAGCCAACGACACCAAAAAGAAAAGAAAAACATGATTGTGACTGGTTGTTTTTTCTGTGGGTGGAGAGGAATGCTTGCTGAAATTTGTAACAAGCATAGTGAGTATATATAGAGACAGCTTAAACATCTGCTCTGCTGTTCTAAGCGTGACCGGTCTCCACTCACACTTGACTTTTTAAACCAACTTGGCAACTAAATCCCTCTTTTGGTGTTTTCGGTTTTTTGTGTGGCTTTGTCACTTGTATAGAAACTACGGCAAAAACGCCCACCAAGCTTTGCCAACTTCCAGTTCCTACCTCGACCACTAAATCTGCAATTTTCTCCCTTAAATACTTGTTTAAACAAATCGGAAATGACTCGTATTGAATCAGGAGGGTTCATATTTTTAGTGTGAAGCTTTTTTTAAAGAAATTCCCCCCGCAATATTATAAAAATACAGTTCAAAATTGTTTTTTCCGAATCTGTGGAATTTTAAAAAATTTCAGGTAAAAAACTAATTGAGATACAGAAATTTTTTCTTCACTGAACGATTGGCCATTGCTTTTTCTCAAGTTTCAAATTGTTGGTATCTTTTTTTCATCATTTTTCTGGGAAGAAGAGCAGTTTTTATACCTCAAATTCCACCCGCCTACGGGAGCTCCCATGTTAAAAATTTACTTCCGCCACTCACACAGGTCCGACTCTTTTCAACATGCAGGGTTGCCTTGCCGAGAAGAGTAAACTGTCTCTATATTTGTACTAACTCTATGGTAACAAGCATCGCCAAAAATAGAAAGACAAAACTTTTATAAAAGTCTGCTTATATTTTTAATAAAATCCCTTTAAAATATTGACATAAAGAGAGAAAAAACTGCATTCTTATGAAAAGTAAGGACTCTAGTGGGTAAATTAAGGACCTTAAGGGCCCTTTTTTAAAGAACTAAGGCAATCTAGGGAGTTTTAAATGACTGTGTGAACCCTAGAGATGTGAATGGACGTTTTTTTGGAGTTTTTTTCTGAAGGGTTTATTTCTTTCCGGAAAAATTGAAAATATTAATTTAAAATACTTTATTTAGAATTTATATATTAACCGATATCAATTAAAATATTATTTAGATGATATTATTATACTATAAAGTACTTAAAAATGAAGTTTTAACCATATAATAAACATTTTTTTCCCAAAAAAAGTTGGATTCCACTCGGGAAAAGTTAAAAAATTTTAAGTTTGTATGCATTTAAAAATTTTCTACATTCACATTCTAATGTTTTCTCGTTTGATATTTTTTATACTCAATATTTCACATGAAAACACAAATTTGGAAAAAGTAAGCTGCAAGATAAATTATTTTAACATCCAAGTGTTATTTATTTTACTCTCTAAAACCAAAAATAATTATGCAATGCAAATTAATATCAATAATACCAATTAGGATTAGACGAATATTATATATATAAATTTGGTATTCTTATATATAAATCATAAAATGCAGCACTTTAAAAATATTTTAACCATTAAATCAGATTGTCTAACAATCATAAGCATATGAAATGACTTACTATACTTCTTCAAGTTTCTCTGCTTTATCTGAATTTAAAAAAAATTTAGATCAGATTTCAAAGTTTGGGATTATTGGAGGCTTTTTACGGGGTTGCATAAAAAATATTTATGGTGTATGAGTATTTATTGAACAATGATGTCATGAAAATTAAATAATAAAAAAATTAGTTCCAAAAGTATTTAAACAAAACAATGAAAATTTTTTTTAATTTTTTTTTTATATAATGACCTCAACATTTTTTTTAAATTGGCAGAATTTAATTAAAACTTCTCAACCTTTCTAAGAAAACCTAATTGCAATGATTATGTGAAAAAGGTTAGGATCAATTATGTATATTAGGGTGGTCCTTAAAGAGGGCTAAAAATTTTTTTTAGGAATTTTCACCGGGGCACCCTGTCATTTTGATCTACTCCTTGAAAAATAATTTTGGTAATTTTTTCAGATTTTTAAGCATCTTTTTAGGGTTCGCTACCCCACTTTAAAGTTTAAGCTTATTCATATAAAATAGGAAAAACAAAAATAAAACCAAAGATTAAACCCTCATATCTTGTTCATGATTTTTTATGAGAAGCTGATATAGTTATAGATATAATAGTCCAAGTTCAATTCTTCTATCACCCCTTTTTCGGTAGTAATAATTTTTTAATATCAAAAGAACTCTTGTAAAGTTGTTTTTCCTGCATTTTTAAAAAGCTTATAACTCTAGAACTATACAACTTAAAAACCTGAAATCAGTCCCATGTTGTTTGTAAATTTTTTTGTTTGATTTGATGTGCATCATGACCATCATTTAAAAAAGTTTTTTTTAGAAATTAAAAAAAAGTGAAAAAAAATTTAAAAATTTTTTTTGCAAAACAATTTTTGAAAAACTATTCAAAGCATTTTAACTCTTAAAATGAACATTACTACCTAATTTCAAGTTGAAAATAAAATTTAATCATGTATAAAAAAATAAAAATATTCAAAGTTCAGGCAAATCCCTAAACTATTCCTAAAATTATACAGCAAGAGCGATTCACTCACGGGAATATTCATAAACTCGCTTGAGGGCGTTCATATGACCTAAAACATGCAAAAAACGTCACATAGATTTCAGAAAATAGGACAATTAAAAGATTCTGTTCAAAACCTTACAGAGCTAATTTTCAACTTTTAGTTAATTCAATTTGCATGCATTACTCCTGAAAATTCCTAAAAATTATGTGTATATCTAATTTTTTTACTTTTAAAAAGTAAAATCAAAGTAAATTAAAAGTTTTAGAACATAAAAAATTGGATATAAACACATTTCTTTGGAATATTCAGTTAAAATTCATGCAAATTGAATTAACTTAAAGTTAAAAATTAGCTCTGTAAGGTTTTGTACCGAATCTGTTAATTGTCGTATTTTCAGAAATTTATGTGACATTTTTAACATGTTTTAAGTCATATGAAAACCCTCAAGCGAGTCTATCAATTTTCCATGAGTGAATTGATAATTGATAATTAAATCGCAAAATGTATGAAATTTCCATGAGTGAATCGCTCTTGCTTTATAATTTTGCGGATTGTTTAGGCTTGGTTTTGGGACTTGCCTAAATTTCGAAATTTTAATTTTTTTTACACATGATTATACTTTATTTTCAACTTGAAATTTGGTAGTAATGTTCATTTTATGAGTCGAAAGGCTTTAAAATTTTTTTCAAAAAAATTAAAAAAAAAAAATTTATTAATTTTTTTTCACTTTTTTAAATTTTGAAAAAACTTTTTGAAAATGATGGTCATGATGCACATAAAATCAAAGACAAAAAATTAACAAACCGAATGGTACTAAATTCAGGTTTTTTAGTTATATAGTTCTAGAGCTATTAGCTGTTTAAAAATTCAGGAAAAACAACTTTACAAGATTTCTTTGAACATTAAAAAATTATATCTAACGAAGCAAGAGTGATAAAAGAATGGAACCTGAAATATTATGTCTATCCTCATGACTGAATATTATGTCTATCCTTATATTAGTTCCTCATGAACAATATTTGAGAGTTTAATATTTGTTTTTTTTGTTGTTTTGTAAAAAAGTCATAAATTTTTTCGAACTTTAGGGCGATGCGGGAGCCTAATATTTTATCCAATCAAAAAAATATTTTAAACCGTCCTTATTGGACCCAAGTGGCACCCTTTCCGCGCTATTAGAACATAATTAAAAAATAAAGTGTGTTTTCGGCCCACCCTATTAAGCATGTTAAGAAATCACAAAAAATGAAAAAGTACTTTAAAATACGAAAAAATTTAAAAATTATTAATTAACTGAGGAAAAATTCTCAAGATGACAGTATTTAGATCTTTATTTAATACTATGACTTTTTTAGCGATGATTAAGTATTCCTGTGCAATAATTGATAATTAAATCACAAAATGTATGAAATTTCTCAAATTTTAATTTTTTTGAACCCTGGTAGCGACCCCTAAATATTTTTCAAAAATTCTAAAATTTTGGTGGAATTGCTATTTTTTATACATAGAACAAAATAAGAGGGTGCCCCGTGCAAATTTTGAAAGTTCGATTTTAAGGACCACCCTAATGTATATTGATGGTAAATATTATAGCAAACATCTGTTATTTGTTATTGGATCATGTTGTATACAAAATTAATTCATTAAAAGTACTTTATGTTTAATAAATAAATATTAAATTAATGTTATTTATTACAATCACATGCTTTATATTTATATTGCATGTATTATTTTATAGTTATAAAAACTGCAGTTTTTTTGTTTTAAAATTACTCGTAAAATGCTGCATATTTTTATTTTGGAAGAATTATTTTTAATTAATTTTTAATGGTTTAATAACGTATAATATATATAGACTAATGATTTTTTATAAAAATAATGATTACTTAGCTTCTAAAAAAATATGTATTCAAAAACCACTATTTTATGCAAAAAGGTCAATTTTTCCGGGAAAAAACCGGGGTTTTTTTCCACCCACCCAAAATTTCCGGAAATTTTCCATCTCTAGCGAACCCTGAAAAAAACCTCATAGAACATACAATAGAACCCATTCACTCATAAAATAGAAATTATTATATTGAATATGTGTCATATCTCAACAATATTTGGACCTTAATGGCAATCAGGGTAGCCCTGGCCCATCTGGATGCTCGTCCTTCTCTTGCCGAACAGGCTGTAATTTTCTCTGATTCCCAAGCTGCAATTCTTGCCATTGCCAACTGCTCTCAGGCCTCTAGATCTTTGGCTGTAGAGCAATGTAGAACTTTAATGCGAGGGATACGTGAAAAGCACATAATGATTGTCTTACAATGGATCCCATCCCATTGCGGTATCCCTGGCAACGAAAAGGCGGATTCGCTGGCCAAGAGGGGTTGTCTTGTCCACCAAGCTCCATGTAGTCTCATTAGCTACAAGTCCGCGGCTACAATGATAGACCAAGCACTCAGAAAAACGCATACAACACTTCTAAAAGAGCGTACAAGTGAAAAATCGTGGCGACATACTATCCTAAATCTCCCTGACTACCCAAGAAGCAGTGCTGTAGCTGCCTTCCGTTTAACAACTAAACATGACTGTCTATATGCCCACCTACGCCAACTTCGGATCGTGGATAGCCCTTCCTGCCCCCTCTGCCGCAGCGGTGCGTTGATGGATGCTGACCATCTCCCCGTCTGCTCTGCCCTTACGCAGAACTGTATTTACTCCCGATATTGGGAAGCCAGAGACCTTTTGAACAATTTATCATCGTAATTTTCCCTCCAGTTCTGTGTTTTCTTTGTACTTATTTTGTGTTTAACGTTCCTTCTTTTACAGTATGTATCCATGTATTTTATTGTTCTTTCTGTTTTGATCTCTGTATGGCGTAAGGATAATGTCCGTACCGCCAGCTGCATTGGAAATAAAAAAAAAAAATATTGAATATATACATGAAAGATTGAAAATAGCTAACTTTTGTTTCCCATATTTATTTCTCATTCTATTTATCAATATTAGGATATACTTCAAAACTTTTTTCAAAGGGGAATTTCCCTATTTACATTTATTTTACACATTGATATATTTATTAAACGCACACTAAAAGATTTTTTGAAATGAAGATAAAATTAAAGCTAAAATATCTATCTAATTCACACTGAGTAACAATATCTGATATATAAAAGTGTAACATCAAAGGTTTAGCTAAAGAATGTAGTTACATTTGTCTGTTGATATTCGAATGATCAAACTGAAATTTTTTAGGTGCAAGAACAGGTAGTGAGGATAATCAAACAGATCCTAGCAAATGGGACCCAAGTTACACAAAGTCGGATATTTTTCTTTATTTAATCAAAGAAAGCGACTAAAAGTCCCCATACTTCAGTGACAGTTCAATCGAAGTTCAAATGGGGGTTTACAGTTATATTTGAAAATACAATTAAGAATCAATCTTGCTTTCTTTTGCTTGAGTTATCTAAAATAGCTCATAAACAGGAAAGGGCTATTTTATTCTACTAAGCAGGCCCGTATTCAGGGTTTTTGCCGCCATGTGCATATCGATTTACTGCCGCCCCTATTTCATTTTCTGTTTGAAGAATTTACCCCCCCCTTTGTTTCTTTTAAAAATGTTATTGATTAAGGGTGGAGTGAAATTAGCATTGAATGCTATTTAACATGAACTAGGGTTTACAATTTCTACAGATAACTTATCGGGGGTTTAAAACATCTGTTTAAAAGTAACTTGCAGGATAATTGTTTAATTAAAGAAAATCTTGTTTCTCTACTCGTTAGGGGGATGTGATCATTGGACGCTGGGAATGACTCAAGCCTAGAATCCTCTCGTAGTGAAAACTGTATTGTCGTAATCTGTAGCCCCCAAAATTTTGCCGCCCTCTGCTATAGCACATGTTTCACGTGCCAGAATAAGGCCCTGCTTCTAAGAAAAGACAAAAAAATTCTCAGAAAGCTAAGAGATGACATAAAACAAGAGAGATCTGCAAAAAATAATGAACAGAAAATTTCCAACCAAAGTACCTTTTTCTCAGAAATTCCTTTTTTAAGCTGGGGATTTTCTTTGAATTCTTTTAACCGTATGATACGCTGCTTTTCCCTGTTTTTATCCCTAGAGGAAAATTTCACAGTTAAAAACATTTTTATACCAAAATGACTTAACTAGGAGATCATAGAAAAATTTTAAAAATAGCATTTACAAATTTGGCAACTTACAGATAAGGAATTTCTTCAAACTTAACATCAACCGGTTTAAAATTAGTAAGCGTTTTGTTTTTCAGCTCAGGCATTTTTGGCATTTTCAATAAAGCATAGCCATTGGCTAATCGTCCTAAATCTAAATCTGAAAGAACATAAAAATCATAAAATAAAAAAATTAATACACTAAGTAAAACTGGCTAGACACTTAAATCAATATTTGAGGTAATTGTAAGCCAGAAATTAACTGACTTAAAACTCTAGATGCAAACTATAATTTTAAGATTAAATTTCATGCATTTAACAGTTTCAGTAAAAAATTTTGTCCACCAAGACCCACTAAACTTATGCAGCTAATTAGTTTAAATATCTTTAGACTTTAATAGACTTTATTGTAATAAACTTTTTACAGATCTAAGGTGCTACGTTTCTTTTGGATTATGTACTGTCCTTTCCCCTCACCAGGAATGGAGTGGGTGAAGAAACTTTCTGGCCCGGACCTCAACCATCTTTATGAGGGAGATGGACTCCCACTAAGAGGAGTTAAAAGGGACAGTTTTGTTTTTGAGGACCATGCGAACACTCTTGAGATGCAATATGGGAAGTATAGGCCTGTTATTCTTGCTCTCAACCTTAATTGTGCATAGAAACTATGAGGAATTTTGTAAATGGATTTGTAAATATAATTTTCATAACTAAACAGATTTTGTAGAAATAATGAGAAGTGATCTGAGGATGCTCCAAAGAACAAACCCAACTTCCCTACTTGGATGCACAAAGGAGATGGGAGCATAACATTAGGTGTATTTACTTGAAACTGGGTGGTATAAACAATATCTATATTTAATAAAACAGCAGAGCAGAAAAATTGGGCAACCCCTTTTTTAACTAAGTTTTAAAGGGAAAAAATTAACTATTTGAAGAGCAAAATTTTGTAACTTATTTAAACTTTTTACAAATTTTGGATGCCTAGATAGGGATCTTAATAACAGCAAAAGCTGAAAAGAGAGTTTAAAATTTTAGGAGAGGGCTAAGGCTAAGCGCGCACTAGAGACTTTTGTCACGGCGACAAAGACAAAATTGTCTCCCTGGCTATTGCAAGAAGCTAGAGTGCGCACACAGGGGGCGAGACAGTTTGGCAGATTGCCAAGAATCTCACCATAGAAATGCATTGATCTCGAGTGAACTAGTGTTTATAGTCACCGTGACAGAAGTCTCTAGTGCGCGCTTAGCCTAACATACCTTTTATTCGAAACAAGAGATGGCATTCATGCTTAGTATAAAATCGAATAAATGAAACAAAGGCTCTCAAGCTTTTTTCAAACATTTCTCTAAAAGAAAAACACAAAATTAGTGTCTTCTAAAAGATAAATTACAAATATCCTTATACATGATTTGAAAAACAAAATTTTTACATTTTTCAAAAGATTCTTTGCATTAGTTTCTCTAAAAGTTTATTTCCTGATTAGAATTACTATTTTTGGTAACGGCTAATAATGATCAATATTTCAGATCTTCATTGAACATTTGAAAACAAGTATGCAATGTAAAGAAATTAGAAAGCATTCAACCTTCAGAAACACATACCTGCTTTTTTGAGATAACTTTTTAATTTTTGGAGTCATATCAGAAACTGAAGGAGTGGTCATTTTCTCTAATTTAACCTGCAGAAGATAAACAATTACATTTTACAAAAAAAATATCTTCATACTTCATGATTAAATCTCATTCAAAATGGGCTACTCACATTCTGATTAACAACAAGAAAGTTCACAAAAGACTCTTCAGAAGGTAACAGCATCACAAGAGCATTTCCTGTTTTACCAATCCTAGCTGTACGGCCACAGCGATGGACAAAAGAGCTAAAATAATTTGAAAATAATAATAATCTGAATTTGTAGCTTGCTGTTAGTTTCTTTACAAAAACATCTTAAATATAATTTGAGTTCTTAAGGTGTATTTTAATTTTATTTTTAGATTGATTCAATTTTAAAAACACGGATTAATAATAATAAATTATAATTTTAAGTTATTTATTGTAAGAGAATTATATAGTAATATAAAATTAGTTGGCAAAAGTAATACTGCAGAATGAAATCAATCATTTAAGATAAATTTTTAAATCCAGTTAAATGATATTGACTAAATAGAAGATGAATGGTTTGGTTATTTTTTAAGGTGCAATAATCAAGTAAGCTTACAGTGTGGCAAGTTAGGAAGTTGAATGAAAAAATTTTGATTAACTACTATTTTAAACTTTAATACCTTGATGTACTTGGAGGATCAAACTGTATAACCCATTCTACATCTGGAATATCTACTCCTCGGGCCATTACATCTGTACACAGCAAAACTCCACTAAAGAATAGACAAACTCATAATGAGAGAAAACCAAATTTAAATAGTAGGTGCATGAATACAATAATCTATATTACCCACATAATCACCATTACAGAGAAAATATGTTGACAGCTGTTGATTATCTGAACTTACACAACAGTGGACTAAACGCTGAACTATGGAATGCGGAAGTCGAATTGGAGGAGAATTTCCAAGAAATTCAGGGAGTGATCTGACTTGTCACAGGACAACCCAAGTCCCCGGCAAGACACTGGTCTTGTTTTGGAGGGCGGCGCAGCGGGGGGCCATTCAGGGAAAAAGGGGAGCGGTTGGGAAAAACCAGTTCTACCATATTGTTCTACTCGTGTTTTCAACGGTTCTGTAGCTCATACATTATTTGAAAGGAACTTGATGACGCAATAACCGGGATTTTTCTTCGGGGGACTGGTGAAAAGCGTCGAAATATGCGGGAAGTCGTAATAAGCGGGGGCGCTATAAGCGGATAGACTTTAATGATAAAAAGCCTATTGGTACCAGGGACTGGAGAAAAACGTCGTAATATGTGGGACGTCGCACTAAGCGGGGGCGTACTAACGAGAGTTTACTGTATCTATATAAAATTGTTTGGAATAAACTATCAAATGTTTATTCCTCTAAAATTTAAAAGTAAAGTTTATAATAAAATAATAAGATAATTTTAGAAATTTTGTATTTTTAAACTTATAAAAACAGTTTCTGTTCAGTTAACAGTACTTTCTTATATTTATCAACTAAAGCTTTAAGTAATAAATATGCAGATCCAAGATCAAAAATAAGACTAGCTTGTGTTGGGGAAGATAAAAACTAAGGGCAGATCATAGGAACTTTTTTGTACTGCATAATTCATTACTGAAAAAAGTTAAAATAATGAATGAAGTTTAAAAAAAATCTTAAAATACTTTTACTTTTAAACTTATACTTTTAATTTTTAATACTTATACTTTTTATTTTAACTCCTTGCAAAATGTAGGGATCACGTATAAGATAATTAATCAGCTTTTCTTGGCATTCTTTATGATACTAAGTATCAATCCCCCCTCCCCATTTTTGTTTTAAAAGTTAGAGAAAATTATTTTAAACTTTTCAGTTTATTTTGAAAACATCATTTGTTTTTAATTCCTTTCATTAATTATTTTGTTCTTCTTATTTAGAAGTGTGTGATAAGTTTTGAAATTGACTAAAACAATTCTCAGTTGATTCCCTTTTCTTTTTATCAAACTAAAAAATGCCTGTTTTTCAGAACAAGATCACCAATACTAATTTTCCATACATTGAGTTTTACCAACTTGGAAGGAAGAACAACCTAAAGATACATATTCAACTATTACCGATTGAATAACATACCTTCCATGATGGTAATGGTGACTGGTGAGGATTCTTAGGAGTTCAATCACAGGAAGTGAATTTCACATCATTTAATCGAATATAAAAAATCTGTGAACCATTTTAGATTTAAGATACTATAGCAAGAATCTTTTTTGTAAAATTTCCTGAAATTATGACAATTTTTGACTGGGCTAGAGCCTTTTTACTTTAATTCCACCTGAGGAGATTCAAGGAATGATAACTTAAACAAACCAGGAGATAATGCCTGGTCATCCAGATCTGAATTGTGTTCAAAATTTCAAGTATATATCTGATCATTACTTAAAAATAAATGCACTAAAATGGTTAATTTACCTTTCATATGTCTTGAATTCTGAAAAAATTTTATGCCTGTTCTTTTTCATTTTTCCATGTATACTTATCACAGGTGTGTGCTTTATTAACCTGTAATATTAAATCACAATTAGTTCTAAGTTATGCCTTAAATGAGAAAGAAGAGAAAATATCCCACTAACTATTTTATTACACAGCTAAAAAGACAACAAAAAATAGAAGAAAACATTAGGGTGGGTGGGGGTAATTGTCCGCATGGGGTAATAGTCCGCACGGCCTTTTTTTGATGATAATATTTGATTATATTGACTGCATCGATACAGTAGGTTCCTTTCACAACCCCCAAATGGCTGTGAAAATTTCAGAGGAGTAGCGTGTCCGTTGTCCAAAAAAATGAGGTAGGTCAGTTTTTAGTGTCCTTGTTAGAGTATTTTTCTCACTTTTTCTCCATATTATGGTAGAATAGCTATATTTATTCAATCCATCTGTTTTTTTTCTAAAAGAGCCTTTATTTATCTTTGAAATTACATCACTATACTCATGTTTACTTTTGTTTTCAAAAATCAGTACCACTTTGTTGTTGTCATCATGATATGGGGTAATTGTCCGCATTGATTTTGGGGTAATTGTCCGCATTGATTTTGGGGTAATTGTCCGCAATTGAAAATGTGGGAATGTTCTCAGAAACTCCATCAGAAGAAGCTTTTGTTGAAAAGAAAGACAGTCCTAAAACTTTCAAAACCTAATGAAATCCATAATGCAAGGTTTCGTGAAATGATAAGTTTTCCTGACAATTTGGCCGATTTTACGCCGGTAAAAGGACTAACTTTGCAACTTGTGGGGTAACTTTGCTTTATGATGTTTTATAATGTCAAATATTGTTGTGTTGTCTTCCTATTGTGAATATACCTCAATTTTGACGTTTTTTAATTGGAATATCTAATAATTCTCTTATTTTATTCTACTGGGGTAATTTTTTGCACTGCGGATAATTACCCCAAAAAATGGGGGAAATGTCCGCAATTTTTTTTCTTTTTAAAGTTGAATATTTCTAAAAATATTTGCAGCTCAAGGCTGGAAAAAATATGAATTGATAGGCCACATCCTAAGCTTTAGATTCCATACCAGAAACTTATTAAAATAATAAAACTTTGGGCCACAAAAATTCAAAACCAAAAACTGCGGACAATTACCCCCACCTACCCCTACATTTATAATTGAATAATACAAAACTACTTACTCCTTTAAGACGCATGAAAAGTAGTCAACTGATGCACATGTGCTGAAAAACACCATGCATTTTGAATTTGGTTTTGAAAGGATGAACCATGCTAAAATGCTTAACTTCTTATCAGCGTCACAAACCTGTTCAATAAATAACATATATAATTTCATTCAAATAATCATGAATAATATCTATGAGTCATTGAGTCCCTAACTATTTTAGTCACTTTCAAGGAATGAAAAAATTTCTCCAACCTTCTGCCCTTGAATAAAAATACCTTTAAAATTACTTTAAAATACATGGGTTTTGATTTACAAATAATACTTTTCTTAGGTCTTAAATAACTATATCCAAACATATCATTTAAAACTAGTGATTATTTTGTTTTTAAATGAACTACTCCTATATCTTCCCCTAAAATTTTAAGTTGCTAGCTACATACTAAAAATTGGTTTAAATACATTAATTACCATTACATAATTTTGATTTTAAAGCAAACAATCTAGTTACACTGTTTGCTACTTGTTGATACAAAATCGCTTATTGTTATAAATCGGATAATGTTATCAGTTTGATCTGAGACAACTGCAATCACATTAAGCAGATTTGACTGTACTATATTATTGAAAAAAAAATTGCAGATATTTTTCTGTTTTTTGGTAGTAAAAACAGCTTAGCAATTTTTAATGAGACAAATAACAGGATTAAACTCATAAGTACCTTAAAAAGATATTTGACACTTCCTGGCAAAAATATTTTGTCAATTATTTACTTTACATTTAACAGAGAACTACCTAAATACTTCATACCATGTAGAAATTGGACAAAGTTGAAGGGGTTTTCTGAATAGAACTTTGTGAAGATCCTTTCTCTTTGACGGAAATGCAAACAGGGTTTCTCATGCCAGCACGAATCAGATCTTCCATTTCCCTCGTTTGTGTGGCTGAAAACAAACCTGTTTGTCTTTGCTTAGGGAGGTACTCAAGTATAGAATTAATGCTGCAAACAAATAAATGCTTTAAGTCATGCTAAAAGCAAAAACAATATAAATAATATACTTTTAGTGTAAAATGAGAAAATGTGGTTTTACTATAGGTATTACTGATTATGAGTAAAAGTGTAAGTATAGATGTCTCAAGATATATATTCCAATAATTTTACATCTGTGAAACAATTAGAAAGCTTGTGATAAGTACTGACAGTTACTGACACCAAGATCTACTGGTTTAGCAATTTCGATAATTATATGTGCTTCATGTTTTATCAATAAAACTTTTTACAAGGTCTAAAAAATTTAATCCATGGACAGAACAGTAAATATTAGATAAGTATTGGTTTTTAGAAGTTTAAATTCATAAATATGTAGTGTTCGGCAACTACTGGTCAAAAAGTAGTTAACTACCAACTAGTCTGGGCAAAAGTAGTTGTAACTACTAGTTAACTACTTTTTCTTGGAAGTAGTTGTAACTAGTAGTTGATTATTTCCCAAAGTAGTTAACTACTAGTTAACTAGTCTATTTAATTTCATAAGATATTTTCCCCCAAATTTTCGATTACTTTTTCTTACCTATAGCAAAAATATCATGGCTAAAGATTCGCCAATTTTTGATAGGTATACATACAGGTTCTTGGTGTCTTAAAGTTTTCTAAGTTGAATTAATATTAGTCAGTACAGTGTCGTATATAAGGGGGGTAAAGGGTTCTAAACCCCCTTAGCCTGAACAACAATATTTTAAGCACAAAATTGGGCCGTTAACTTTTAAGTATTGCCTTACTAATTTTTAATGCAGGAAAAACATCTAGAATCCTCGTAAACCTAGGCTAAAATCGCTTTTCAAAGTGCTGGAATTTCCAGGAGAGAAAACCCTGAACTCCCTAAGGGGACATCCATAAATTACGTGAGGTGTTTTTTCCAAAATCTGGACCCCCCCTCCCCCCTCGGTGAGATTTTGCTGGACCCCCCCTCCTCCCGACGTGAGTTTTTCCTACAACCTTTAAAAATAATTTTCTGTTATATTCGTTTGTATTTTGAGCTTCACAGCACCTAAAACTTTTCCATTATTAATGATGTGTGGGAAAAGGACATTATTCAGTTCTTATACTTAAAAAAATCGGTATAATTTCTAACTTAAAAAGTTGACGTGAGATTTTAATCGACCCCCCTCCCCCTTGGGGAGATTTTTCCAAACCCTTCCCCCCCTTTTTGACCTCACGTAATTTATGGATGTCCCCTAATTTCTAGAGAGGATTTCAAAAAAGGGTTGCATTCATATTTCAATTGCTGGGATGAATTATATTTATAGGTTTAGTTGCTAAATATGAAAATGTATCACGAAAAATGGCATTGTTAGTAGATGTAGCATATTTTTTAAAATTTTGATCTTTCAATATTTTTTGAAGTAGTTGAACTTTTTGAAAGTGGTTGGAACTAGTAGTTGGTGAAAAAAGTAGTTAAACTACTAGTTCAACTACTCTAAACCAAAAGTAGTTGAACTACTAGTTAACTAGTAGTTGCAACTAGTAGTTAACTACTTTTCAACTACTTTTAGTTAACTAGTGCCAAACATTATAAATATGTGTTTAAATGTTATTATATCTGTCATACTATTATATAGTAAAAATATAAAATCTAAAGAATTTAAGATATTTACGTTTTTTCAAAACCCATATCAAGCAACTTGTCAGCTTCATCAAGAATCAACATTTCCTGAAAATGAGAAACACAATCAGAATATTTTTAAAAATATCTTCTTAAAAAAAGCTTTAAATCTGCTTTGCCATCAGGATTTTAAATATTTTTAAGACATTTAAAAATTTGCTTTTTTATTAAGGAGTGGAAAACAAATATAATGTCTTCTTACCAATGTTTTAACAAATGCGCCAAACTTCAATGTTTTCTGTGAGAAAAGGTCAGCTAATCGTCCAGGAGTGGCAACAATAATATTGGCTCTTAAATTAAACAAAAACTAAAATAAATATTCATAGAAAATCTCACTAAGATAAAAAAAAAATACAGTACTTTTAAAAGGAAATACTCTTTAAATACAATACGGTTTTAGAAGTATGTTGATGAAGAGCTTATTTTACATTTAAAGTATTTTATGATGAGTTATTTAGAAATACAACATTTTAATGCAAGATCATTTTGAAGTTATAAATAATTTATAAAATATCATCTAATATAATAAATTTGCTCAATTTCTCCTTAATTATTTTTTTTCAATACCCACAAAATAAATTTAACCATTTTAAAATCAATAAAAATGCTTACACAGGTTTCAAAATACATGAATGTATAGAGCATGGCCTGAAATTTCTACTTGACAGGCAAATATTTAAAGCTAGCATGCAAATGTTGTCTTTTAAATGTTACATTTCAAATTCAACTATTTGGTGAGAAAAATAAGTAATTTGGTGAGTAAAACTTTAAGTCTGGCTAGTACTTACAGTACTGAAATTTCATGCCCTGAACTAGAGTAACAATGGATGATCATAGGGAAAAAATATATCACTGAGATAACATCAATAAAAATCAAATGAATACATAAGAATGAATCACAAATAAAGTCTATACCCTTTCTCCAGAAGGTTATTGACATCAACTGACACAGGACCTCCTCCAATGATTAGCATGCTTGTAAATTCAGGAAGATGTTTAAGAAAAGTCTCGACAATATCAGCAGTTTGTGCAGCTAGCTCACGAGTTGGAGAGATGATAATGGCTCCTACCTGGTTATTGAGAACACAGGCAATCAATTTATTTAAAACTGAGGTGGAAGCATGAATGTAATCTAGGGAATAGTGGCCCCAAGCTGCACACTAGAACCCTTGGATCTTTAGATAATAAAAATTGAATAATCAAATTTAAAAAAATTATGTGACCAATCTCTCTGTGTTGTAGTCAGAGGGCTTGTCCAGGGGCCCCTGAGCCTTTGGAGCTTCAGGTCATGTTAAATATCCACTATTCCACGTCCCTTAGAAAGGGCTCAAGGGTGATCAATCTGGGGATCCCCTCTGACAACTTACACGGATTGGTCACCTGAATGTTTTTAATTTTGGTTTTAAGAAATATTGATTATTCAATTTTTATTAACCATCAAATATTAGCTAATACATAAGCAAATTGCCAAAACAATAACTTAAGAAACTTACATCAGTTATACAAGGTTCCAATCAAAAGAATTTTGGAAAAATGGAGATTTTACAGTACAGTAGTACTAGCAGCTTGTATAAGAGAGTCAGAGAAGCTATGAATAGAAGTTGCACACTATGATATATCCTTATATAACTAATAGAATTTAAATTACATGCTATTTTCTTATACAGCTACTCTTGTTTACTTTAGCATTCAACATTTTTAGAAGCTTCGATGATACATTATAGTTTGGACAGGAAATTTTAAACTCCACTCTTACGGCCATATTCACTGCTAACCTGACCGGGGGTTAACCACCAGTCAAACTTGTGATGGGCAGTTAAAGAAGGAAAACTAGTTTTCTGCCTATAAGAGGTTTGACTCCAGGTTAACAACTGGCCAGGTTAGCAGTGTATATAGCGCTTAAAAGGCAGTTGGTTTCATTCCTTTTAGTTAGATGCCAATAGTAATTATCCTACTTAAAGTGTTATTTTACATACAAAAGAATAATCTAATCAGCAAACAATGAGCCCGCATATTACAGAATTTTTATGAACCACTCAGGTATTAGTCAAAAATGTCTTTCATTTCAACCTCATACTTTCCATTTTGAGGTAAACTGGTTTGACCTTATAAATGGGACTATAATGCACTTTTGCCACAATAATGTTTTTGTGGAAAATATTATCTACTTACATCATGCTTTTGGAAAGGGGCATTTTTAAGCATTGTTTCAAATACTGGAATCAAAAATGCTAAAGTTTTTCCACTTCCTGTAACAGCTTCAACTGCAACATCTTTTCTAGTTAAAAATATCGGTATACAAGATGCCTATAAGTAAAAAAATATATTAGCTATGATTAGAAAAATCCTTTTACATTGTTTTGAATTATACTAGATAAAATTATGTATTTTTGCAAGGTTAGTATTTTTTTTCCAGAGATCCATGCATTAAGATCCATTGTTAAAGTGCTAAAACTAAACACCTTAAAGAATCTTGAAAGAGGAATTAAATACAATACAATATTTGCCTAGTTTTACCTGTACAGGTGTCATAGTCTTGAAGTTCAACTCTTCAATAGTATTTCGAACCCCTGAACTGAGATTTAAGTCATTCCATCCTTTCACCTCCATAGCTGAGGAAATATTAGGTGTATATGAGAATAGAAGTCTTGTGAGAACCAACAGTAAACCTGCTTAATGAAACATTAAAAATAATAATTAGTACAGGAGAGGGAGGATGAATGGGACAACTGATTTTTTTTATCTTAACTTCATTATAAAATTTTGATATTTCACCCAGATGATAGTAGTAACAAGCCCAGGAGTTTCCAACTTCCATGTACTTGAAAGCCTCAATCAAAATCACAAGTTGCAGGCCATAAAGAATTCTGGCTACTTCTTATCCATGATATATTTTTCTGGGGATAGTCTTTAAAATAGAATTTTTCCAGTGAGAGAGGGGCAAAGGTTATTTACATTTTGGGAACTTACAACTGTATTTTAAGAAATTTCAGAGAGAATGTACTAATTTTTGAACCGATGCATCTTTTAATACTGAATATTTCTTAAGCAGGGGGTCTTCCTCATGAAAATGTTTGTAAATTTCCCTTAAAATAGTTTTACCTAATTTTAGTGAGTTTGACCTAAGCCCCTTGCTATGCTCAGGGAGAATTTCAGAGTATACAACCTCCCTCACCTTAAAAAGTTCTTTTGAACACTCTAATGATGTAAGAATCATTTGATTTTAAAAATGGTTGAGTGACCACCTCTGAATTAATTACTACTTGATATGGATTGACCCAGTATCGACCCCAGTTAAGTGTTTTTATCTTAAGTCTGGTTAGAATTATGTTGTTTCTTCTGTTTGTTGCTAAGTTATTTGTTATAGTTTTGTCTAATTTTTTATATCTGGGAGGTTTCTTTATTTGCAGTTAATCCATTATCCCTCTCTCTTTTTGTCTTTCCTTAATTGCTGTAATAAATCTTCTGGTGCGATACACCTACATATGTCACTTTTCTTAGTGCTTCCTAGGCTCATCAACTGCTAGCTAGTTGATCATGTCCTGAGTGGGTTGGGATCCAGATCAGGTGCAGTGAGTGCATAAACTTATAATTTTTAATAATTGTATCTCTTTTATTGGATCAATGTAACAACAAATGCTGGAATCAAATGATGTTGTTGTTGTCGTGTGCCACTTGGAATTACCAAGCTCCACAAGGATTCAAGGCAAAGGGGGTGCGGCTCCTGAGAAGGTGAGGCCCATAATTGGCTGGAGTCCGACTTCTGCCTCATGAGATGATAGATGCTGCCACTATCTATCGCCACCTCCACTATTTTGCCATGCGTCTGAAGGGGAGGGAAATAGTCTCCAGACACCTGGACCCGTGGTAAACTGCGCCATGACGGACCACAGGACTTTCGGACCCACAGATTTAACGAGCACGTACTCCGCATTAGGGTGGTCCTAATTTTTCAAACTCGGAATTTCTTCGGTCGCACCCCCCAACTTTTTTACTTAAGGTATGAAATGAATGTATACCAAATATTTTTCAAATATTTTAATATTAACACGTGCCGCAACGCGATTGAAGTTACAGTACGGTAGATGCGCGGGACTCCGTAATACTGAGGGAGGTATGCCGGCTCGATGCGCACTTTCCGCCGCAACAGTGGACGCTACGCACGCTTTTTCAAAAGATCACATCAAAGTCGGTAACTTCATGTATTTTATGATAAACTTGAAAACCTCCTACACTATGATTATTGCACATATTTTAGGGTGAAATTCATTATTATACGTGGATTCCAATGGAGGATTTAAGGTAAAGTGGAGGATTTTCCAATGAAGGTTGGGGCCTAAAACAAAACTTTAATATAATGTTCAAAACAATGAAAATTAGATTTTAAATGTAATTCATCATAGTTAAAGGTTTGATTTGAAATTTACACTGAATTTTATAAGCCTAAGCTCATATAATACATTTTAATGTTCTTAAATTAGTGTTACAAGCGGCCTTTGGAGCTTGCATTACTGCATCCCATATACCTGCATTTTTATTTAAACGTTTTGAAAATCTTGGGATGTTATCTATAAACCAAAGTACCCATCAGGTATTAAAAATGAAGTTGTAAGAAACACTATTGATGGAAGATACAAAGAAGAAATTCACAAGTTGGCTAAAACAAAGCTCTAACACCAATTGAGAGATGACTACCAAAAGTTTCTATGGTTGACAATAGCACTTTTAGATTATTATGAAGCTAAAATGATTAAATTTAAACAACCTGGTGCTATCCATCATTCTAGGTGGATGTCTTAAGTAATTTATTGCTTAAAGATATTTATATTTAGAAATGAGGGTTAATTTGGATAATCCAATACTACAAGGTATGAGTATTATTGTTAAGCTATACATAAAGGCCTGGTTTGATGTGCAAATGGATCACAAAGCCACATTTCAAGAATTGAAATTCATGAGGGACCTTTTTTCTACAGAGGAATTAATGAAAATATAATCTAAGGCAGCATCAAAGAAAAAATGATTAGTCATGGATATGGTTTCTTGGAGGAGACAGTTGCCTTAGCCTTTTTTGATGAGTCTGTCCCCACAGAGCAATTTCCAAATAGTTTAGAGGGAAAGAATCTACCCGTGTGTAAGGGTGGTTGCAAATTAGTTTTGTAGAACTGGAAGGACTCTAAGAAAAATCAAGCCAATTTTGTGTCAAAATTAACCGCAAACTGTTTTCAAAGGTTTTTAAGTTTTCTTCAAAATTTATTTCTAGGGATCCTTTAAAACGTGTGAAGATTATTGGAGGTTATCAGGAAGGGTTTAAAGTCGTCAGTAACTTATCTGTTGTAAATAATGCTGCAGAAAGGGAAATCAAGCTTTTTGAAGAATATAACGATATTTTAACGCATAATGAGGAGAAAATACAATACCTTTAACAACTGTCAAAGGCTATAAAAGCCAATATCCTTCATGTTTAAGCATTTTATGTTAAAAAATGTATAGAAATATATTGAATTACATATTTTAAATAAATTTAATAATTTTTCAAAGTTATGAGAATTTTGATTTTTTTTCAGATTTTCATCCCTTTTGCGGCACGTGTTAATATTAACCGATTCGGATAAAACTTTTACAAGTTATTTACTACCCCATAAGGAAAAAATTTAGGGGGTGCGACTTGAAAAATTCCGAAAAATTTTTTTTACCATTATACTTAGGACCACCTTAACTCCGCATATACTCGATGGGTCTTTAGCGGTGTCGGGAATCGAACCCGGGACCCTCCGATCCCGAAGCCGATGCCTTAACCACTAGGCTCCCCACAGCCCAATGATTTTTAATACTTTAATGAATCAAATGATTTTTGATACTTTAGGATTAGCGGGACACACATCTTACAATAGGACTTTAATAGCCTGCTAGTTTAAAAATTACATGCCCAAATATAAAAAATTAAAATCAACACCTGCTATATGAGACACAGTTCAATTCCATAAACGTTCCCGCTAAATACCACCTTGCTGTTTTGGAAACCAAAAAGCAGAAAACTTTCCAAATATTTTCAAACTTTTAGATTTAAAAATGTTTAGTTAGATCAATAACTGTGAAGTCCATCAATAAAAATCATTAAAAAAATTTCAATAATTGAATACATGGCGTTCAAAAGAGCTTGGCGGTATATGGCAGGTACAGAAAAGGAATTGAACCTAATTCTGCCCTCTCATGCCCCGTTATAAAAAAATCTAGGTTGGAAGGGTGTATTTCCGCCCCCAGATTCCTGGTCATCTAGGTTCCTCCTACAACCTCTAGCATTTTTTATCTTCAAGTTTTGAATCACCCTGTGTAAAAAAACTAGGTTCATCCGAAGAATCTGGTCCTGCACTAAAAATGGGGATAAATAGTGGACCAGACCTGGGTTAATGAAGCGAATCCGGCCCGTAGATTTTTGGCGCCAAATTTGGCGAAAACAATTCAATGCTTGGATGCCATCGGTTTTCCACTTGGCGACAAAAAAAATCGCCAAATTCAGCTTGCGGGCCGGATTCGCTTCATTTACCCAGACCTGCGCTAAAATAGTGGATTCTGGCAACCTAGTTCAAAAGAAATTGAAGGTAAATGAAGCGAATCTGGCCCGCCAGCTGAATTTGGCGATTTTTTCTGTCGCCAAGTGGAAAACCGATGGCATCCGAGCATTGAATTGTTATTGCCAAATTTGGCGCTGAAAATCTGTGGGCCGCATTCGCTTCATTAATCAATTGAATTGCTTACCCGCCAATAAACGACATTGGCAACACCAAATTTTGCCAAAATGTCGTCCAGGCCCAGATTCTTTGGATATACCAAGAAGGTGAATTATACCGGATTATTCCCGCCAAGCGCCATATTATTGGCAAGTTACAGTAATTTACGTGCCTAATTAGTCTTCACTGGATCAAGAATAATTTATCAGATAAATAGGTTTATCGATACATACCGTAAATATGTTTGCTACGATCTGAAAAGGTAACGCATGGAGTTTTCTAAGAAAAGAATGCAAACAAACCACACAAACAAACTGTGTTATGTAGGTTTTTGCATACTTTTTAATAAAATTTTGGTCTCACTTGACAACAATTTTAAAAACAAGGCAAACGTCTTAAAAATTTTTCAACATAAACTACATTTCGCATAAGGTTTTCCATCTGAAAAATTTCTTGAAATGTAATATTTCATCTAGGGAATTTTCAATTGGATATTACACTGGAATTTCAATGGTCCATGGAAATTGGGATTATTACTTTCACAAAAAATAGCTGGCAACAAGATAAAGAAAGGTTTTTCGGAAGTTAGGTTTCGGTTCGCCTATTCTATTTCCGCGTGTTTCGTAGTTTCGTCGAACAAAATTTGCGTTTAAACGGTTTAGAAACGGCAATTTATATACACCATATCGAATTCACAAAGTAATTATTATTTTTATTATTATTTATTTTCAAATCATATATACGACATTCAGAAAGTTTTTCTGCGTCATTCATCGTTAAGTTGTTCCCTCTTATCGTTATCTTTGTTTTTACTTACTGTAAAAAGTCACCAAGGAGTTTTAAATGCTAAAAATTACAATACTAACAATCTATTGTGTATTTGCGTTAAAATTTTAATAGATTTATCAGTGTCAATGGTTTTAAAACATTTCCTTGTGCCATTAAACTCTGCATTATATTATTATATATTATAACTGGTTGATCATGATTTACAAGAGTGTTTTTTAATATAACTTAATTTTACCAATCTACATTATTTAGCTATTTTTTCGCTTGCACCCGGCTAACGGAAAAGTACACAATATCTAAATGTAGGGCTTTTGTCCAAGGAAATTTTCTTTTATTTTAAGTACAGTAAAATTTAATATATAAAGCTTTATTATATAAACTTAAAACTTTAATGAACTACTTAAGACATTTTAAAAAGAAAGTTGTGACTAACTTAACATTTTGTTACTTTCGTGAGTAGTTTATTTTTATGTAATAACGAAAACTTAGGAGTCAAAATGGGGTTTCACATATTTCCTTTCTATATTCAAAATTTAAGTTTCTATTTTTAATAAAAAATGTGTTTTGGAAGAAACATATTACACCACAATTTATATTTTTTGCTCGGTTGCTAAACAAAATAAATTAAAATATTTAAGGGTAAGTGATCCAGTTATTTTGATGTGTTAACTTGGGGGAGGCTATAATGTACAGCACAAGAGAGAGTTCATAATACCCTTAATATCGTACTATTTCAAGAAAAAACCTAAATTAAAAAGTTGATCTTTTTTTGTACCTTTTTTAATCAGATATTTTCCTTCTGGACAAAATTTTAAACTCTTAACTTTTGATTTCAGGATGGAACATATTATCGCTATTTTGCTTGAAGCATTTACTAAGGAAAGTAATAAATTCCATCTTAATAAGGATGAAATGGTTGTTTCAATCAAAGAAATTTGCTCTACTTTTATTGATAATTTTGATGTACCATATGAGAGATGTGCATACATGTATAGATATTCTATATGTCATTTTTATTTCCTAAAAGATTGTATGTATGATTTTTTTTCTGGCTATGAAAGTTCCAAGGCACTGGAAGAAGTGTGGGGCGGCTGGAGACCTGATCCCAACTTCTGCTCTTTGAGTTTTGGTCCAGGGTTGGACTACTTAGCCTTTACTTCAGCCATATTGGAATTAGATCCAAAACCTTCCATCATTCCAAGTTTTAAAAATATTCACATTCTAACACAGCATGGTGCATGGAGAAACACGGTTAATTTACTGTCTGATGCTATTTGGAGAGCCAGGGAGTCAAAAAAAATTAACAAAAATATTAACTTTGAAGAATTAAATGTTTTACAAGTTAATATATTTTCTAATTTTAAAGAAGATGCTGTTGAAATATTGAAAAATTCTGATGTTGTTTTTATGTTCAAACTTTTAAACTGGGCTGCTGCTCCTGGTGGACATGAAGGACATATTCGAGGTACTCTAAATGTAAGTAAAAATTTCACAACTCATTAATATTTTTAAGCTACAATTAATCCTCAATTTTTTTTTCTGCTTCAACCGTTGCTGTAGTATGAAAAATGCTTGAAGGACTCTCCGTTCTTTTTGCTTAAATTTCAAAATTGGAGTCCCTTTCCTTTTACTTGGAGTTGATATTTTTACAATTATGAAATTTAATACACCAAAATTAAAACCTTACGAAGTCATATCCCCTAAAACTTAGTATTCCTAAGATTAGACCTCAGAAAAGATGTTGAGTAACCCCCTAAACAAAAATCTGGCTACGGCACTGGCAACCCCCCTCCCCCTTTCAGTTGCTTACATTAATATTTGAACAGTCCATAGTAGCAATTAAGTTATTTGTGAAACTCAGCCCCCCTAGACAAAAATCCTGGATTTGCCACTGAATTGACGCCATATTTTATGAAGAAACGAATTTTTTCCACTTTTAAAAATGTACTTAAAAGAACTTTTCAAGTTAAATATCATTCAAATACTTAATAAAAGTATTGTAAAAACTTACATACAGGATATTTCATTCTAAAACTACCATGCAGATCGATGGCCTTCGAAGCAGATGTCGAAACGTATCGTATCCCATATCGTAGACGGCTACCCTCCATCCAGGAAGATACCTCTCTTGATAATAGTTTGGTTAATTATAATTTTGTATAAACAGATTCCTAAAAACTGTTCCATGAATTGAATTCAAAACCTTCCTTCCCTTTGATTTTCTTTCTAAAAGGGATTAAGTAATATTCATAGGGAAAAATTTCATGCCAAAGAATTTGGCAGGCAGACATTTTAGAGCTGTAGTGTAGCAATTAAAAAAAGAAAGATGATTACATAAATTTTTCAATTAAAAACAAAAAAGATAAAAATATTTGGAAATTTTTTTTTCCTTTTTAAACAAGATTTTAATGTATTAACAAGGAAATTAAATATGATTTGCTATAACTATCTTATTATGTTTTTTAATTCTTAGAAAGCCTAACTCATTTTTATATTGTGTTAACTTGTCACTCCATTTATGAGAAATGGCATCTGCTCCTTACGAATTAAATTCATGCATGGGTGCCAGTCTTCAAAAATTACAAGACATAATTTTGAACCATCTTTTTAATCATATTCCTCCAGTCTAGCATTTTTTAACTGCATAAAAATTTATAAGATATCGAATGAACAATTAAATAGGTTCTGAAATTTTAAGTTAAAACTGTATCTGAGTAAAACCGGTTTATTTGAAGGCAAAATGTGCGATAAAAGTACTGAAATTTAGAACAAATTGCTGCCAATCGGTCAGCTGGTTGTGCATTTCGTAACATACCAGGGACCGGTTTCCGTTCACAGAACTTTTAAAAAGACATAATTACGTCTCCAGGATGGAAGAGTGGCACCCATGAGTTTGTGATATTGAAAAGTGTTTAGAATAAGTTAATTTAGCAAGTATGCTGAAAAAATATACATGAAGTGAACAAGTCCTTTATGAATAATGTTCAAACATAAATTGGGGATTATTATCCACTATAGACAAGCAGTTTGAATATTCCATAAAAACCAATACCTTCAATTTAAAACTTTTTTTGTAAATTTTTAGCTATCAAAATTTAGCTTGCTTAAACAGAAGTTGGAAAATGAACTGTGCATAAATGTAGAAAGGGGTGTACTGTGTGTGTACCTACTTTATAAACTAAAACATAGATGTAAGGTGAAAGCCAACTATACTACAATAATAATAATTGTTTTATACTTTTTTTTAGGAATTAGCTTCAAATATTAAAGCAGGAGCTGTGGTCTTCTTCATTGATACCATGCCTAGTTGTTGCATGATGAAAGAAGTTTTGAGTGAATTCAAAGGAACATATTTGTATGGACCTGTTAGAGTGAAGTACATATTACCTCATGAATTTCCAGAAGAATTACAAAAGATTTGGGGGAAAAATCCAATCAAAAATGCATGGGGTATGTTTTTTGTTTGGAAAAAATACATTCCTAAATCAGATTTCAGACAAGAAGGTCATTCAAAATTAGAAATTACAGATCATGTTTCTTCATTAACTCAGAATATAGCATCAATAAATGAAAAATATATAAAAGAATTTAGTTCAAGTGTAAGAAGCAGTACAAGCAACCTTCAAAATATAACACCCCCTGCACCAGAAAACAAAGGTTTCAATAACAGGAATTTCGAATCAAAATTAGGTAAAGAAATTAGTGAGGCTTCAAGTAACAAGTCTAAGATGAAAACGATTGATTACCAAGAATCTTATAATTCAACATGTAGTACAAAAAGTTCTATAGAATGTAAAGAAATTTCCTCAGAAGACTCAAATGAAAAAGATTTGGAATCTATTGATAAAGGTCTTCAGATTCATCAACCTTTAAAAGAGTCGAAATATACACAGACAGATTCTGTTTCTGACCATCAACTGAGTATTATTAAATCCTTAACTAACAAGATCAACCACTTAGCTAGTTCTGTTGAGAATAATTTTGAACTTGGAAACCAAATGAACAGAAATGAAGATTCTGTTGCTGCAAAACTCAATACCATTGAACATTTAACTGAGAGAATAAATAGACTAATCAATTCTTTGGAACTAGTTTTAAGTAATCAAACAGTTTATGATAAGTGTGAAGAAATGTTTTGTGATGACTTAGCACTCTAAAAAACCTAACTAATCCAAAGAAACTAATTGTGGTTTAAAAATCACAATTGCTGTATTAAAATGTTTTGTTTAAATTTTTATACTTTATGTCTTAATGATCATAATGATAAATTTAGCAGGGTTGCTGATTTTTTTGATTTTTTTAAAAAAATCAAAAAAATCGGATTTATTTGATTTAAATCAGATTTTTTTTATTTAAATGAATAACTAGCTCTGAACTTCCTGAAACTGGTTAATAATATACCGATATTGTAATTTCAATGTGATATAATAGTTTAGGATTCCTTAATATCCCAATTATGATCTATTTTTATGCATTAATTAATTGAACTAATTAAACGGAGCGGTTCGCTGCCATTGGTGTCATGGTGAGGTGCCCAAGCATATCCTGAAATGGTGAATGAACAATTATTATACTATCAGTTACTATATATATATATATAAAATTTTTATCTCTTCTACTCTTCTATAACTTATTTCTTTAAAATAATAATTAGTAATAAAAATAAAATATCTAATAAGCAACTTATTGACAGTCATGTACATATAGAATAGAGCTCTATTTGCTGTAGTTATGTAAAAGAAAACAATATTTTGGAAAACATGACTAACTATACAGGGTGATTCTAAATTACGTGGACAAACTTCGCATGGGGGTAGAGGGGACCTAGACAAGCATATTTCGCATAGAAATGAGGGGGCGCAGCCTTACCGTTTAAGAGCTAGGACCTATAATGTAGTGGGAGCGCGTTTCAAAAGGTCTTTTTTAGAAGGCCCGTGTGACTAAACAAAACATAATAAAATGAAAAACATTATTGCATAAGGTAAAGAAGTATCCCTACTACTTACACCATGAATTCGATAAAATTTGAACCACTTTCTAAACCGTGGAGCGAGTTTCAAAAGTGCAATATTAATATTTTAGTCAAAGAATGGACTTCCCTTAATGGTATTTAGAAAAATGATGACCGGGGAAGGAATTTTCAATGATCGTAACATTGATAATTGAAACTGTTTGATCACTGAAAATTCCTTCCCCGATCATCATTTTTCTAAATACCATTAAGGGAACTCCATTGTTTGACTAAGAGATTAATAGTGCACGTTTTAAAACTCACCCCACGGTTTAGCAAGTGGTCCAATTTCTATCACATTGAGGATTTAAGTTGTACGGATACTCCTGTACCTCATGCAATAATGTTTTTCATTTTATTATGTTTGTTCCCTCTACCCCCATGCGAAGTTTGTCCACGTAATTTAGAATCACCCTATATACTAGCAAACTTAGGATAAAAATCATTCACATGCTTGTATTTTAAAAAGTTAATGTACCAAATAAAAAAATTTAAGTATTTTAATTCGTGTTTAGTTTATCACAATTATTGATTCCAAACACTGCTATTTACCCCTTTTCGTCATAAATATTTTTGTTACTGGCAGCAGAATGTTATATGTTATTTTATACATATCTAGCAGAATTTTAAAAAAATTTAATGGAAATAATCTTGCAAACCATTTTAAAGCATACAACTATTTTTTTATTTAAATTGTGGCAGTTTAACATTTTTGATTTACATCAATGATTTTTAAAAAAAAATCAAGTTGATTTAAATCAAGCAACCCTGAAATTTAGTACTATCATTATGTGATATAATTGTAAATTATAATACTACTGTATTAAAAACAACTGCTGAATGAATATAATTTAATAAAACCTAGGGATGAGTTTAAGATCCTAAAGTAATGAAATCTTGATTACCACTGTGAAAGAAGAAAGATAAAGACTTATCTTATCAGTCTTTAAAAACACTTCTAAAAGTATCAGTTCAATTAAATTTATTCCAATGTTCAGTGGTGTGGGGAAAATTGCTAAGACTATTATTACAAGTATCCATAGTCGGAATAAAAAAAATTATGCTAATATTCAAAATGTACTTATATTATTTTTAATTTGATGACAGCTTTGGATATTAAAAGTTAAATCTTAGTTTTCATTTTTTTCATAGCACAAAGTTATAGCATCACATGCAACTAAGGTATCAGATAAGTTTTTAAATTCCCACCTTTACTTATACAAGGATTTAATTCCCAGTGAAAAAAAAGTCTTCATAATGAAATTTAATTTCTTTTATATGAGAAAAATCTGGAAATGTTTTATGCAGGGTTGGCCGGTTTAAACCATTGTTTTTTTACCAAAAAAACCACTTTGTTTTTTTTGTTTTTTTTTAGAAATTATAAAATATTTTCAGGATTTTTTAAAGAAAGTGTTATTAAGTATAATCTTTTGCACAAAATTAAAAGGTCAGATTTATAAAAAAATTGACATTTTAAGGTGATTAAAAATCAGAAATCTTTAAATTTAATGGTTTTAATTATTGAATTTTCTCTAAACTTAACCTTAAATGTTTAAGTTAAACTTATTATATTTTGCAAGAGATAGTTCATTTATTAATTTCCTTTAAAATGAAGCATTATTTCAAAGAGTAACTAAACATACACAAAAGTTATGTTTTTCACTGATAAAATATGGCTTGGATTTTAATTAATTAATAAAACCAATTTGTCTTATTTTTCAGTCATTAAAACCAGTTGGTTTTTTTAGTAAATTAATAAAAACCGTTGATTTCTTTAATGATAAAAACTAAAAACCAGTTGGTTTGTTTATAAACAGATAAAAACCAGTTGGGTTTTTTTACTAAATTAATAAAAACCGTTAATTTCCTTAATCGGATTAATTATCTCAATCATTTATTTAATTTCAATTAACATTAGTTGCTTTCATTTCCCTTTTATTTATTAAAAAAGTTAAATTTTCTCTTTCTGAAGAAATTTCTTAAGTTCATAAATAATCCATATAATTAATTTGATTATTTTACCATTTAATAATTAATCTAATTAATTATCTTTATCAATTATCCAATTTCAATTAACATTAGTTGTTTACATTTCACTTTTCATTTAAAAATAAAATTTTCTCTTTCTAAAGAAAGATAAATTAATACTGATTTTTATTCACTACAATAATATTAGATATTCAAATTGGAATATTTTAGAAACAAAAATTATTTTTAAAACAAATTAATTTAATTTTAATTAATTAATTGAAATATACAAATCATTTATCAATTATAAACAACCCCTGAAATAAATGTCTCATTTACAACTCAATTTCAAACATCAATGCTAAAATAACTTAATCTGATAAAAAAAAATTCTTAAAAAACTTGGTTTAAACCAAAAAAACCTGGTTTAAACCAAATAAACCCGTTTTTTTTTGGTTTTTTTAAAAAAAACCGGTTTTTTGCCAAACCTGGTTTTATGTAACACAAACAAGTACACATTACTTATACTTGAATGGGTAATTTTCACAGTAAAATTTAGCATTAACAAATTTAATCATTGTCACTATGTAAAATCCTCAAACCTCTAATGTACAAAACACCCATTAGAGGTTATAATTTAAATAATCAATACAAATTACGAGTACAAACAAGCGTAATCACTACAAACAACAGTTTAACTTTATTAACAGCATTATCAGTAACAGAGGTTTATGTTAATTATGTTCAAGCTTATCAATCATGTTACTTAAACTTTGAATCAATAAACTCAAAGATCCATTAGAATAATAATCATTTTCATTTGGAGATAAGCTAAATTCAGTCTCAGCTTTGATAGTTGTTAGCTGTTTATTGCTTGCAGAAGAAGTGATGGGGCCTTTTCTTAGGATATAACACAATCTTTTTAAGCTTTCTTCTAACGACAATAAGGCCTTTACTATAGAATCCTCTTCCACCGTTTCTTTTTTGGCAGACTCATTTTCCAAGAGTGAATTTGATGAATTGGGGGACGTCTTACTTCTATCTTTCGTCTTCTTCATAACTATTTCCAAATATTTCAGACTTTCCATTAATGAAGTCAACAATCTTTCAGATCTTGTATTATTCCTTAAACTGTCTGGAACTGGGACAGTTAGATCAGATTCAGATGCAGAAATTTTGCTTGTTGGTAAGCTGGAAGACAAAATAGTTTGTTGATCTAGGCTAATGTTCAATTCGTTATGAATGCCAGGGGATACAGGGATCCCAGAGTCTTTATTTTTCCACACAGTCAAAAAGCAACTGCCAGATAAAACAGGCTTTTTTCCAATTATTTCTATAATTAAATCATCAAAAGGGACATGGCTGACCTGAACCTCTAGTGGGTTATTTAGTATTAAACCACTGAAGTCTTTGCTGCGGAAGTATTCATCCTGTTTCTTTTGAAAAAAACAGAACACAACTGCTCCAGGTTTCACATAACTAAACAAATCCTGTAAAGAAACAAAATTAATTAGAAAACAAAAGGTGATTTATGCAAAGAATATTTAGGACCTTTGTTATAAATACTTTGGTACTTTTAGCCAGCTGACACTTCACTGAATTTTAAAATGTGGGCTTTCATGTCAATTATAGAAACTAGGAACATTATAGATTAATTAGTGTTTGGCGCTAGTTAACTAGAACTTGTGTTTGGCTTAGATACAGAAGGTTTAATAGTTTTAAAATGGACTCCTACAATGTAAACAAGTAGCATATTTTCAAAAAAAATTATCAAAATTTAGTCTTAATAATGATTTTGCTTCCCAATAGTCATGAACTTTACATTTCCATTAAACAGGCTGCAGGCATGAAGGATACTCATAAACACATTCAGAAGCTCCGAAACCATACTTAGTTACTGAAATATGATTTATGTGTCTGCTGACTTGAAAGGAGTACTTAAACTGGTACTTTTTAACAGGAATTTTCAAAATTTGGCCATTTCTTTAAGAAAGAAATTATTGGTCTACTTTGCATCAAAACAAATATATGTTCCATCTTTTGAAAAATGACATGAACATAGTTAAGACTCACAGGTGACGATCCAGAGAAAAAGATGGTGTCAATTTACCAATGCCACCTAACATAAGAGGCGTATATGATTTTAGAACTCAATTTCATTAAGAATAGGTGGAAGCCAGTAATGAGATTGGGGGACATAATCCTTACAAAAAAATTTTGTTTCTAGCAAAAAAAATAATAATAAGGCGACCCCCCCTTTAGCATTAGTTAGAGTATAGAAAACTTGATTTTGAAATTGTCTAATATAACAATGAGTTAAACCCTGTTTCTAAAGATCAAATTTCAAATAAATAGTCATTTCTCTATAAAAAGCGTGTCTACTGTAAGGTTAAGATTAAGCATCCGTGCAATGATTTTAAAAATAAAGTGATAATTATTTATCACCTTACTTTATTTCACATATACTTTTTTCTGATTATTGCCTCATATCTTCTATGATGTTAAGAAATTCTGATAATTTCTTCAACAATGTTAGGATGCTCACAATTCTAAATAGTAAAATGAATAAGTTCATCATTTATGCCATCTGGCTATTTATTTTTGCACATTTTATATTGTTATATATCGTTTGTCTGCCTCAAGTTGAGCTCTGGCTGTGGCTAGTTCACATGAGCGGTGGTATGGTGACAAATGATAAATTTTAAGATCACAATCATGAATATTCATAAATTTGTAGTTTTAAGACTTGGTTTAACTAGGTTTGTTTGGTAATAGCAAAGGTTTTATGAGGAAAAGGAAGTGAAATTTTGATTGCTATTTTACTAGGGGTAATGAAAATGAACCCGTTCAAACGCAAGAGATGATGCTAAAGAGATCTATTATCAGCAATATTCGTATCTCATCAGTATTCCTATCAGGGTTGGGTTTTTCCCGTCCATAACAAGTTTTTCCCATACCACTGGGAAAAACTGGTAAATACCGGGAAAAAGTGGGAAAAACTGGTAAATACCGGGAAAAAGTGGGAAAAACTGGGAAAAAGTGGGATAAACTTCCAATTGACAAAATAATGGAAGTATTAGGTTATGGCCTTTTCAAACATATTATAAAAACTTTTAGTTAAAAATGTCTTTTTGGGAGGGGGGTTAAACTTATTAGGTGGGAAAAATATAAGTGAGCAAGAGAATTATGACATTTAACATAAAATTTGCATATATTTTTTAATATTAATGAATTTCTCAAATAAAAATAGAGAATATTTTAAAACAAATTTACTTATAATATCTGTGTCTTTAAGAGAAGCATTATATATAGTTTTTTAAATGTAAATAAAAACGTAATTTAAATAAAATAAAACGTAAATGTAAATCTTGATTGCAAGATAACTTTTTTGAAGTAACAAAGTATGATAATCCGATGAAAATGGCATAACCATCAAAAGATGACATTCCTCAGACACATGATAAAACCAATATTCATAACAATATTCATAGGATAAAGCTTATTTAAGGTAATTTTTCTAAAAAAAGGCTGTAAAAACCTTTAAAACATTCATTTTGAGCAGAATAAATTCAATAAATAATCAGTTTTTCCCACTTTTTCCCATGTGGGAAAAACATAGTTTTTCCCAGGACGGTAAATACCGGTTTTTACCATGGTATTTACCAGGGGTGGGAAAAACCTTGCCAACCCTGATTCCTATATCATGTAACAAAAACTTTTCATGGATGACTGGGGGTTTGTAACAACTTCTAGGACCTGATATCAAATATAGTTAGTTTTATTTTTTTTTGCAGTGTATTTTAATGCACATAATGTAACATGCACATTTAATGCATGTTACATTCTTTTAAAGTTTTACTTTCCATAATGTTTCTGTAAACACTATTTTTTAAAATAAAATATGAATCCAAAGTAGTGGCCAGTAAAAATTTTAGTCTGGCTAGTACCTATAGAGCTGAAATTTCTTGCCCTGACTTAGGTAAATAACTAAAAGTAGTCTTAGATCATGAAAATAAAAGCCTTGGGGCAGACAAACAATGCTTACCCTTAACAATTCTCTCAAGTTTGTTTGGAAATGTATCCCCAAATCCCCCCTCTGGCGACCTCATTACGATCGACTACCTGATGGATATTGATGGAAATGTAACACAGTAATCGTAAACAGTCCAACTCATCTTAATAACCCTCTAACTTCCAATAAAACTGGAATTTAAAAGAAAGTGGTTTCCAGTGAGCAAGCTACTGCATCTTCCTTATTCAATCAACTACCTCTTAGCTTCTTCCTTTCTCCCCTCCAAAATAATTTCAGCATCTGTCAAAAGCATGCGACTCTTTTATTATCATTGGTTCTGTAGTATAAGCCTTTTATCATGCATTCTTAGTGTAAAGGAGGCAGAGTAAAATCCTGGGTACCACTCTTCAGAAATTGCAAGACTGAACTATCTAGTTAGTAATTTTACTTGAAAGGGGAAATTTTGGAAAAGTGAAGTAAAACTTTTCCAGGAAAATTGAAAGAAACAAAAATCTCTTATAATTTTTAAAAAATTATAAGGATACCCAGATTTCTCGTTTGCTCCATGATTTCAAATTATTCCATAATGAGGAAGTTGCATGATTTTTTTTTATTTTTTTAATCGATTCTTCTTGCAAAAATAAGCAACTACCCAAAATTTGAGGCCGATCGAGAAATTTTTTGATTGCCAAAAAAATTAACAAAAATCCCCTTTTTAAAAGCCCGCGAAAACGCCAAGCGTTTGGATGTGACGTCATCTTATACTAAACATTGTTGTAAAGCAATGGAGTTGATGGTACTATTGTTGACGTCATCTTATAGTTTAAACAATAAACGTTTTCAATCACGTGTTTTTTTCTCTACTTTTAAATTAAAAATTTTAATTACCTGTAAATTTTTTTGAAAAACTGACTAGATATTTCACTTTACCATACAAAAACCATACGGAACACTTATTTGTTTTTGAAAATCTGACACATGCAACTTCCTTATTCCAAAATACTCTTAAATCGGGAACACATACAAATTTAAAAATATTTTGTGTTCTGAAGGCATTTCCATACAGAAATTACATTGTGCTCAATGCACTAATGATACAGAACGATTGGGAATGCTTTAAGTACAGCTTTATGTAAAAACACTCATTCCTAGCTAAGGGGGCAAAAAATTTTAATCAGAATGCCATATAGATGTAATTGCACTTAGAACCAATGGTGGAGCCACATTCTTCATTAAAGATGTTTCAATTGCTGCGGCCCTGCACTTATTTTTTATTTGGACCTAAGGCACAGCTTCGATAAGAGTCTACCAGTCGCCATATATACCAACAGCTCAAATGATGACTGACAACCATAGAGAATACTATGGTTTATTATAGAGAATACTATGGTATATTTAACTATTATATTCTAAAATAACAACCCACAAAATATTATCTTAGGATCCTATAATAATATTAATAGTTATATCCACGGATGCAGAATATGTCCGATCCGGCGATCTAGGATCGGGGGAAATTTTAGTCAAATGGGGAAATTTTGCGGAAAAGTATATTATTGACTTCAATTTCACTTCAGTAATCAAAATTTAAGTGGCGATTTTCACTTTCACTACAGATCTAAGGTTCCCTATCGTTTTGCGTTTTTAATTGTTACATGTAAACATGAATCGGATTTTTAAAAAAAATCTTTCACTTTTTAAAATTTTGGCGGAGATTTTGTATGGATTGGGGGAAATATTGGAAGTAAAAACATTTTCTGCATCCCTGGTTATATCTATATGGTTATAGTTACAATTTGAGCTGTGGGTAAACATGGCTGCTGGTAGACTCTTATCGAAGCTGAGCCGGACCTAATTATGCGCTTTCTCTTAATGAAGCAAATGCAGTGTGCAGATTCTCTGCACCAAATTTGGCGATAACAATTCAATGTTCAGATGCCATCTGTTTTCCACTTGGCGTCAAAACCCCCCCGCCAAATTCAACCTGCAGGCCGGATTCTCTTCAGTTACCGCGCTTTCTTTTTAAGCTTGAAGTTTTCAATAAAACCCGGAATTCCAGGATTCAAGCTTATAAAATAACCAGATTTCTGGAGCTACCCCTGAAAAATTAGCACAGCATATTTTAAGAAAAATATGACAGAGTTCTTACCTTCATAAATTTTAGGAATACACTGGATGTATTAATGAACTTGACAAATGGGAAGGACAGAAAAACGGCATCAGTTCGAGCCAAGTAGTTCTCAGCCTCAGTTGTCCAAGTCGTCATAGGATCACAGTGTATGTAGTCCCAGGTGTTACACAAATGAAAATTGTTGTTAGCATCAAAAAGATTTTTAGCAGTATGACAACAACTCTCAAATTTGTTTAAAAATCCAACAGAGAGAGATCCTTTCGGTAATATGTTCAGCTCATTAACAGCACATAAAAAGCCTATCAAGTCCTCACCCAAGCCTGAACTGATAGAACAGACGTTAAGATTTTTAGTTGAACACAGAGTGCTCAGCATTTCTAAGGCCCCAGGAACTTTGGTGCCAAAATCAACAATGGAAGTTTTGGAAAGAAGAATATGGTACGGCGAATATTTAAATAAATACTGAATCCTGTCCGCAATAGAATCAAGATTTAAATTTGAATAGACGACAGGACTGCTATTCGCATCAATAAAAACACCATTTTCAGCAGATTCATTAAGAAGAACATTCCAACACCGATTAGATATACTCATTTTCGAAATATTGTTCAAATATGTAACCAAATAATTATTAAAGATTCAGAACTTATCAATTAATTGATCAAGGAAACAAAAAAAACGGGAGACAAAAACACATCAAACTTCATACAAAAAACCAACATTCAACAAAACTTAAACTCGTGCAAATGTTGAAAATGAAAATACAGTGGTTGAAAATTGAAACCGAAACTACTTTAAGTTTAGAAGTTCCTGAGAAGTTCCCCAGCAGTCATTACACTTCGCAGAATATTTATATCACAGAGTGCTTTTCTTCTTTCTCTCTCTCTCTCTCTTTTCCAAAACGTCTCTCCAGATAGGTTACATTATGGTTTATCATAAGGAAATTCATACTACATAATGTTAATTTTATTTTACAGGGGTTCAGAAGATCTCAAAAGCCTCCATACCTAAATTTATTTTTAATCTATTCATCTGGTAGCTTAACTGTTTTCTTCACCCCATACCCCCAATATATGACGTCACGTCCGCGCATGTTTATGGTTTATTTTTGTTTAACAACTCATTAGGTATTATCATATCAAATTTATATGTTTTTTTTATTTCATTTTCGATAAACTTTCAGTTCGCACTCTGGAAAGGGGATGACCCGTTTAGAAATTCCGTCTTGTATGTAAAAAAATCATTTTTATCCCATTTGAGGCGAGAGCAAGCACACGTGCCTGTATGTATATACTATGCGCGGTTATTTAGTTGAACATGTTTCCTCCTCCAGTTGCCATGTGTAACCTCAGAAACATAGAGACCTAATAGTATATATAGTTGATCTTTATAAATTAGGTATCTACTAATTACTATTTTAGGATCTAATATATTATATATAACTATTAAAAATTAGTCCATGGTTCACCATTAGTTGGTTTACAAGGCAACTGAAGGACTCTTTTTACTGAAACGAGTTTCTTTTAACTTTTGCATACTACAGCAGGGTTCAAATTATCGAGTTTTATGCTAAATAATCAGATATCAATATAAATCTCCATATAATTCTGCAAGATTGTCATGTCTTTTTATTGCATAGATAAAAGTTCAATTGGTTGTTGAAAATTTTTTTTAATAAATTTCAATCTACTTTTAAACTTAAAAATCACTCTCCAGAAAAATCAGGTTTTTGAGATGTAACATTGTTGAAAGGGAGTGTGCGAAATGTGAACAGTCACACCCAGTAAATTAGGGATGCACAACCTTTTTGGGAGGGGGGCCACTCACATAGTTGATTGAGACACGGAGGGCCGCAAACAGTAACAGTAAAAATAAGGTAGAATTTGCATCTCAAGGAACTTAATATAAGATGTGAATAATTGAGTTCGTACCATTAAAGGGTTCTAGGGGTCCTCCCCAGAAAATTTTTTAAATTTAACCCCAAAAAAACAAAGCATTGACTAGTTTTTGCACATTTAGCCCAAATATTGCACATATATTTTAAGATGGGATTTGCATTTTGATTAACTTAATATTTATTTAAAAAATGATAATTATAGAATTCCAAATGTAAAGGGGGGTCTGGGGGTCCTACCCCAGAAAAATTTTGGAAATTTGACCCTAAAAAACAGGGTTTTAACTTATTTTAGAAATCAAGTTCGATTTTTTTTGGGGGGACAGGCCCTCAGCCTTCTGCTATCCCCCTTGATAGCATATCTGAAACAGGTTATGATCTAATAAGAATTAAAAAAATACACTGCATTATTATCTAATCTTGTTTCAAAGTGATCTTTTTGCAAAAATTTAGAACTTCGGAAATCCTTAAGAAAAATTTGTTGAAAATACTAAAATTGGTAAAAAAAAAGCTGTCAGAGGTATCACTAGACTTATTAGACTCCTCTGACCACGCTTAAATTTTTACTGCATTGCAATTACAATGTGAAAAGAAGCCAGCTTCAACTAGGCGCCGTAAAAACGGCACTTTCGCGAAAAATCGCTATTTTTCGACTTTTCCGCGGCGCGTGATCCTAAACACCGGACTTCTGGCTTCAAAACTTCAAACCATTGTTAAGTTGTTTTTTCCACATCGCACAAACAATACAAGAAGAAGCCAACTTCAATTTGGTGCCCGCCCAAAAATCGCGGAACACTTCGCGAGCAAAACGAAACTCGAAAAATCGCGATTTTCCCGACTTTTTTCCGCTATAAATCGTCACTTTTTCTCGGTTAAAATAAGGAAAGTAGGAATTATCTGAAATATCCAAATTCGTTCGCGGGCCGCATGTTGATGGTTCGCGGGCCGCATGTGGCCCGCGGGCCGCAGGTTGTGCATCACTACAGTAAATCAAAAAGTTCTACCGTGGAATATTCCCCCATTTAGTTATGCATTTTTGATCTATTTATTAACTGCTGTGTTTACTATTGTAGAAAATGGACCCAACCATAACCTTTAATCAAATTAAAGGTCTGTCTTTTAAAGTTTATTCACCAGAAGAAATCAAGAAAATCAGTGTTCTTGAAATCAACAATGTGGAAATTCTTGACAAGCTCAGTAATCCTGTTCCTGGGGGATTGTATGATCTTCGTCTAGGTATTTCAGAAAATTTTATTACTTTAATGTTACAAAAAAGAGTTTCTATAACTTTTATGCAGTGGTGCAAACAGATACCAATTTTAAAAGTAAAATTGCTATTTAACATTTTTCGGTTTAATTCCGTTAACGTTCCCGCTGTATATCGCCATGGTCTTTTGGACACCACAAAGTAGAAATGCTGCTAAATAATTTAAACTCATTGATAAAAGTGTTTGCAGTTAGATCAATAACTGCATATAGTTTATCAATAAAAATCAGAAAAATTTGTCAATATTTGAATAAATGCCGTTCAAAAAAATTTGGCATTATTTAGCGGGAACGTTAACAGAATTGAACCCTTCTTGAATTCCTTCACAAGTTTCAAAAGAAAGGGACAAACTTAAATGAGGCAAATATTATGGCTGCAAATTAGGCAGTGCTCAAATGAATGCTTCCTATACTTTCGTACATAATCACTTCTTTTTTTAAATACTTGTCATACCTTTATATGAGCTTTTCAGTTTTCTTGTGATACTCGTCTGTCACCAGCCAATAAAATCACAGCATATGCAAACTCTTATAGTTTTTAAATCCTTTACTGCTTAGATGCATTCAACATTGAGAAAATAAAAGTAAATAGGACTAAATAATAATTTTTTAAATAACTAATATAAATAGGAATTGGTAAAAAATAAAAAGTAGGTTTGGGTTGGGGACTTTTTTTTCGCCATCTTTACTTTGATGCATTGGCGCTACTACTTCGTTTGGCGATTGAACCCACTTCTAGGACTGAACCATAGGAATTAATCAATCAATTTTGCATGATGTGATCACTTTTGGCCCAGATAACACTGATAACATTATCCAAATGTATTCTAGATACATATATAAACTTGCTTATATAAACTTGCTTTTTTAATCAAATAATATTAAAACTGCACATTTATTGAAAAATTGAGCTGTACAATTTTGTTGCACTTGTGCTGAAATGTGAAAATTTATATGTGCACAAGTTTTTATTGAAGGTACTGATGCAGGTTTGCTGTAATAATTTAATTCTCTAAATGTTTATGTTTTTCTGATATAGGTCCTAATGAGAGAGATGAAATTTGCGGTTCTTGTGGTTTGGACTCCATGTCCTGTGCTGGTCACGCAGGCCACATTAATTTACCAATTCCCATATTCAATCCAGTTTTCTTTGAGGAGGTGTTTAAGGTAAAGTTTTCTTAATTTAGTAACAAAAAATAAGGAACAGGCTCTATAAGAGTCGACCAGCCGCCATGTTTACCCGTTGTTCAAATGATAACACACAACCACATAAATCTATTTGAGCTGTGAGTAAACATGGCAGCTGGTCAACGTTTATCAAAGCTGTGCCAAAAATAATTAAATTAAAGGATCTAGAAGACTTTGTTAACTAAAATTTATGGTACTTACTTATTATACCGTCGACCGTTCAGTAGCCGTCTAATTCAGCGGTACATCAATAGAAGAGCCAATGGGATTTAATAACGCTTTTGATAAGGCGGCACGGTCGACGGTATAATACGTAAGAACCAAATTTACTTATAATTTATGTGATATCAGATTACCTACCAGGGGTTCATCTAAAAAGAAAATAGGTCGGTTTAATGAAAAAAAAAACTTAACAAAAACCACAAAATTCCAATTCCCAAAAACAGACCCTTCAGAAAATTTCTAAGATCAAAAGTGGTTTGAAAATAGTTTTCTGAGTGTGTTTCCATCATTATGGAATGGAATTTGCCAAATTTTGGCCCCATTGTACTCCAGGACAGAGATACGATACTTCATATTCAAAATTACACTTTTTTCACACAATTCCATTTAACTTTTTACAAAATTCTTAAAACAGGACCCTAGCAGAAAAATCAGGATGAATGCATATTCACTTTAATGATTCTGTTTTTAAAGAAATGTCACGTTGCTGTCTGAAACATGACCTAAAATTTTAAAAAAAGCTGCCTTAACTATGAACAGCGGTTGAAATTGCGGTGGTCTGCTGTTCTGAATAAGATACTTTCTAAATTGTTTGTTTATTTAGTTTGTTGATTACTTTATTGTTTTAATTAATTGATGGTATTCACTTTAAATGCAAAAGTTACTTTAAAAAATTGAACTATGTCCTTTTTAATTCAGTGGACAAGTCACTTTGGTTGAGGACCAGTAAGGATTACAAAATGGTGGTCCGTTAGACCAGATGTTCAGGATGTTTAAGATTTCTTGCTATTTTTTCATTGCTTTTCATAGCCTGGGAGAAAAAAAGTTTCTCTAGCAGCAGCAGATAACCTGCACTTAAACGTTTTGGGCTTTTTAATATATAACATTGAGTACTGCAAACAATTCTAGAGATATATTTTTTGTATTCTCTCTTTCAGTTGTTGCGGGGCACTTGCTTCCTTTGTCATAGACTTCTTGCTCCCCAAAATGCTGTCCACTTAGCCTTGTATCAGCTTCAAGCATTGGACCATGGTTTGGTGGGTGCAGTACATGAATTAGCAGAAACTGTGTGTAATACTTCAGAGGCTGATGATACTGTACAGTTCAGACTGAAAAGGAAGTATGAAGAACTAATTGCAGGTAATATTTTACCCTTGCTATAATCTCCAATTTAAGATAGAAAAATTTCTCTGTATTTTTATCAGGGTTGGCCGGTTTAAACCATGGTTTTTTATGGTGTTTTTTTTACCAAAAAAACCACTTGGTTTTTTTGGTTTTTTTAGAAATTATAAAATATTTTCAGGATTTTTTAAAGAAAGTGTTATTAAGTATAATCTTTTGCACAAAATTAAAAGGCCAGATTTATCAAAAAATTGACATTTTAAGGTGATTAAAAATCAGAAATCTTTTAATTTAATGGTTTTAATTATTGAATTCTCTCTAATCTTAACCTTAAATGCTTAAGTTAAACTTATTATATGTTGCAAGAGATAGTTCATTTATTAAACAGATAAAAACCAGTTGGGTTTTTTTACTAAATTAATAAAAAACCGTTAATTTCCCTAATCGGATTAATTATCTCAATCACATTTATCCAATTTCAATTAACATTAGTTGCTTACATTTCCCTTTTATCTCTCTATTCTAAAAAAAGGTTTTTGGTGAATGGTTTCCAGGGAAAGGCTTTTTATATAAAAATATATTTTGGGTTATTTTTTACAATATTTATATTTCTGTTGTTTAAACGGTTTTAATTATATTTAAAACTTATGTATAAATAATTTATCTTTTATTTTTTAAATAACAAATTAATATTTTTACATTTATCTTTGTCGTTGTGGCAACCTAATCATTACCATATTTACAACAAAATATAAACTCGCTTTCGGAAATTTTGAACTTTTGCATTTATTTTTTACAATTATTATTATTTTTATATTCTTTTGCAAGTATGTTTTTTAAGGTAGTAAAATGTGACACCTTATTTCATAATGCCAAAACGCAAACAACTAGATAACACGGGGGACTGTTTTAGAAATTAGATAAAAATCGAAAATGTTTGAGGTCTAAACATATTCGTGTCATTGCTATGAAACTGACACAACTTCGACATTTGTTTGTTCTCATGAAGATAAAATTCTAAATTTTCGTGATGTGTACGGTAATTACTACATTTTTCACAGCCAATCCATGAAAATAGTTACAAATTTTAAGAACGTTAAATTTATTCCTGAGATGTTTCAGTGCTTCTTAATGGATCTGTGAAAAAAAACATTACCTTGGGGAAATGGTAAAAGAATGTTACATTGCTCTGTTGTTAATTTTCTTGGAATTATAAGGCGACCCGCCAATTAATGTTACCATAAAGGAACTGTTAAATTTCCGCTACTGAATGTATATCAACCATTTTCGAAAGAATACCCCGGAGAAGTACTAACCCTGTTTTAAGAATGTTTTAAAAAGTGAGTAAGTGCAGTTAGCAGGGTTTTGTGAGGAATTGCGAAGCGGTTCAAACGTGTCTGCGTCAGCAGTTAACGGGGGTTGGCGAGCGATAGCTCCCTAGTTTATTTAAAAAATAAAATTTTCTCTTTCTAAAGAAATTTCTTAAGTTCATAAATTAATCCATATATAATTAAGATAAATAATTTGATTATTTCAGTCATTTATCCAAGATAAATTAACACTGATTTTTATTCTCAACAATAATATTAGATATTCAAATTGGAATATTTTAAAAACAAAAATTATTTTTAAAACAAATTAATTTAATTTTAATTAATTAATTGAAATATACAAATCATTTATCAATTATAAACAACCCCTGAAATAAATGTCTCATTTACAACTCAATTTCAAACATCACTGCTAAAATAACTTATTCTGAAAAAAAATTCTAAAAAAACTTGGTTTAAACCAAAAAAACCAAATAAACCCGTTTTTTTTGGTTTTTTAAAAAAACCCGGTTTTTTTGGTTTTTTAAAAAAAACCCGGTTTTTTGCCAACCCTGATTTTTATGAGAAGTATATTTATAAAGTAAAGTTATTGACTTCCAATTTTTTATAGAGAAGATATGCTAAATACTTAAATTGAGTGGTTCTATCAGTTCCATGAGTGTTTGGCTGCTTTTTCTCTACCTACTTCAATGTTAAAATTAAGATCCCTGGATTATTGTATGTTTTTTATACTATATTACAAGTCCCCCTTAATATTATGTAAACAGCTTTCAGTGTTTCTAAGATAAGAATGATAACTTTGCTTTAAGTTGTTAAAGAGCGACATAACCAAAATATTGGGATCATTCTAGGACCCTTGTTTTTTGTACCGATGACCCTATTTGACCCTTAAAGTATTGGTTTTAGGAGCAGATTGTAGTGTTGACTGTGACCCAGTGAGAAGTGTCATTGAAACACGGAAAGAGTTGTTAAAAGAATTCAAGAAGAAATATATGATGTCCACATTCAAGAAATGTCCACATTGTCAGTCCCCTTCACGGAAACTCACCAAGCACCAGAAAAAAATTCTCTACCAAGAAAACTCGGGACAGACAATTGAAACTCTTGCAAGTACTGGGTTAGTATATTGTTTAAGGTATATATTGAATTTATTTAATGAGGCATTAGTATTTCTGTATGGTAAATTAGTCATGTTAATATTCAGGAATACAGTGTTTTCTGAAACTTTACTGTTATAAGTTGACCCTCTTGGCACTTTAAGATTTTTTACAGTCATCGAATTATTGTACACCCGTTAGTTATTGTCAGCATTTAGTGTAACTAACCTGAATTCTGAATTCAAATTGCTCAAATTAGGACTTAAACTTGGTGAGTTTTTTTTAATAAAAGGGCAAATGGGTCTCTTAGAAGGAAAACATAGGTAACTCCTTTTTACAGGATTCCCACGGTCTTTGAAAGTCCTTTAAAGTCCTTGAATTTTTTTAGGCTGAATTTAGGTACTTGAATGTCCTTGAAAAACGTTCTAGGTCCTGGAAAAATGACTTAGGTCCTTGAATTTTCACTCAGCCTCTAATCATGATTTTAATAATCCTCTAACTTAATTTTTTCAGATCTTTCTTTGTTTTTTTCTAGAAATTTTCTTTAAAACTACTCTTATAAACATAACTTGTGGCCAGTTTTACAAACTGACAGTGAAGAGCGACTTCTCCTCTCGTTTAGATTGTATGCAAGAAAAATGACTTGTCTTGAAATACGACTAATTTTTAAATGTCTGCGGAAAAGGTCCTTGAAAAATTTTGTTGAGGTCCTTGAAAGTCCTTGATTTTCAATGTTTTCAAAGAGTGGGAACCATGTTTTATTGTCAACTTGTCATTCCTAATTGTGGTACTTGCAGTAACTACAAGCTAGCTCCAATGTATAGAGCTGTTGGATTAGGATCATTGTTGCTGCCAGTCTCTAAATTACTGGACCAATATCAGAAACTCTGTCTTACAGTTAAAGCTGAGAACTGTTAAATTAACTTCAAAGGTCATATTATCTGCTAAGTAAAACTCCTACCGATAAATTATTTTATATTGGTTCGACTGCCTGTAATACTTTGAATACTAACATAGCAATTCTCATTCACGAGAAGCAAAGTGTTTGTAATGAAGAGTGTAAAATTAAAATAGATTAGATAATAGCATTTCACAGATTTCTTATCTTATAATATGAAAACATAGTGATAAGTCAGTATTAAGATAGGAGCGTAGCTGTCAAATTTTACTGATTTCCACCAAGTTTTACGGATTGACCCAAAATGTTTTGAATTTACGTATTTTAGCATTTTTTTCTGAGAAAAGGTAAACAAAACTAGTTGCGCCAAACTTAAGTCTGTTTCCCTACACTAGGCAGTTGGAAATGGGGAGTTACAAAGAAATTAGATTTTTCCTTTCTTTCCACAACTGTTTTTGGCCTCGGGTGCCAAATTTAAGTCTGCTTCTTATCATGCCAGCATTAGTATATAGGAAATACTACTTTAACGTGGTCAAAAGCCAACATGTCCGATATTCTGAATCATGATCTTGAAAAGCTGAAAAATAGTGCTTTTGTGTGAAAGTTCTGTTTTATCAGCGACTGCGTCCTACGGACGGCTATCTGAATGTTGTCTCTACACACATTATTTTTCGTAATCGAAATTATGTATTTCATGTTGCAAGAAACGTTTTACTGATACCTGTTTTCAAAAGTTGGCAGCTATGACAGGGTAACTCATGCTCTATGAACAACATTATTTTGTACTTTCAGACAGTTGGCGACCAGAGAATTAACCCCTTTTGAAGCTCGGGAGCATTTGCGACAAGTGTGGGAGAACGAAAAAGAAGTTTTGCAGCAACTCTACAAGATCCTGACACATTCTTTACACTGGGAAAACCCAGCCATTGATGTTTTCTTCATGACTCGAATCTTGGTACCTCCTTCACGTTTTAGGCGGGTGAGTTAATGTCAATTGCTTCTTGGAAAGGCTTAAGTGAAATGTTCTTAAACAGTGGGTTGTGATCCCCTGGGGGTTGCAATTTGTCCCAGGGGGATTTCAGGATGGAGGAAAAGCAAAAACTGAAATAATTAAATTGGAATACTTCAATAAAACTATTCTGACTAAAATTGAGCCCGACTTTTTTAATACACACTTTATTGAATTCAAACTATTAATGTTTTCTTTATTTTTAGCTGATTGTATTAAAAGGCAAGAAGTTTGCAGATTCCCAAACTTTATCTTTCAAGGAAGTTCTAAAAGACAACTTATTGTTAATTCGTCTGAATAAAAAGATGTATGAAGATGTAGAATTGGACCCAGACGAATTGGTTTGTATAAAGAATAAATTTATTTCATCCTTTGTAATGTAACTTCTATTCATTTAAATGTTGTGTCTGACTATTTTTAATATTTCCATCCTTCCAGGATGAAATAAATAAATTGCCTGGCAAGACTGATTTGGATAAATACAGTAATGCTTATCACATGCTACAAAGGCATGTGCACGAAATCTTTGACAGTGATATCAACAAAGATAAAAACAAAACATCCAAAGGGATTAAACAGGTATTTATATTAGTTTGGCTATTACTTTTAACAGAACAAAAATCAAGTCTGTTTATTTTACAGGATTTGTTTACCTTTTAAATCATGTCTTAATTATCAACTCAATTTTGATTTGAAAGTTTTCTTTCATATCTGTCCTAACTACTATTTTTATGCTTAAGGTTATCCTTATTTACCTATGCTTTGTAACCATATAACCTTCTTGTATTATTAACATTTTAAGAATACTTATAAATTGTTTTTTACATGTAGTTTTCTTGCTTTTTATTTTTAAGGCTGAGTTTTTTCATGTGTTCCCTCCCACTAATTATTTTGTAAAAGAAAAATGTTCACAGTAAGTTCCTATAACTCTATTCATTACCCTTATTGCTATTTAGATTTTGGAAAAGAAAGAAGGACTCTTTCGGATGAATATGATGGGGAAAAGAGTAAATTATGCAGCTCGCTCAGTCATTTCTCCTGATCCCTACATCAATGTTGATGAAATCGGCCTGCCTTCAATCTTTGCTATGAAACTGACATTTCCTGAGCCTGCAAATGACTTCAATGCTGAAGTTTTGAGAAGAGCGATCCTCAATGGACCTAATGTGCATCCTGGGTATTTATGACTGCCTAGTATTATATTATATAATTAGCATATTGTTTATTGAAATATAATGATTAGATTTCCAGTTTGGCATTTTTCTACAAAAATTTTTAAATTGCCTTACAAAAAGTATTTCCAATGTACTGAAAATTATCCTAAACTCTAAAATCTATATTTCATTCAAATTAAAAAATATTTTGATTTGCGATTCATTTTTCATAAAGTTGATTGTGTTTTGTTTGTCTGCATTCTAAATTATTAATCTAAGGAATATTTTTCTTGAGTAACATGGTAATTTATACAGTAAACATGGTTTTAACCCATATCGGACCGCTGTCCTATTTATAGGACAGTTGAATTAAATGTGAATAAAAAAAAGTTTCAATTGATACCCATATAAAAGTTGTTGAAAATGATTATAAAGAGACTAAATTTAATAAATATCTGAGAAAACATTGAATTTTTTCAATAAAAGTGATTAAAAAATTAGTTTAAATTCGCCCCTAAAAAATGTCATAATTTTAACTGGATAAACAAGAATAAAAATCTGATTTTTTCTTAAGCAAACATATTAAACTTTTAAGTAGAGTTTTTGTTTAGTCCAAAACATCAAAAGTATCCATGAAAAAAGTTAATAGGATAGGTATTTCACACGTGTTTTCTAACTGTCCTATAAATAGGACAACGGTCCGATACCTACTTTTTTTTTCAATTCAGTCTAAGATGGCATTTCGTTTGTGAAAAATCCTTTTGTGGAAAACACTCTTCGCGTGGGAAAATTTTACAACTGTCAATTATATAGTCTTGATATCTGGTTTAGGGGTGTGATTTTGGGGTTCCTCTCACACTCCTCACAGAGAAGGGGGGTTTCTTTCGTTCGCTAATTGGCCCTACAAAGAAACCGCCGGGACCATAAAACTATCAATTGTAAATCTCTATTCTCACCCTATAGGGGATAAGAGGGCAATAAAAGGGTGGAATGTTCTAGAATTCCTTTGAATCACTCTCTTTTACCGATCATGTTCTTGTGTGTATGCTATTGCACATGGGCGTTGTTTTCTACTAGTTTAGTTGCTTCTATGCTTTGTAGTTGTAAATTTAGCTGGATATTTTATGCATAAAAATGGCTAGAAAATTTCAAACTGCCGAAGAAATTTTGGAATATATGAATTCTTTAATTGATGAAGAACTTGATGATCTTGAAATAATTATTATCCCACCGGCACCAGACGCGGTCAGTGACGAAGAAGAAATAGACTATTCTATCATAAAATCTAATATAGTAGAGACATGTGATGATCCTGAAGTTTGAGATTGTGCTGGAGAATTAAAAATTTTACCTAATATCATTGAGGAAACAAACCGCAACCGCAATTGAGGAACAAAACCCTTTTTTTAAGCTAAGTACACTTATGCAACTTTTAGTAGTGTATTGGACCGTTGTCCTATTTATAGGACAGTCCATATCTCAGAAAAAAATAATTTTTTAAAAAAATTTCTTTTTTGTATGTTAAAGTAGCTTATAATGATCATGTTTTTTGAAATTTACGTTTGTCCTATGATTTTTTCTATGAGTGGTCCAATATGGGTTAAGTAATTATTTCTGTTCTAGTGCAAAGCTTATTGAAATGGAAGATGGGCGAAAAATCCGTATTTCCCCTGATGATGCTATACAACGCAAAGCTTTAGCCAAAACATTGATGACACCCTGTCCTTCAGCTAAAATCCTTGGTGCTGTGAAAATTGTTCACCGTCATGTTCGAAATGGGGATATGATGTTGTTGAATCGGCAACCTACTCTGCATAGACCCAGTATAATGGCACACAAGGTAAGTTACAGTTAGTATTAGAGAAGCATTGAGAAGATAATTTTCTCTTGCAAGCATTTTTATTCGTTTTCAGAGAAATACAGATGTAGATTTCTTTAGTTAACCGAATGAAATTTTTGTCAGTTGGTTTCTTAATATCACATTCTTGGATATTATGAGATGGACTTAAACTTTTTGCAACTCCTGCAGGCCCGTATTCTTCCTGGAGAAAAGACCCTCAGACTTCACTATGCCAACTGCAAGGCTTACAATGCTGATTTTGATGGAGATGAAATGAATGCACATTTGCCCCAGTCTCTGTTAGGCAAGGCAGAATGCAAGGACATTGTGGGGGTAGCTCACCAGTACTTAGTGCCAAAGGATGGTACACCACTTAGTGGACTCATTCAAGATCACATTGTGTCAGCAGTCTTGCTCACTATGCGAGGACGCTTCTTTGACAAGTATAACTTTTATTTTTTTTCTTCTTTATTTTCAATAGGGTTTTTCTTGGCTTTTGAATATATATGGAAGTTCTTTAAAAGCAAATGAGCTCCTTGATTTTTTCAGAAGTCGCCAAATATTTCTTGTTTTTCCCAAAATTGGAAATGTTCCGAGTAAGAATTTAAATAATATTCTGGTATGATCCATGTATTTTATTGGATAATCCTATATTTTCCTTCACACTTCTTGCTTGTTGTTGTTGTCGTGTGCTACTTGGAATTACCAACCTTAATAAGGATTCAAGGCAAAGGGGGTGCGGCTCCTGAGAAAGTGAGGCCCATATATGGCAAGAGTCCGATTTCTGCCTCATAAGATGATAGATGCTGCCACTATCTATCGCCACCTCCACAATTTTGCCATGCGTCTGAAGGGGAGGGAAATAGTCTCCAGACACCTGGACCCGTGGTAAACTGCGCCATGACTTCTTGCTTGTCACTGCAGTATAAAATCTAGTGTATCTGATGAAGAAAATAAATGACCAATGACCACACACAAATGAAAGTTAATGTATTACTGGCAATGTAGGAAACTTAACGGGTGACACACACAATCTTACTCTTATAAATTTTGTCTATACTTGTTATCTGATCCCAGTTTTGTTTTTCAGAGATAAGTACCACCAACTTATATACAGTGCACTGCCATCTACTCATAAGCGTATTAAGGTTCTTCCTCCTGCCTTCATTAAGCCCGAAACATTATGGACTGGAAAACAAGTAAGTCTATTCTATATCAGTTTAAATTAATGATCTCTAAAAATATTCGGATATGGTTAAATGCAGTGGAAAACTGTCAGTATCAATTTTATTTGTGACCAAAAGTCATACTTGCATAATTTGAATGTCATCATTATTTGAAAATTTTACCCATTTTCAGTGGCAGCTCGTGAGTTAATTAATACGGTGTTCACACCAATTATATAAAAATTAAAATTTCCATTAATTTAATCCGTTTATTGCATAAATGTCATCTTTAAATTCTCTTTTAAAGTTCCTATCTTTTCCATCTGTAACTTGGACAATGGTCAGATGAGGAGTTGGTCTCAAGTTCTTTATTTCAACTTTTTTTCCAGCGGCAATTGAGAAAAATACAGATGCTTTAACTCAAACACGGAAATTTTACTTAAAGCCATCATTTAAAAAAATCCTAATTAATAACAGAAGTATTAAAATATTTGATGAAAAGATTTAAATTGTATTTAAGGAGTGCTCTTACTCTTTCCAATTAGCGGATAAAATCACTTCTATCAGACGTCAAAAAAAGAGAGCTGTGCCTCAAAAGTGAAAGCCTCGGCACACTAAATCTGTGCTAGCGGAGATCTCCTGCGCGTTGCCGTAAGCTCAAATGATCTCCGGCAAGCAGTCGGGGTTTCTTCGGATTCTCATATTTTTTCGCTCACACATGCGGATGGGGAAAGAAAAATAAGAGTTCAGTCTTTTTTCGATTTCTTTCGCGTTTCCGGTAGTAAAATTTTCTTATTGAGTAGAGAAGGGGGGGGAGAAACATAATTTTGAGCAAAAAAAGAAATTGAGAGTATATTTCCTCTGATATTTATTTATTTTTGTATTTGATTTTTGTTCTACTTTTTCAATGGGTGTTCACGTGCTCCTGTGCTCCTATGGACGAGCCGCCACTGCCCATTTTTCAACCACTCCTTTTTTTAAGTTTTCCCTTCATATCCAGACTATCACTTATATTAATTTCAGGGTTGGAAAAAACATGTTTTTTTATAAAAAACAAAAAACATGTTTTATTTGTTTAAAACGTTTTATTTGTTTTTTTAACCCTCGACATAGAAATGATTAAAAAATCCATTATTTTTAAAAATTTAAATTTGACTTTTAAATCGAAATTATATTAATAAAGCTATACTTTTAAATACACCACAAATAGTTTGCTCTTTTAAATGATTTTTGTAAGTTTTCTTCACAGCATCATGCTCTTTATCAAGCAATGTACTGCCTATGTCATGGCGATTTGGTGGTTTGTACCCAAACTTGGCACCATCTTTTGAGGCTCTGGTTGATCCATACATGAATATAGTGAATTTGTTGCCTAAATAAAGGGAGCAACTTGCTAAAAACTACATGTGTTTTAAACAATGTTTTTTTTTTGCTTTGTTTTAAACATGTTTAAAATTTGTTTTAAACATGTTTAAAACAAAGTGTTTTAAACGTAACAACCCTGATTAATTTTGTATTCATGATAAATACCTCATCTTTATTTTAGGTTGTTTCTTCCATCATTATCAACCTCATACCTGAGAACAAAACTCCTCTAACCCTTGAAGGGAAATCAAAAATTTCATCTAAAGTAAGTAAAATATATTGGTTTTTGCCAGGTGTATTTGGCGAAAGGTTTCTGATCTCTTTTTTACCCCTGTAGAACTGGAAAAATGCCCCGGCTCGGGAGTGGGCTGCCGGGGGAACCCCTCTCGGGGGTGATGCTATGAGCGAATCGGAGGTCATTATCAGAGACGGAGAACTTCTCTGTGGAGTCATTGACAAGGCTCATATAGGACCTACTCCTTATGGGATGATACATCTCATCTATGAAGTAAGTAGCTGCTACTTTAAAAAATTTTCACTGGCCTGGTACTATAGTAAAATTTTTAATTTCAGTCCCTTAGATCAGCAATTCCCAACCAGGGTTCTGCATCATTCAACCAACTCCTCAAAAAGTACTATAATACCTTTTGGGATGCTATAATTCAAAATTTTCTGGGGGAGGACCCGGACCTGGAAAAAGTGTCTAAACCTACGAACCTGGTTCGGGGGAAGCCCATGCCAGCTCCATAGGAGCAATACATAAGGTTTGGGTAAATTTGATTAGGTTCGGGGAAGGTTACAACTTTTTCCAGGTCCAGGAGGATCTCCATCCCCCTATGTTCCTAGGTCTTATGCAATAGCCTAGTTGAAGTTGTCTTTTTAACCCTTTCAGAATTAGCTGCCCCAAATTTCCCATTGGATTCAATGGTAATCTGGGACGACTTAGGATTGAAAGGGTTAAAGGTTTAAAAGGGATTTTCTGAAATCAGGGGGTAGAGTATAAGCTCTATTTTTTATTGAAATCCCCAAATAATTTCCAAGAGTATCCACAAGAAAAAAACTAAGTATTTCCCCATGAAATTAAAAACTCCTGAGCAGAATTTGTTAAATTTATTAGATTATATTGCATTTTGTAGGTAGTTAAATTTTTTTTATCAAGTAGGTATATTTTATTTTATACACAGATTGCATTTAAAAAAATGTATGATGGTAATTTCCTGTTATATCAGAATCTTAAAATATTTTAATACGCTATTTACAAGGGGTTCCCTAAAATTTGAACATTGTCAAAAATGTTCGTGAGGGTGAAAAGGTTGGGAAATGCTGCCTTAAATGAATATTGTGTTTATATTATTGTGTGATAGCAGATATTTATATTAAAAAATAATTAACAATTTTACAATGTCAGGCTCTAAATAAAATAAAATAATAATGTTGGTGACTGAGCTTGGCACTTCTCTTTGGTTTTCCTGATAACACGCTAAGTTTTTAAAGTGAGTTAACTTTTTGTTCTAAAATAAGTTGCTGATTTTGGCAATTTTTTTAATCTCTCGCTTTTACCATATATTTATATTAAATTAATCAGGAATGTGATTATTGTTTCCATGTACTTTAAAATTTTGCTTTTTATAGTTGTATGGTGGAGATGTCTCAAGTATTATTTTAACTGCCCTGGGACGTCTTTTCACGCATTTTCTTCAGTATTACTGTGGATTTTCTCTTGGAATTGAAGACATAGTAGTGAATACAAAGGTTAGTTGTTCTTACATTTTTTACCTGTTATTTACACCAAAAAAAAGTTCTAAAATTAGTTTGGATACCAGATTTAAAGATGCTTAAGTTACTGTTGCTGCAATCAATATAAACTACATTTTAAAACCTTGATTTTTTTTGCTGAAATGTTTCGAATCTTAGCATCCAAAGTAGCATGGCATTTTTTACATATGGATAGTAAAAGACTATTTCCGAATTTCGCATTCTAAAATTTGCTTTGTAGAGACACAAATAATCCGAGAAGGGCTAGAAGAAATGTCTACATTGCCAAGAAGGCTACTTTGAAGGTGAATAAAGTAAAAATATTCAATAGGAAAAAAATTTTGTGACTAAAGGTTTGCTACTTTTTGAACAAAGTATTATGAGGTGAAAGTGTTTTGTTATAATGATTAAACAGTTTCATCTTGAAAAATCTTCTAAATTTCCCTCATGCCCATAAGGGACATATGTAGGGACTATAGGGGTTCTCGCTGTATGTGTTTTCAACTACCAAGTGCTGACTTTGACATGGCATTTCTCATTCTTTTCATTGTCTTTCTCATAGGCTGATAGAAAGAGAAAAAGAATTTTGAAAACAGCTGCTGAAAAAGGTCTTGAAGCAACTGCCAAAGCTCTAGATGTAGATGACCCCAATAACAGCGAAGAGTTGCTTTCCAAGTACCAAGAAACACATTTTAATGTAGATGATACAGGGCTAAAAGTCCTAGATCGTGAAATGAAGGAGGTCACCACTACATTAAATAATGAAGTTAACGAGTGAGTTCATTAGATATTTTTTATGAATTATTTTGCTAGAATTTTATTAACAGTCAAATTATAGTTTTGATGTCTTTGTTTGATAGTTTTGGTCAAAAAAATTATATTTTGCTCCAAATGATTCAATTGATATTTTTAATTGTCCTCAAACTTTCTTGCTGGAGAGACTGGGACATAATAACTAGGGAGAAAAACTTGAAATTGTCCTGGAATTTTAATTTTGACATTGTAAAAGTACTTATTCTTGCTAAAACCTGAAGTAAAACTATTGAGGTCTTGAATAAGAAACTATTTTGGTATCATCAGTATCTGTTTTTAGTTTGTGAAAATATATTAACGTCACTATGTTTTAATGATCCAAGTAATTCGCAAAAATCTTGTCCTGGATGGGTAGTTGGGTAGTGTAGTGTTTCAACTAAAAAGGTATGTATATTTTACATAAAAGGATTAACCCTTTTAGTCCTAGACGCCTCAAATTTTCCATAGGATTAAATGGTAATCGCAGGTGGTTAAGGATTGAAAGGGCTAAGAATAGAATAGTAGGTATATAAAGATTAGTTTGTGACCGTCAGATTGAGCAAGATTTTCCCAAAATCTTATGCATTAAAGATTTTTAATATTAAATCTATCTTGGTTATTTTATCAGAACAAAGTTATTATCTATTTCTTACATTTGAGGTATGAGTTTCCTAACTGTAATGAAAAGATCATTATTTCAGTAAAGTAGCTGTCTATTTTAATTGATGGAATCTTTTTTCCCAGTGTATGCCTTCCAAAAGGTTTGATCAAAAAGTTTCCTCAAAATACCCTACAGCTCATGATTGAATCTGGAGCCAAAGGTGCATCTGTAAGTATTTTCTGTTGTGGCAATGTCCTCTAAGGAGGAAAATTATTCTCACCAAAAAATACAAGCAAGTATGTTCATGGTAGAGCTTGATATTTTTCCTTTCAGGTTAATGCCATGCAGATTTCTGGTCTTCTAGGACAAATTGAGCTTGAAGGACGACGTATGCCCCTCATGTTGAACGGCAGTACTCTCCCTTCCTTTGCACCTTATGACCCTTCCCCCGCTGCTGGAGGCTTCGTCAGTGGGAGGTTCCTAACTGGTATCAATCCCAGGGAGTACTTCTTTCACTGCATGGCTGGAAGAGAGGTAAAGGACAACTACTTGGATTGCTCAAATAATACTGTGTTTTTGTTTTCCTATTAATTAATTAAATCATTTTATTTTGCAAAGGCAATCTTTCTTTTATCCCAGATTGAATTGGTCCTAAACTCGTGGTACAAACTGGGTAGGGTAGGTAGAGTACATCAAGACGAACAAGAATTGGTATAGAAAGGGGGGTCGCAGTTACACCGTTAAAGAGCTAGGACCTAATGTAGTGCGAGAGCGTTACAAAAGGACGTTTTGCCATGGCCCGTTTAACGAAAAAAAACATAATTAAATGAAAAAATTTATTGCTAGAGGTACAGCAGTATCCGTACTACTTACATCATAAATTTGATAGAAATTGGACCACTTGCTAAACCGTAGAGTGAGTTTTAAAACATGCAATATTAATCTTTTAGCCAAAGAATGGAGTTCCTTTAAATTAGTGTAATGGTATTTAGAAAAATGATGATCGGGGAAGGAATTTTCAATGATCATACAGTTTCAATGATCAATGTATGATCATTGAAAATTCCTTCCCCGATCAACATTTTTCTAAATACCATTAAGGGAACTCCATTCTTTGGCTAGAAGATTAATTCTGCACGTTTTAAAACTCACCCCCCGGTTTAGCAAGTGGTCCAATTTCTATCAAATTTATGGTGTAAGTAGTGCGGATACTGCTGTACCTCATGCAATAAATTTTTTCATTTAATTATGTTTTTTTTCGTTAAACGGGCCTTGGCAAAACGTCCTTTTGTAACGCTCTCGCACTACATTACCCCCTTTCTATACCAATTCTTGTTCGTCTTGATGTACTCTACCTACCCTACCCAGTTTGTACCACGAGTTTAGGACCACCCTGTATATTACTAGTTTAAGCTTAAGACTATTTTGTGCACACAATTTTTCCTCTTGTGTTACTGGGTACTCTTGTGTTACGGGTAGTTGAAATGAGCTTACATGAGTAAAGAGCTAGTAGAGCTGATTTTTTTACCCAGCTTACCTACATAGGGATAAAAGGGAATATGAATATTTATCATCCTAGATTTTTTTACCCAGGGGTTGAAATTAATTACCCCTTTTATAAATGCTTTGGGCTCTATCAGTCCTTGATTTCCTTGGTAGATTGGTTTGATCATATGAAACAGGAACAAGACTAGTGTAAAATGAACTTTCTTTATCAAAATATTAGGGAATAGTTTACTGCTTCTAAAACTAGTAGCAGAGTTAAAACATTATACTGCAATAATATTTTTGCTCACTGCTCATTAGTTTTTTTTTTAATTTTTAGGGTCTCATTGATACAGCAGTCAAGACTAGCAGAAGTGGTTATTTGCAACGCTGTCTTGTTAAGAACCTAGAAGGTGTAAGTGTTCAGTACGATCACACTGTGAGGGACTCTGATGGTTCAGTTATTCAGGTAAGTTGCAATTGCCATGGACTATGCTACTATTAGTGCCAAACATGAATTCATACTTAAAGAGAATTCTTACATATTTCTCATTCTGATATTGTAGTTTTTATATGGAGAAGATGGCATCGATCCTCTGAAAACTCAGTTTCTCAAGGAAGGGCGTCTTGATACCTTAGCAATGAATTACAAGTCAGTTGTAAACAAAAAAGAACTTGAAATATTTAAAGAACGGTATGGTGAAGATCTTTCTAAAGACAAAAAAAAGGTTTGTACTTGCATTTTATTGAAAATTATTTTCAATACAAAGATCTGGTATTGGGTAGATTATTAAACAAGTGAATTTTCATTACCAGTTATTTCAAATCCATGTTCCTAGAATTCTGAAAATCAAATTTTGAAATATTTAAGTATTTATTTTGTATTTAAGACTGATGTATAATATAATTATTGCTTCTAAAATATTCTTTCTTTTTTATCAAACAATTTTTTTTCAAAAGCTAATTTTCAAACATTGTTTAAAGCTAGTTATAAGATAAAAAAAAATACAAATCATGATCTAAAAAGCTTCTAAGAATTTTGGATAATTTCTTGCTTGCAGTCGTGTGGCTAGTTTCATTTTACTGACTAATCTTTCAAATGGAAGGATATTTTTGAGAATGATTTTCTAAGTGAATGCAGGATTTGTATTGATTCTAATGTGTCAATTTTTAACCTTTCAGATCCATAGATGGATGAAGAAACACAAGGATACACCCAATGAAAGACAGTAAGTAGCTTTTCTCTTATCAGCTTCAAACTCTGAAATTTATTGGGAATTCATGAGGTTTTATAAAATTTTTTTAACCCATTAATGCCCAACTATTTATTTTTCTTAAATATTTGGTTGGTTGGTTGCTTGAGACCTTTGCTTGCCTAACGTTGGCCGCTTTGTCTTCTTTTTCCTTGATATGCAGTTCTAGGTTCTAATTCCAGTTGCTTATGAGCTTATGTAGTCCGCCAGTAGAAGGAATTTTTCTAGAGCCTTTATTTTCTTGATATTTGATGGATTTAATTCTAAAAAGGTATTTTCGGAAAGAGGCGTTGGGAAAATAGATTTTATCAGGTCTAGTCGAGCTGCATAGTAGACTGGGCAGAGGCATAGGACTAAATATTTGGTAAAAACATAGTAAATAGCCCCAAAACAACTGGAAAAATAGTGAAAAAAATTCCAGGTTAAAATTTTAATTTCTACACCAAAATTAAAAAACATCCCTAAAAAGGGACGTCAGGCACGAATGCCCCCGTTGTTTTTCCCTATAGTAAACGCATAGTAGAAAACTTTTTTTAAAGCCTCAAAAACATCTTCTACCTTTTTAAGTGCAGCTAAAGTGATCGTAACCATACTGTAACATGAATATGAACAAAAAATATCAGTTATTTATCCAATTAACTGTAATATTAACCCTAATTAACATATTTTGAGCATTTTTAAGCTCTAAAACACATTTTTTCCTCCCAAATTTATGTTAATTGCAAATTAAGTTTTTTAATTGAAAAAGGCATTCTTTGTTTATATGTTACCTAATATTAAGTAATAATTACCTTTACACACTTCAAATCCATCAGAATATCTCAATTTGTGAAGTTTAAGTCTTTCAAATGCCCATACTATTTTCCTTTTATTTAATTTAATTGTGCAGGACACAAATTTCTCCCCAAAAATCAAGCATTAGTGGGATGTGCATTAGCAAGCCTGATGATATAGATTGATCTGCAGTATAGAACACAATGATTAGCGACATCTAATTAGAAAAAAAGCCGAAAATTTATCACAAAAGCGACTTTTTTGGCAATTTTAATGACAAAAAGTCATTATAACTAATCATTATTAAACTTTTAATTAAAATATAACGGGAATATATTTGCATAAGTAATACAGTCGAAACCGCTTAATGTGATCACGGTTAATGTTATCAATCGGATAATGTTATCGAAATCGACAGGTCCTGATCATTCCTATTTAATTTAATGTAAAATGTATCGTTTAATGTGATCAACTATGGATCAACACGCCGCTTAATGTTATCAAAATTTGTCCATATCCCCTAATAAACGTACGCTATTGGGGATCGGGTTTCGTTTTGAAGGCCAATTTCTACAAGTAAACATCTCTCCCCCACCTTAGAGCATCTGGCGTTTCTTTTTTACTGAAACTCATTAATAAGAATAAGAAAACATTCCGCATATATTGAAAGAAAACGGTTACAGGGGGGGGGTCCGAATGTCCGAATCCATGCTTGTGAGAAACCATCGGCGCCTTGCAGATGTTTCTGATAAGAGATTTTAATTTTCCCTTGTTTATTGGAATTCAGATTATAAAATAAGAGGTTTATTAGATTGGAAGGATATAATGGAGTGCACACAAAAAGAGAGACCTTTCTATACTATAAAATAAAGTAAGCGATTATTTTTATTATTTGAACTACTCTTATATTTTCCCCTAAAAATTTTAAGTTGTCAAATACATAGTGTAAAATGGTTTGTAATACATTAATTACGAGTACGTTATTTTGATTTTAAAGCAAACAATATAGTTACACTGTCTGCTTCTTTTTGATATAAAATTGCTTATTGTTATCAATCGGATAATGTTATCAGTTTAATCTCGGACAATTGCGATCACATTAAGCGGATTCGACTGTATATGCAGTAAAATAATTAATTTATTCCTTTTAATTAATACAAATTAGTTAATTCCTTATAATTTAAGACTTTTTATTCCATTTATTTAGCAGAAATAACAGTATTTTCCAAAAAAATAAACAAAAATAATAAATTTATTAGCTAAAATTAAAGTAATTTTATAAATATCAGTTATTTAATTCATTTCATAAGAATCAAACGCGTTTTTATGAAAAATAAAGGAAACACTAGCATTTCACTATGGGGAAAACCACGGGGGCATTCTTGCCTGACGTCCCTTTTTAGGGACGCTTTTCGAGGGTCCAAAATAAGGTCAAGATAAAATATTTTGGAAAAATAAAAAAACACCCCAACTGATTTAATGTATAACAGTAATATATATCGGCATTGAAATTTTTATTAAATAACAACTAGGATTTTTAAGCTTTTTCTTTTAAAATTTTTAAAAAAGCACTTTTCTGAAAAATTCTATCTTCCAACTTTAAAAAAAGTGAAATTTTTTTTAAAATTCTGCTTTCTTTTTGTGTTCTTTATGTTCTATGAAGATCAGAGATACACCAGTGCAAATTTTGATTCAAAGGAACAATTTTTGTAGAAATAGGAGGACTTTTAAAAAACGTCCCTAAAAAGGGACGTCAGGCAGTAATAGGTTAATTAAAAAGAATTAGCCAGTTACTTTTTATTGACTTAGCTGACTGAAGTTTGAAACACTTGTTTACTGGCTCCACACATATGAGCGAATCAGAATAGCAACAAATCATGTGTAAGCAACTGCTCGCGTTCGGGCAAACGTTTGCACCTGGCTTCGCGAGTCACTCACCTAGCATTCGTTTTGAACACAAATCAAAAGAAATCCAATTAAAAAAATTCAGTGAATGTGTGGACCCGGAGTTACACATCTGTAATACCTACCTTTTGAGGTAATGCAATTATTAAAATTACCATGTCATAGCTGCACACTTTTACGGAATGTCCGTAAAATTTACGGATTTCCACCAGGTTTTACGGATTGACTCGAGATTTTTACAGAATTTGTTTCTTTGCATTTTTCCTCCAAGAAAGTGTAAAAAAATCTTGTAGTGCCAAACTAAAGTCTGTCTGCCTTCACTAGGTGGTTAAAAACGGGGAGATCATAGAAAAAAGTTGTGATTTTTCGCGAAAGTTTCATTTTCAGGGTTTGTACGCTCCTTGAAAATGATTTTCGTTTTCAAGCACTATGGAAACTCCTTGAATTTGGATTCTACTCCTTAAAACTCCTTGATTTTCATCATACTTGTATAATATACACGAACGCGCGAACGGCGTTCGCAGAAAATTTTGCCCTCTGCAGAAAAACTACAATAAAAATTTTTTTTCAGAAATTTTTCTGCAGAATTTATTTTTGATCGATAAATTTTTCTTATGTTTTTCACCAAATGCTTCCATCCGCGGAATCGCGATTTTAGGAAGAATCGGAATCGCGTCGCGTAAGTAAGGAAATCGCAACTTCTCCCGTTAGTTCCGTTTTTGCTCGCGGAGTTTACCGTTTCATCCGCGATGCTTTCTTGGACGGCCGCGGACGTTAAGGTGAAGTCGGCTTCGTATCGCGTTGTTATTGCGATGTAGAAAAAACAACTTTGCCGTAGTTAGAAGCCAACAAGTCCGGAAGTAAAAAAATGGCGATTTTTCGCGAAAGTTCCGTTTTTCTGGCTTATGAGGTTTTTGTAAGTTGCAAAATTTTTGAAAGGCTACTTTGAGAAGCAACTTAAGAAAATAATTCAGTTTTTTTTAATCGAGTTAGATTATAACCTGTACTACATATCTGATATGATTTGAGATTCTAATAATACTTTTAAAAATTCATTTGACTTTTTCTTCACTTAGCAAAAATTTTATTGGTAAAATATTCAGTTATTTAATTATATTTAAAGTAATCAATAAATTATCCTAGTATTTAACTGATTTCCTAAATTTTCATCTGATTTTAGTTGCATTTTGGTTATTTTCATGCAAATGAAGATAAAGTGAAATATGTATCTTTCTTTGTTTAAAGATATTTTTATCTAGACTATCAATATTAATGACTAGTTTAATGCCAGTTTAAAGTTCTTAAAATCCTCCCGAGTAAAACCCAGTTAAATTAAAATTTTTCTTGTTAAAATTATTTGTTTCACACATTAAAAAAATTACACATAACTAAGCCCACACGCCTTTTCCTCTTTTTTAGATAAACTCATCCCTGCAATTTGGGTATTTCAGTAAGGGGTCATCCATAAATTACGTGAGGTGTTTTTTCCAAAATCTGGATCCCCCTCCCCCCTTGGTGAGATTTAGTGAGATTTTGCTGGACCCCCCCTCCCCCCAAGTAAGATTTACCTACAACCTTTAAAAATAATTTTCTATCCAATTCGTTTGCATTTTGAGGAAAAGAACATTATTCCGCCTAAAAATCCCCACAGTATCTTATCTGTGGGTATTATTCCTTTCTCAAACTTAAAAAAAATCTTTTAATTTCGAACTTAAAAAGTTGACGTGAGTTTTTCACCGTCCCCCTCTCCCCCCTTGGTGAGATTTTTCCAAACCTCTCCCCCCCTTTTTGACCTCACGTAATTTATGGATGCCCCCTAATAATGTTTTTTTTAGAGAGTGATATTTAAAAATGTATAAATTCTTGCAGAAAATTTTTTGGAAAAAATTTAAGTTCGCAGAAAGGTTTTTATTTTATACAAGTATGATTTTCATCATGAACATTTCATTTTTAAATTTATCTCCCCTATAAAATAGGTTTCAATCCGCAGCATTTAGTCCGTTAAAAAGCGAAAAATCGTGATTTTTCGCGAAAGTTTCATTTTTTTGCGAAGGGTTCCATTCTTCCCGTGACTTTCGAGGACGGCCGCGGAAGCCGATTCAAGTTGGCTTCTTCTTGCATCATTATTGCGATGTAGAAAAAACGACTTTACCATGGTTAGAAGCCCACAAGTCCGGTGTTCCGGAATTCGGGAAAATAGCGATTTTTCATGACAGTTTCGTTCAGACTGCTTTTCCTACGGACGTCTTCCTACGAAAGAGGTTAGCTTCAATAACGGTGTTGCAGAAAGAACAACTTTAAGTACTTTGGTCAGCCTGATAAGCCTAATAAGATGATTTTTTTTCTCTATTTTAGTCAGTATTTTCAACTTAGGAGGATTTTCTAAGTTGTCAATTTTTACTGAAAGGTCGTTTTATAGCAACTTAACCCTTTCAGGACGATAGCCCTCGAGCCGCGCAGCTAGGTCTTTCGCGCCTGAGATAAAATCGGAGCTCATTTTCACAAGTGGACTCGTCCGGTGTGTTTGTGTTTACTTATCGCCAACGTCGATAGCGGAGAAAGGGGGAGGAGAACTGTCCGAATGATTTACGACCGGGGCGGGAGGTTTGGAAAGAAAACGGGAGGGTTTCCGGGGAATGAAACCACATTCTTGGGTGATGAAACCACTTATAGCAGAGCTACGAGTATGAAATTTAAGAAAATTTTCTTTAAACTTTTTTCATGGGTAGCTCAAATTAAAATTCTGCTTAGTTTTAAAAAATAGGAGTTCAGATTTGAAGCACTTACTCTTCATAAACCATTCAAATGTGTACAGCAGTATCTACAAAAATTTCGGGATCTGCAATTTGCACTTAGCATTTTTTAACAGCCAGATAGATACTATAAATTAGAAGCCCGCAATCTGAAAACTAATTACAAAATTTTTTTATCCATTGTAATTAATAACTAAACGTTATTCTTAACAGTCTCGTTTGATTTTCAAATCCTTAGAAAATTAGGAGCTAAATACAAAAAAATAGGCTAAAAACAGACATAACAGGAACTAGTCAAATATAATTAATTAATATTTTGCTAAGAAAAATCAATTTCGTTTAGTGAATGTATATTAAAAAGTAAATAAGTTATATATAAAGTTACAAGTTAATAAAAGTAAATATTACTTTCTTACTTTTAAAGAAAATTTTGTATTTTCTTGTGAGATAAAACTTACTAAATAAAAAAAATTGCAAATTTTAGTAACAAAAATGTTCTTTTGAAATAAATCTTAAACATTTAAATTTGTAAAGGAAAAATCATACTACACATTATGAGTTTTTAAAGAATCAAAAGTATTTATTGCAATCATATTTACACAACACTCAATGGGTGAACGAATTTATTTACGGTTCTTTTTGAAATTAATAACCCCAAAAGGGTTTGTAGTACCTATTCAATAGGTAAAAGAATTTATTACAGTTCTTTTTTAAATCATTGACAAATATATAGTGAAATCCGTAAAACTTTGACTTTAAATTTAACATGAAAGAAAAGAAAAATTTTTTTAAATAAATTTTAGAATCAATTCGTACTTTGATCAACAAAGAATATTTCACTTTTCAATACGTTTCATTATTATGGTAATTTTGCCGAAAAAAATTTTTCTCCTCAATTTAGTTTAGGTTATTTCCTCAAGAAAAGATGTTTACCTCATTCCATTCCTCATTATTACATCTGTTTCTCCCATATAAAACAAAAATTAATCCATTTCATTTATGATTCAATAATTGAAAAACACTATTGACGCGTCAGGTGTCATTTATTACAAGTTAAAAATGTATTTGAGCTTGAGTGGATGAATAGAAAGTATTTTTTTTCTTTTAAAAATATAGAATTGAAAGTAAAGTATGAAGTAATAGAGTGTGCGAATTACATAACAGTTGGAATTAAATAAGAAGAGGAAAAAAAAGTTTAAGATTAGCATCCTTAATTTTCTAATAATGAAATCATCCTTAATTTTCTAAAAATACACAGTCCCCTGTGTTATGCTCTTATTTTTGCGTCTAACACTTTTCAATAAAATCCAAAATAGTTTTTTCACCGTTCAGTTCATAACATATTAATAAGGTTGCTTAAATTTAAAGTTTTACAGAATGTTTTTGGAGTATAAATTTATTTATGTATATCGATATCGTAAATTTATTTCTTGAAATTCAAAACAATTATCTAGTAATTGGTTTATAACATGAGGTTTTGTAATATTGCGGTCAATGTATTGTCATCTTAATATTAAAGTAAATTTGATAGTACAAAAAATTATAGCATGATTGAGATATTGAAAACCAATCACAAGTTTTACTTTTTATTAGTTTAGAATTAATTGCCCGAAATTTCTAGCTTTTTTTTAAAGGACATAATTAAAACTTTGAAACTATAAGGTATAATTCAACAAATTGCAATCTCTGGGGGTACAAGAGCCGAAGAATTTTAATTAAAAAGAACATTTAATTCTTCAAGTTATAACATTGAGATCGCACACAGCAAGCACTCGAATTCAACAAATACATGTTGTGAGGACTCAACCAAAACGAGTTCTTATCTCGAAAACCCCTCGCGAAAATGCCCACACATACATCACTCTTGACAGGCAAAACCTCCCCTAATTTGACTCGCTTGACTGGCCACTCCATACTACCCAACCCCCTCAAGCGCCCGAAAAAGCGCCCGTGCCGTCCTGAACCGGAGTAAAAAGTTTGGGGCGCCTTCGTCCCGAAAGGGTTAATAAGATGATAATACAGTGGGGGTTTTTAACCTGTTTTAGGTATCTGATCTGATTTAAGATTCTTAAAATACCTTCAAAAATACTAATTTCTTATTTTCCTCTACTTAACTAAAAGTTTATGACAATATCATCTTTTCAATTCAATTATTTCTTATATATCAACTAATTTCATTAATTTTTATTTGATTTTAGTTACATTTTGACTTTTAAAGTGGTTTTAAAACCTGATTCAGGAATTTAATTGGCATCATGTGTTTAAAGCTGTGTAAAAAAAATTTCTTAAGATAAGTTGTGTAAAAAGATACTCCTTGAATTTTTTAAAAACACTCCTTGAAAACTCCTGGAATACTCCTTGATTTGGATTTTTGAAAATTTGTATGAACCCTGCATTTTGTTCGGGAGTGTTCCATTCCTTCTGCGACTGTTCTCTTAAGGTGGACACAAATTGGAGCCGAGCGGCGAAACGAACAGCCACGAATACGCTCTGCGCAAGCGCAACTCTGAGGCGCTAAGAGCGGCGCTTGCGCAGAGCGTGTTCGTGGCTGTTCGTTTCGCCGCTCGGCTCCAATTTGTGTCCACCTTTAGATGGCCGCGGGTGTCAAGTTGAAGTCTGCTTCTTCTCTTGTCAGCATTAGGATGTAGGATAAACTAACTTTAATGTGGTCAAAAGCTGACATGTCCGATGTTTAGAATCACGATCTTGAGACCCTGAAAAATAGCGATTTTTCCGAAAGTACCATTTCATCCGCTACTGCTTCCTATGGGCACCTATTTAAAGTTGGCTTCTTCTCGCCTCATATTGTAAATAAAATGCAGAATAAAAACAACTTTACTATGGTCAGAACTGATCACTTTGGTGAAATATCACTAGACCCAACAATCTCAGGTAAATAAAGTTGATAAGGTTTAAAAAAAATTTGATAAAAGCTAATAATAGAATAGAGGTTTAAGTTAAGTATTTATGAATTTAATCTACGCACATTATTTGTCGTTATCAAAATGATGGTTTTCATGACGCAGAAAAAGTTTTACTTATGCAAGTTTTCAAAAGTTGGCAGCTATGCCATGTAAAAGAGCCACTGACTAATCCAGGATTTTAAATTTAACTCCCATTTTTGTGAAAAAATTACACAATGTTTTAATTTTTATTAAAAATTGTAAGAGCTTTATAATTTATGTGAAATTATTTATTAATATTTTTAATGGGAACTATAAAATCAATGAAAGCAGCATTAAATTACTTATTTCTTCAGCTTAATAGCCACTTAAATCTCAACTAACTATTAACAACTCACATAAGATTTAATTCTTGAGGTATTTTAAGAAAGGTGCCATATTTGTTGGTATATTTTTTGTGAAGGTGCCGATAAACAGTATCAAAATTGGCCTGCAATAGTCCCTAAGAGCTGAGTAAAAAAAATTACTCTGTTTGCTCATGCAAATGCCACAACAACAAAACCGCCGAGATTATAAGCAAGAGGTAAATTAGAAAGAAGGAAACTAGTGCAATGTATAACTGAATAAATCAAAACACATCACAATGGATGGATGTTGAAAATACCCCCCAAAGCATGAAACTGTTGTGTAAAGTCTGTATTATTAGCATTGCAATCTTAAGATAATTAAAAGTATTTTGCAAAATATATGCAATTTTGTATGCTTTTTTCCACATTTTTCTTCACTAAAGTATCTGGACTACTATGTAATGTATATGGTCTAGTTCCAACCTTAAGATCTTTTCTTTATTGTTTGCATGTTATTCTTTATTAATTGAATAAGGAAAAAAACATCATTATAAACATTTAAAAAAAATTCTTTACAAGCATTTTTTGTGAAAGCAATATATTTCAATGGGTATTAAAATTGTATAATTTTTTTTAGATTAAAAAAAACACCAAAGTGCCCAGATCCTGTGTTGTCATCTCACAGTCCTCAAGTTACTTTCAAGAGCGTTTCAGAACGCTTGGAAACTCTGATCAATGACTATGTTTCCAAGAACCCTCAGCATATCTTATGGGACCAGAACATAAAGCAAGAAAAAGCATCTAGTAAATCTATATCAACCGAACAGTTTAAAGATATGTGCTATTATAAAACACTAAGGGCCTTAGCTGAACCTGGAGAAGCTGTGGGGATGCTAGCTGCTCAGGTTAGTTTTTTTCTGACAGCATTCTGTGCAGATTGTAGGTTTTTACTGCATAACTAACTTAATTACTATGGTAGAAGTCAGTATTCATTTTTCATTTATGCTTCTTCAGAGACTCCAACTACTACGGATTCTCCGTAGTTTCTACGGATGCCGTCGTTAAACTACGGACTACGGATAACATCGAAAAAGCTACGGAAAATCGGAAATCTATCATAAAAAGCACTTAAAAGCGCAAGTTTTTTTCCCAATTATGCTCTATTTTTAGGATATTTTCAGTCTACATAAAACAGGGTGGCGAGCGATAGGGTTTCGTGTTGCTTGCGGGGTATTCCGTTCTTCCCGACTTTTTTCTTGGACGGCGGGCGCCAAGTTGAAATCGGCTTCTTCTTGCGTTGGTAGTGCGATGTGGAAAAAACAACCTTATAGTGGTTAGAAGCCGTCGTCCGTTGTTTACGACCGCATTCGGCGGAAAAGTCGAAAAATAGCGATTTTTCGCGTAAGTACCGTTTTCCCGGCGCGTAGTTGAAGCTGGTTTGTTTTCTCATTGTAATTACACTGTAGGAAAAATTTAAGCATGGCCAGAGAAGTCCTATAAGTCCAGTGATACCTCTCACATCGCGTTTTTATCGATTTTAGTCAGTGTTTTCAACTAATTTGTTTTTCTTGATATCCTAAGTTGTAAATTTTTATTGTTAGATCACTCTGAAGCTTAATTCAGTATTTTTAAAAATCTTGTTAAATTATAACCTGTTTCAGATATGACATCAAGGGGGATGGCAGGGGATCCAGGGAATAGGTGTCTAAAACAAAACAACCCTGTTTTTTGGGTCAACTTCCAAAAAAAATTTCTTTACTCATAAGGACTACTGACAACCATCTTTGAAAGTTGGAGTCTCTGCTTCTTCAATATATTTTTTACAAGCCCAATTTTACTAATATATTTAGTTGCTTAGCGATTAATAATCATATTTTAAAATGTCACTCTTCTTTATATTTAGTCTTAATAATCTAAGTTAATTTAGAGTACCATAGTTCCATCAAATCTGTTCTGTAAATCTTTATCCTTGTGTTTTGCCCAATAGTTTTTTTACTAACATTCTTTTACAGCAAGTTTTATTATTTATATGTGACCAAATGAGGACTCGGTGAAATCCTAAAAAAATATCAATCTTGGTTTCAGTTTATGGCTTGGTTTGATATTGTATTTGAAAAAGGAATAATACCTGGAATTCATGAAAAATAGTAATGAGCAATAACACTTTGGAGTTGGTTGAGAGTTTTAAAGCTTAGTAATGTTGAGCATGGAGACCAGATTGGAAAATAATCCCATTTTTTAAAACAGTTGTAGAGTGTTTCCTGGAATTTTCTTGGAAATTCCATAGTAAAGTCACTTAATTGTGTTTTTAAAATTAAGTGGGAACCTTGCTTAGCATAATAAGTTTCAAATTTCACCAACATGTTGTGCAAAAAATGTTTTACTAAATCCTTATTATTTATTTTTACTAATATTCTACAATTCTAATTACCTCTGAAGCTTGCAAACAGAAATGAGTTTACAATTTTTAAAATCCATTAACTCTTAATCATACATTTTAGAGTATTGGAGAACCATCTACTCAGATGACCTTAAACACCTTTCACTTTGCCGGAAAAGGTGAGATGAACGTCACCTTGGGTATCCCCAGAATCAGAGAGATCCTTATGACTGCCTCAGTGAATATAGCCACACCTACCATGGACCTCCCCCTCCGGATGGACGTACCTGGAGTTGAGGGGAAGGCAGAAAAGCTTCGCCTACAGCTTAGCCCTGCAGCTTTGAAGGATGTACGTGCTTTTTGTTCTTGTTTTCTCTTAAATACTTCAAATGCATAAGATTTCGAAGCAACCACTGATATTCTGAAATATAGCTTATATATTAACATTTTGTATTCAATTTCAAACTGTCTTTGTGTTTAACTTTATAAGCATTATATTACTGAAAATGCTTTTGGAAAATGAAATGAGAACATCCAATATGATGCTCTCTTTAGTGAAGGAAAACAATTATGCATTGAAAATAACTCAATTGCATGGGTGCCACTCGTCAATCCTAGGCTTTGTCTTAAAATATTTGTAAAATGGGCAGCGATTTGTGCTAAATTTCAATACTTGTATCGCATATTCTGCCAAGAAACAAGCATGTTTTGCAAGATACAGCTTTAAGTTAAAATTATAGAACTATTTAATTGTTCATATGATATTCTATAGGTTCTTTCATAGTTAAAAAATTAAAACAATAAATCAAAGTTCAGTCTTGCAATTTTTTAATCAGTTTTTTTTTCAATATGCCCAAGAAAGCTAAATGATCAGACACCTCGGGCATTGTGTTCCCATTACTTGCATTATTCAAATATCGAGTTGAGTAATTTCTTTTATATTATTTCAACTAACTTAACTCATCACAACAACAATTGATCAACTAATTCAAGCTGTTTTATAGGTGCTAGATTCTGTTAAAATTAAAGAAACAATATCTATACATAACTCTGGGTAAGTTACTTTTCATGTTTCATTTGCTTTTGTATTGTTTTTATTCTCTAATACTTATAAATTCTAAATACTGCTGTTAAAAATTTTAGATTGATTGAATGTTTAAATTGCATGAAGTTTATTTTTAAATAAAAGGGATTGAATACCTAAAAATAATTTTACTTTTTATTGTATGATTTATTTTACTTATCTTTTGTAGTCAAAACTCAAGGACTTACGTGATCAAAATGTGTTTTCTGAAACATTCTGTGTACAAAGGGTTTGTCAACACAACCCCTGCTAAGATTTTAGCCCACATTGAAAATTTTTTCATCAAGTCTCTAATTGGAAGTCTGGATAAAAAGCGAAAGATATCCTCATCATCCAAGTAAGTATTCTTTTAATGTGATCTTGTGATCTCAAAAAATATCAGGTTTCTTTTCATCAACATTTTGTTGGCTTATAGGAGAGTCACTTCTCGCTCAACTATTATGTAAAAGATTACAACAAATTTGGCGATATCTGATCATTTTCTTATATGCCTGGCCCTTTCACACCGATTACTTTTCAGCTAAATGAGATTTTGGAATCCACTCGTTTGTTGGTGTTGATGATCTACCACTTTCAAAAGGTTCTCCAAAATTATTGAATGCCTTTCTCCTGTTAGTCGACAATTTATAAATATTTATCATACTTTTCATGGTAAATACAGGGTGTTTCAAAATTGCGTTGCACGGCTTTTATTCGGAACCAGCCCCTTCTAGGGTCATGGAAGTAAGGTCTACCCCTAGGTAAGTGTCCCTGGAGAATCCATCGAGAGGACTTAAGCACCCCTAGCGGTGAAATTAAAAAGTTTAAAAAATTAATTTAAAAACTAAAGGAGATAGAGCAAAAACCTCAATAAGAGTATTGTTGCCAACGTCAAGAAAAACTCATTGAAAAAAAATTTGATCAAAATATCTTGAATATTTGCGGAGATATTAGCATTTGAAAATAGCACTTTTTCAGGGGTCAAAAAATAAAAAGTTCACATATTTGCAAATTTTTTTGATTAAATTTTGCTTCCTTTCAACTAAACAAGCAAAAAACTACACAATAACACTGAAAAATTTGGAAATATGCGAACTTTTTACTTTTTGACCCCTGAAAAAGTGCTATTTTCACATGCTAATGTCTCCGCGAATATTCAAGATATTTTGATCAAATTTTTTTCAATGAGTTCTTCTTGACATTGGCAACAATACTTTCATTGAGATTTTTGCTCTATCTCCCTTAGTTTTTAAGTTAATTTTTTTTACTTTTTAATTTCGCCGCTAGGGGTGCTGTAAGTCCTCTCAATGGATTTTCCAGGGTCACTTACCTAGGGATAGACCTTACTTCCATGACCCTAGGAGGTGCTGGTGCCGAATAAAAGCCGTGCAACGCAATTTTGAAACACCCTGTGTATGCATGTATTATTTGTCATCTAATTGTATTTTTTTATTTGAGTGTTAAAATAATCAAAAACAAAATATTTTCCAAACCTAGCATACATATGAGTTCGTACTTTAAGCATTGGCCATTTATACATGGAGAACCCCCTTTTAAAATAAATAAGTATTAATTGTCTACTTTAAAATAGAAATATTATCTGAATTTATATCACTATTTTATTCATTATTTTAGATGGGTTGAATAATGTAATGGTTTTATTGATGTTGATATTCATTTTTGTTTTCTGTGGGTTTTTTTTCAGTCTTAGAATCATTCTTAATGCTTTTTAAAAACTTTGAAGTTATTTATATTGTCTATTAATAATATTTTTCAAAAGACTGATGAATTATTTTCCAGCTTCGTTGCCAAACTGTAAAAATTAAATATAATAACAGCATACATGTTTTTACAGGTTAGCTGAAGTAATCAAAGATACTTCATCGTACTACAGTTCGAAAATGGAAGTGGATAATGAAGATAATCCTACTGTAAGGATTAAAGATGATGGAGATTCCTCAGGGGATGATAATGATGACGAAGATACTATTTCTTCTAAATTAAAAAAGCAGAGAGATCAAGAGCAATCGTACGAAGAACCTGAAGAAGATGAGATTTTACCAGAATCTGGTAAGTACAGTAAAAACAAAATATGTGGTTTCTTAAGCTAGAGTAGTGATAGGTGGAATCAGTACTTCAACATAAAGTATTTTAAGTATTGAAGGCTTATAATGAGGAAGTTGCATGATTTTTTTTTATTTTTTTAATCGATTCCTCTTGCAAAAATAAGCAACTACCCAAAATTTGAGGCCGATCGAGAAATTTTTTGATTGTCAAAAAAATTAACAAAAATCCCCTTTTTAAAAGCACGCGAAAATGCCAAGAGTTTGGATGTGACGTCATCTTATACTAAACATTGTTGTAAAGCAATGGAGTTGATGGTATTATTGTTGACGTCATCTTATAGTTTTAACAATAAACGTTTCCAGTCACGTGTTTTTTTCTCGACTTTTAAATTAAAATATTTAATTACCTGTACATTTTTTTGAAAAATTGACTAGATATTTCATTTTACCATACAAAAAACCATACGGAACACTTGTTTGTTTTTGAAAATTTGACACATGCAACTTCCTTATTGGGAATACTAAGAATATTTAAACCTTTACTTTCAAAATGTTGTAATTTATATTCAATTCACAAGCATCAACAACTTTGCCCACAGTTAAGTACAGGGGTGGATCCAGGTTTGACATCTGGGGGTGGGGACCAGGATTTTTTAAACATCTCCAGCAGCAGATATTGCAATGTTTTTGAAAATACGTGGGTGCCACTCTTCCATACTGGGGACGGAATTCTGTCCCAGGTATTTTACGAGACTGATCAGATTGACTGCCTCGGTGCCACCCCCACTACTGGTTCAGTAGTGGGAAGTCCTTTTAATTTAAGTTTGTAATCACCATTCTCAAAAATTGTCTTTTACCTTCATTGTAATAGTTCTGTAATTCTAACTTTGTTTTATTTTCAGGTGATGAAAGTGAAGCAGAACCTGGCCAGAAAATTAAAATCAAGCATGAACCTCAGAGTGACTGGGAGGATGCTGGCAGTCCTCCTCCTACCACCGAGCAGCAAAATTTCGAATACCCAGAAATCAAGCCATCTAAGCTTATCTCAGATGTCGAAAAAGCAAACAGAATCAATGTAAGCTACCTACCTTTGAAAAATATTATACCTAACATGTTTATGTATGCATCCTTTATTATTTCCTTTGTAATTTAAAGTAAAAAGTCATTGTTTATCATCAGGTTTTTGAATAGAATTGAAGACTTAAAATGTTTTTATGAATTTTTTGTTCACTTAAGAATTGCCTAAATTCAATCATTTCCATAAAAACATCACCTCCTGAGCATGTGCCTGAAAAATGTTTTACAGACATTAGGTTGATGAAATATAGTGCTTTGTTGTTGAATTTGGCCCTTATTCCATTTACAAACTTGTCAATATCAGCTTAATTATAAGGAAATATGTTGTTACTTTCATGGTAAAAATTTCATGAAATGCATGAATGATTGCAGTTTCCTTTATCAAATTAACAATTGTGTATAAAATTTGAAGTTCCAAGTGTTTTAATGTCTTTCATTCTTTTTATCCAACAGAAAGTCAAATGCATTAATGATAAAATATATTCTTATGACTTCGACCATATAAAACAACTTTGGTGTGAAATAACATTGCAGGTAAGCTAAAGCTATTAAATATTACTCAGATACTGCTAAATTAATCTGAAATTAAATTTATATTTCATAGTTATTTTATATATATAGTTATTATATTATATATTTTATAGTTATTAGTTATCATATATATATATAGTTATTATTTGGCAACTATGTTACCTAACAACCTAATTTTAGATTGAAAACATTCATTAACAAAAAAATTGTTTTCCACCCAGCATATAAAATATGCCATGCTGTGATTTTCAATATAGAATTAAATGCTTTATCATAATTTGTTTTTATTTTAAACATTCATAATTATATTTTTTATTCATCCACTTATGAATAGATTAAATATAGTTATGATAGTTAATTGAAAGTTATCAGAAAGTATTCTATGCCCTTTCATGGGCTAAAAATGCTTGTTGTTTTGATTCACATATAAAATTTTCTAGCAAATATGGTGTATAACCTAACTGCATCCACTTCAGTTTTATTTTCTATTTTGGAAACACTAAGTAGTTAATTATTTTCACCTTGACTTTTAGATCAAGTTGGATTCTATTAATGTGGATATAAAGTCTTTAGTAGAAGAAGTGATTAACAAGTCCAATATCTATTGTGTTCCTAATATTAAAAAAGCAATTCTCATAAAGGATAACAAAGACGGAAAGTTAATGATTAAAACAGATGGTGTCAACTTTCTGGTAAGTATTATTTATGCATCCTTTAGTGCAGGGGTCGGCAAAGTGTGACTCACAAGCCATATGTGGTTCTTTGACCCTTTGAGAAGGGCTCTTTTCTCAATATTTTGATAAGGGAACTTTAATCCAAAAATAAGTAAAAACACAACTTTTCAGGGTAAAATAAATTTCCTAGGAAAGAACCCCCAAGCCTCTCTTTGTGTTGCATTTGGCGCTATTGTTCTAATAAGGGCTTAGTACCATTGAACCCTAAACCAACCAACCCTCTTTTTGCGTGGAACTTAGTATGATCCTCAAAATTTTAACACCAAAATTCAACTACTATTTTTGATAATAGTTCACTATTAACCTATAATGTGTGGATATTGGGAGAACTAAAGTAATAATTTTTAACAGACTCCCTCCCAAAAAGCCTAGTTAAGGGCTTGACATTGACTACAGTAAACTCCCGTTAGTACGCCGTTCAAGGGGATTTGTGAAAACGTCGAAATAAGCGGTACGACGCTATAAGCGGAATTCCATAAAACACCGTTTCGGCGATATACCTAAAACCAGTTATACCTAATCTTACCTAGAAACCTTTTTAAGGGGGATTTTATCACTAAAATAGATGAAACAGGCAACCCTGTTCATTTGCAAGTTGCTGCTTATTCATAACACCTTTCTTCTCGTCATCAAGCTTGATTATCTTCAATTTATCATCGAAACTCAAAGATTTCCTTTTACTTCTAGAAGAACTTGCCATTTTAAACTTATGCCGAGAAATAATGGATACTGAATACAGTATCTGAACTTACACAACAGTGGACTGAACACTGAGCTATGGAATACGGAAGTCGAATTGGAGGAGAGGGGGAGAATTTCCAAGAAATTTAGGGAGTGTTCTGATTCGTCACAGGACAACCCACTTGCCCTGCTAGACACTGGTCATCGTTGAAGGCACAACGGGGGGCCATTCGGGGAAAAAGGGGAGCGGTTGGGAAAAACCAGTTCCACCATATTGTTCTACACATGTTTTCAACGGTTCTGTAGCTCATACATTATTTGAAAGGAACTCGACGACGCAATAACCGGGATTTTTCTTCGGGGGACTGGAGAAAAGCGTCGAAATATGCGGGAAGTCGTAATAAGTGGGGGCGCTATAAGCGGACAGACTTTAATGATAAAAGGCCTATCGGTACCAGGGACCGGAGAAAAACGTCGTAATATGCGGGACGTCGCATTAAGCGGGGGCGTACTAACGAGAGTTAACTGTATTTTGAAATGCCATAGCTAGGATTAAATAAAATATTTGTAGAGTTTTCAAAATTGTTTTTTTTCTGATCAAAATTATTGGGGGATGTATGCAAACTTCATTGTTTACACAAATGGTCTGCTTGCTTTAAAGACCTGTAGAAGGAAAAATGGGATTCCAGATTCCCTTATTTTGGTCTACTCATTCATGCAAACAATCATTATCGAGCATGATCCCCATATAAAGAAAAAACTAAGAATCATTCTCTTCATAAGGCTACATTAGCTTATACATTCTGTATCTTTAAAGAAATTTTTAAGCATGTAATGTTGATATTGGGCTTTTTTGTCAACTGAGTTTGCCAGCCCCTACTTTAGCAGCATTCCCTCCCGCTGTGCACATATTATTTATAATTCATTGTTTTTGTTAAATTCTATCCTTCAAAGTATTCGTGCTGTAATTTGAAAAACCTACATTTAATGTTGATATTTTCTATTAATTATTGGTTAATATGAGCTTACATAACTATACTCTATTCATTTTCAATCAGCACCTGAGTAATTTCCTTCCCCCACCACTGAATCGGTAATCATGGCAACTATCAACGTCAAAGTGGCGAAAAATTCTTACTATTGGCTGCGCGAAAAGCGTAACCATGTTTTTTTTCTTTACCAACTTTTTCCAAGGGGGAGAGTACTATTTCTCAGGCGCCTATTCAAAATTATTAGTCTATGATTTCTTTACCTGTCAATTTGTTTTTATAATGCATGTTTGCCCTGAGTTAAGATAATTCATTAAACTTGTACTACTATATTTTATGCAGGAAATTTTCAAATATGCTGATATTCTGGATCTTGACAAAGCCTATAGCAACAATATCCATGAGATTGCTAAAATTTATGGCATTGAAGCAGCTACTCAAGCCATAAGAAAGGTAATAATGTTAACATATTATTATTCATTAAATAGGAATAGAATGAATAATGACATGCAATTTTTTTAAACAAGAGAATAAAAGTTTGCACCATAAATATACTCATTTATATTAAATGGATAAAAATCAAAGCAGGGTAACTTTTCCTTTCTAACTTCTAGAATGATTTAGAAAAATTTTATGGCAAACAAACCTAGGGGAGGCTATGAACCTGGACCCTTTCTTTTCTAGTCACTATCCCTTCAATCTAAATAATATTACTTCATAAAATTTTTTAGTCTTGGAGAAAATCCTTGTATAAATTCAAAAACAACTCATTCTTATGTAAAACAATAGCTGTTATATTAGTTTTTTAATCAAACAGGGGTATCAGTTACCAAGATAAATCCTTGAAAAGTTTTTATCAATGTTTTCTAAACTTCTTGCCTGTAAGCATACCCGTATAAGATACACGAACGTCGTTCACAGAAAATTTTCTGCAAGAAAAACTTATTTTCTTGATGAATTTTCTCCTGCTTTTCGCCAAATACATCCGTCTACCCAGGCTTTCTTTTTACACAAAAACTGCGAGGCGATATTATCGAATCTTCAGAATCTGTGTATAACAGTTATTATGCTGAGAACTTTTTGCATTATAAAAGAAGGGGACCGTTTATAAAATAAAAGGGCATGCAAGAAAGAAATTATTAAATTCTCGCAGAAAATGTTTTTGAAAAAAAATTAAAGTTCGTAGAAAGGTTTTTATTTTATACATACATGTGATTGTTCCGCCAATTGGCGGAAATCCGCCAATTTGCTTAGCAAAATTAAAATCTAACAATTCGATTTGCAAAATTGAAGTTCCACTTTCTTATTTTCCAATAGAGTTTTTACTGAAAACTCTTGCCGCGAGTGTTGTACAGTAATAAGTTTTAAGTAAAATCGAAATAATATGAAAACTAGTTGATTTAAGCTAAAAAATAGGACTAGCATATCGAATCGTAGATCTCGGGAAGTAGAGGCCAATTGACCCCCTCTTAAAATGAAGGATAATTTAGGTGTCATCAAATTTTTAATATTTTCCGACAATTTATTGTAAGAGCGATCACATGTATGTTTATATGAGTATGCTTGTAAGAGATAATTCTGGTTCATAATTCTGGAGTGTATTTAAAAAATAGAAAACTATCTTTTAAAAATTTATTTTAGAGAATATGTTCCTTTTATTCTGAATCCATTTCTTTTTCTTACAGGAGTTAGTAAATGTGTTTGCTGCCTATGGTATTCAAGTGGATCCCCACCATTTGTCCTTGGTGTCAGACTTCATGACAGCAAGTGGCCAATTCAAACCCTGCAATCGTTTGGGTATGGAAGGGCATGCTTCTCTCCTCCAACAGATGACTTTTGAGACACCCAAGAATTTTATGGTGGAATCTATGCTATTGGGTGAGTATTTAGACATTTGTAATGTGGAATAGTGATCACCGCTGCTGTCACATTGTGTTTTTGAAAAGTGGTGTATAAATTTTTTTTTGTTCTTTTAGGTGTTGAAGATAAAATGAAGTCCCCATCTGCAAGTATTGTTGTTGGGCAACTTCCAAGATTAGGAACTGGAAGTTTTTCCCTTCTTCTAAAGTTGGTGGGCTCATCTTTTAAGAGGAAATGTTTTTAGTGAACTGTTTATCACTCAATACTTTATCAAAGAACTGTCTCATATTGAGATTCTTGTTATTTTGTTACTGATTAAAAATGTTGCCAGAAAGTAGAGTTGTTTAATCTGTTATTTACTATTAATTCTTGGTTGCAGGAACTTGAAACTGGGTATACATTTCAGACTTAAAATACAAAGGATATTTTTCTTTGTGTTTATAACATGAGGTAATGAAATTTTATTAAAAATACTGCAGAAAAATGTAGTTTTTAAGAAGAAGCATTACTGAAGAGTGGATTATGAAATGTTTCAATACAGTAGAACTCCTATTATTTGAATCAATTGGGACCGGAATCGAAAATTCAGATAATTGGATTTTTTCTGAAAGAAGGGGGGTTATAGGGTTCTTAGCCAGTTGTTACTTGCTTCAACTTTAAAAGATGAACAACCAAGTATCTAAACTAAGATTTTGACTATTACTCAAAAAATTAGGTTTGGATCTTAGCACAGCCCACACCCTTGGCGACAAACCGAAAAAAAGCGCCAAGCGATATCTAGTGTATCAAAGTAGGGTTACCAAGAGAGTGCAATTATTGCTAACCGCGCCAAGGGTGTAAGCTCTGCTAGGATCCAACCAAAATTTTACCTGAAATTGGGTTTCCCATAAAACCTTTCTGCAAAAACCACCAAAAAATGGCATGTTCCTAATATTTTGTTTGCTTCTGCCTTCATTGATTTGCTTGAAAAACTTCCATCTTCGTTTTTAAGCAATGACACTAAAGTTCAAAAGTGTATGTTTGAATTTTGAAAGAGTTCTACTGTATTGTAAAGCTTTAAAAAGCTTATTTTCTTAAAAATATGCAGAATGACACAAAAATACTTTTTTTTTATTTTATTATAGTAAAATTGGCATTTATAAAAAAATTCAAGATATCACTTGTTCAAGAACAGTAAAAGCTCTCGTACACACTGTGAACTTAATTATACATAAATAATAATTAATTTAATTTAAATTTTGAACAAAAGTAGGAGGTAAATCAGTATATTATAGTTTTGTATGTATTTTTAAAAAAATTATATGAAATAATATAACCCTTTTAGTCCTAGCTGTCCCAAGTTTTATACGATTCAATTGTTATCTTGGGCAGCTTAGAATTAAAAGGGTGGTAAATTGGTATCACAAAAACTAAGCCAGATATTCTTAAAATATTATGTCTGGTTAAGCCAAATAAAACATTGCATATAACTATTAGACATTACACATACACACACATCAAATGTTTTCATACTTGATATTTGAGGTAGGGTTAATGATGTGTTCTATATATTTGCTGATGTAATCAAAATCAGGGCGGTCAGAAGGTTTTATTTTCCAACAACTCTTCATTACTTCGTACCTAATGTGACGGAATAAAAAATATTTATTTAATTTCAACTTCAAATTATTAAAAAAAACATATCATAAATAAAAACATTTTAAATTTTATTATATTAGTGGTCAATGGTTTGGCTAAACTTTCAATGAATAAAATTAATACTCAGGCCCTGCAAGGCCAGCTTATCAGCTAGTTATACACAAAGTTCATTACTTACATTTTTTTAGAACAGTGCTCTGGCTTAGGAAGTCTGTATCCCTTTTTTATGCTTTCTAAAAAATTTTCCTTTGAATCATAAGGAGTTCTTCCACGAGTCATAATTTCCCACAGTACAATTCCATAAGACCACTGAAATAGAAAATGGCTGAAATTAGTTAAATGATTGAGATCTATTAATATAAAAAAATTGTGATATATCATGTAAATTTATACAATTTTAAAAAGATTATTTCTAAATCCTAGTCTGGGGATCTGGGCTAGGGTTTCTTTCCCGGGAAATAGCTTAATTTTCCTACATTTTGTAATCCCGGGAAATAAGATTATTTCCCGGGAAATTAAAATTTATTTTCTCAACCTAAAACTTTCTTCACAGGAAGTCGTTGAGCGTTCGTTTCGCGCAGACCAGTTTTTCGGAATTGGACAAAGGGGAAAAAACAAACATCCCCCTCCCCCCATCAGGGGGTCCTTCGCTGTTTGCTGGTCTCCATATGAGATAAGCGCGGCACGCTTGTTTGGTAAACCAATTGTGTCCGCATTTCCAGTCTTCGGACAGTGGGGGGTGATGTTAAGTGTGTACGTTGACAGGAATTAGGTTAATGAATGGTGAGACGTGTGAAGGATTTATGGACCAGAGGGAGAGGAAGGTTTTGGTCGGCCTGGGGGTCTTCAAAGGGGGTGCTGTTGTGATAACAAACATTTCAGATGGAAAGGACGTCCAATTAGTTCCATTGCCACCTCAAAGGGGTCATAAATAAATCGAAGATAAAGGATTCCCAACGCTTCTTGAGCGCTCTTCATCAGCTATTGGTTCATTTTACGAAGAACCAATACTGTGTATTTGGGGGACCTAGAAGAGTTTAGCCCATAACAGAGAGAGAAATTTGTGTAAGTTCGAAAATACAAATCGGAGCATCATTTTCTGATAAGCTCTTATTTGTTTTTCTTCGTATTTTATTGTATTTATCAAAAAATATCATAAAATAATTGGATATTCATACTAGCCGACTTTTAAGAATTGTCCGTAAAATGTGTGGATTTTCATTTAGTTTATGATCTTACTGATGGATCGGAAATTTTTAAGGATATTGTGTTTCTTTTCCCTTCAAAATCAGATTCCTCTGCTAATCCCTGTCCATTTGATTTTCACAATTTTGGTCCTTTTATTAAATTAATTTTGGAAAAAAAATTTAAATGGAATTATACCTTTTTTATTAAGGAACAACTTAGGAAAAGGATATATTTGATTTCTTTACTTAGTTTTTTAATCGTAAAATCTTTTTATCTTATGCGATTTCTTCCCTTATCCAAAATGGTTGAACGATCTTTATAATCTTCTCACAAATGTTCATGAATATGCTTATTAAATTTTGTGAAAGACACCTACTGAAACTACCAGAGAAGCTATTACCAGGCCTGGCAACAATTTTTATCCTTGTCAAAAACTTGTATTCAGTTTTATTAGATTTTTATCCTTCCTTGAATCATGAAAAAATATTTTTGTCTAAAAACTAATTAATATAGTAATAATATTCAAATTGAATCCCTTTTTAAAGAAATATTTATGCATTCTAAACCTTCAAATAATTTTGATGTTTAAAAACTTAAATGAAAAAGTTTAAAATTTTAAACAACTAGGGGGCTCTGCCCCCTGCTCGCTATCGCTCACCAACCCCCGGAACTGCTTCGCAGTTCTTATTTCATCTCAACAGTCCAGCACAATCCCGGGCTCATTGGCATATTTAATGTTCCTTTAAAACTGAAACTATCTCTCTAGCTTATCAATAATTTTATTCAGACCACTACTTTGAAAATATCCAGCAAGTCTACTAATTATCATCAACTATCTTAGAGAAAAAAGCACGCCATTAAAAAACGTTTAAATTTATAAAATGCACTTGTGTATCTAGTATATCGTCGGAAATAAAAGAAATCAGACCTATATACAAAGCGGCTGTTTCTCTAGTGAACGACCAGAAAAAAAAGAAAAAAATTGATACTTTGAATCCTAATTATAATTCTAAAACTAATTCTAATTTAAAAAAAATAGAAACGCCAAATTTTTTATAAAAAATATTTGTTTTGTGTGTTTTAAATATCATAGCAGGGAAGCAGAATATGTCCGATCCGGCGATCTAGGATCGGGGGAAATTTTAGCCATCTGGGGAAATTTTGTGGAAAAGTATAGGTACTATTGAATTGAATTTCAGCACAGTAATAAAAATTTACATGGCAATTCGTGTCATTGTACATTTTAACAGATTTTTGATACCGACGGTAATTCAGAATTTTTGAAGGTCTTTTATCATTTTTTAAAATTTTGAGGAAATTTTTGTATGGATTGGGGGAAATATTGATGGTAAAAACATTTTCTGCATCCCTGTATCATAGTTCTACTGAAATTTGAAATACCTTTCAGCTATTTCAATACCTTTTAAGCTATTGAAAATCGGAAAAGACAAATCCTACATTACACTCAATGTTTACAAACAATTGATTTTGGTGTGTAAAATTCTGTATTTAAATAGTATTGTAAGTTTCTGGGAAAACTCTTATCAGTCATCTAAAGATATTTTGTTTAGAAAGTATTTTGAAGCGCATTTTTAAAGCGTGAAAGGAATTATTTTCATCATAAAATATGGCGTCGATTGGTGGTTTTGATTGGAGGGATAATAAATTGTCTGACAGTTTCTTGCTGTTAACTGCAACCTTATCCGTAATCCAGAAAAATGGAAATATTTTAGAATTGAAAATTTTTTTAGAAATTCTAAAGACTTATTGCATATCCTCAAAAGAATCCAAACAGTTTGATACCAGAAACATGTTATACGGATCAGTAATTAAAAAGCCTTTCTCTGGAAACCGTTCACCCAAAACTTTTTTTTAGAATAGAGAGAGTCCCGGGAAGACAAAAACACCGGGAAATCAGAAACCCTAATCTGGGCAGATCATGAAGCGGGAAAGCAGTGCTTCTAGCACTTATTAAGACAAATCATAACATCCTAATACAGATACATATTGACACCTGTGTTAACTGATAAGATAACATATGGGCAACACTTACAACATCTGACTTCGTCGAGAATTCTCCTAGTTCAAGACTCTCTGGCGACATCCATCTTAAAGGCAACTTTTGCGACGTTTCATTTTTGTAATAACCTTTCTCATAGATGTCTCTCGTCAATCCGAAGTCAGCTACTTTTACATTCAAATAACTATCTAACCTACGGAAGAAATAAAATTTTGGGAATTATTCATTAAGTACAAGGTAAAAAATGTGAAAATAATATACATTTTACAACAGTATAAGACAGTAATAAGTAGAATAATAAGTAGTAGTGTAATAAGTAGAAACTCAATTATCTGACCATTTCTCAGCTTAATCAATATCAGCTTTTGATGCTTTTGTTGTATACAGGGTGTCCCATAAATGTTGGGTCACACTTCTAGGGGGGATAGTAGACACCTAGACCAGTCGGAATCACATAGGATTTGGGGGTCCCAGACCAAATCCCAGGGAGTTAAAAATGGAGCGACATCCCAAAAAAATTATACTACTATTGATAAAAACTTAATTATGGTCTCAAAAATTGTGGTTTAATATGATCTTTAAAATTATCTTAAAAGTTTTCAGTTTAAAAATTTTTTTATTACAAAAAAAGTTTAAAAAACAAAAAAAAAATGTGAAAACTGCCATAACTTTATTTTGTGTTTCGAAATCCTTTCTTTTGATTTAATAATTTGAAAGATCATAGTTGAAAACCCTTAAGTCCAAAGTGTCAAGTAAAAACCATCAATATTAAATGCTTGAGATCCTGTTAAAGCATGGTTTAAGTCCGTTTTTTGCATCCGCTAACTGCCGTTTTGGAAACGGCTTTAGGAAACGAATTTGCATTTGCAAAAAAAAACTAACTTTAACAGGATCTCAAGCGTTTAATATTGATGGTTTTTACGTGAAACTTTGGACTTAGGGGTTTACAACTATGATTTTTCAGATATTAAAATCAAAGAAAGGATTTCGAAATACAAAATGAGGTTTTGGCAGAATTTTCTCATTTTTTTGTGGTTTTTAACTTTTTTCTTTTCATAATAATAAAAATTTTAAGGTGAAGACTTTTGAGGTAATTTTAAAGATCATATTAAACCACAATTTTTGAGACCATAATTAAATTTTTACCAATAGTAGTCTTTCTACAAATTGAATTTTTCAATAATTTTTTGGGGGTGTCGCTCCATTTTTAACTCCCTGGGATTTGGTCTGGGACCCCCAAATCCTATGTGATTCTGACTCGTCTAGGTGTCTACTATCCCCCCTAGAAGTGTGACGCATTATTTATGGGACACCCTGTATAACAGTTTATTAGGTTGTGACGAAGTTTAAGAAATTCTGAAGGATAAATAAAATGACTACAAATCAGAAAGAAAAATCCAACAGAAACTAAGTTTTCTGCAAAGACTTGACAAAGAGAAGTCAGTAAATTATTTTTAAAGTTTTGGGTTATTTTAAATAAACATATAGCGTCTTAAGTTTTCTTTTTCCTTTCTTTTATTCAAAATGTAATTTGTTTACTTAAATTTGATTTATTACTTTGTGTTCAGGCCTGTATATAACATTCAAAATTTTTTCCTTGATAAAAATAGTCATTTCGTATAGATTTTTGGTCTGTGAATACGAAAATCACCATCAAAATTTTCAATTGACTCAGGATTTTCGGGGAGCAGCCCCTCCCCCTTTTTACGTTTTTCGACGACTTTGTAACTTTAAACTCGATTTTCAGGGTCAAAAAGCATTGTTTTAGTCTTCAAATTACCCCCAGGTAACAAGAAATGTTCAAATTAATAAAATATGATAAATTTATAACAAATGGCTAGGTTTAAGGGGTAATTACCCCCCTAAAAATACAAAAAATAGCTAAAAATTATAGATGCTTCTATACGCTACTTTTTCCTCTTATTTTTTACGCAATTCCCGTTTAAAGGGTCCAAACCCTTCCCCAAGGACCCAAATTTGATGACAATATGCAGTAATATTTTTTACTAAAAGCGGCTGAGGTGTTAGCCTACCAGAAGCCCCCGCGGAAGAGTTCGGAAGACTTCCAGAATCTCGAAGGCGCTCGCGAGCTCAGGAATTAATATTGATGATTTTGAAAAGATTACAAATGACGTTTTTCTTATGTTTTGGGTCTATCCTCAGTAGAAACTCTTAAGTTCTTTAAAAACTGACCGGTTTTTGTGAGTGAGGATTCCATGTTTCAAGATGTTAATAGATGCACGGCTGTGGATAACAATTAGGGGGTATCCCCTTAAAAACTGAGGGGTATGGAGGAAAATGAGTGTCATATTTGAATTCAGCAGATCATTTTACTTAAGAATCACCTGAAATTCAGTTAGTGCCTTCAAATTTTTTTTTTGTACAGCACAGTTTAACTCTAAGTGTGGCATCGAACCCTTCCGAGGGTGCTTTGGGGGCGCTCTCACCTCAACCGCTTTTAGTAAAAGTCATTGCTGCATATTTTCATCAAAGTTGAGTCCTTCGGGAAGGGTTAGGACCCTTCAAACGTGAATTGCGTAAAAAATAAAAGGAAAAATAAGCGTATAAAAATCTCTATAATTTTTAGCTAATTTTTTGCATTTTTAGAGGAGCAATTACCCCTTAAACCTATCATTTGTTATAAAATTATCATATTTTATTAATTTGAACATTTCTTGTCCCCTGGGGGCAATAAATGAAGACTAAAGCAATGCTTTTTGACCCTGAAAATCGAGTTTAAAGTTATGAAGTCGTCAAAAAACGTAAAAAGGGGGAGGGGCTGTTCCCCGAAAATCCTGAGTCAAGTGAGAATTTTAATGGTGATTTTCGTATTCAGTGACCCAAAATCTATAAGTAATGACTATTTTCATGAAGGAAATTTTTTCATTGTTGAACAGTGTATTTCATAACAAATATATGTGGTCAACAGATCGGTAAATTGTATTGTTGTTAGGTACATAATGAAACTATCAACAGGTTATCACATGAATAAAATGAATTGCCACCCACATATTGACTTTATTATGAATAGAAGTTTGAATCTATTCAAAAATACCATAAACTATGTTTATATTTAGAAATATTCAATAAATCACGCTCACACACACAGTACCCCTCTTTCTAGAAATTGAACTCTGCTGATAATAATAAACAACCAGATAGACTGATAAAGCTTACTGACACACAGTTCCTTGCAGCTAAGTCTCTGTGAACAAATCTCTCCTTGGCTAGATAGGCCATACCGGAAGCAATTTGAGCAGAAAATTTAAGAAGATCAGAATACCTCAAAGTCTAAAAAATCAAAAATAGTCATCAAACTCAGTTTCAAAAATACACTAACCTAAAATATTGAACTTGATGTGGCGTGATATTCAAGAGAAAGGATAGATAATTTATTTTGGGCGGATGGTCCCCCAAGTGTTATTATTACACTAGCGAGCAATCCTTCTAGGCATATTTTTATTTTACTAGAATTAAAACACAATTCCCTTATGGTGAGTTGTTGCTTCAACTTATCCCACTAATGTTCTATGAATTTAAGGTTGGAACTCTGAATAAGTCTGAGAAAACTAGTGTTTGAGAAAGTTAACAGATAAACTACTGCTTGACAAAGGCTACTACTACACAAAACAGAGCATTGTCTTTCTGGAAGTATAACCTTCATCCATTCCATAAAGTTGGCAGCATAAGTAGAACTTTGATTCCCTGAACATTTTATTAGGATTCTGGATTAGTTTTTACTAGGAAAAATGATAAGACTCCATGGCAAACAATCACAAATACATCACTATAACCAAAGAAAGTAATTATATATGCCTCAGCATATAAAAATTTTTAAGACACTCTAACCACATATTTTTAGATTGCATATTCTTTATTGCTCACTTCTGTATCGAAAGAACACACATCAAATCATAATATGTAGTTTCTTTTGCAGGAATAGAAATGCTAAAAAAAGGGGGGGAAACTCACTATATCTTTTTGTAGGTACTGGCGAAGATCTCCATTTTCCATGAATGGGATGATTAATTTAGGCATTCCACCTTCAAAGCAAATACCAATCAGTTCAATTACATTTTTGTGGTGAAAATCTTTCATTTTGACACCTTCCAAAATGAATTTACTGTTGTTATCATAATTTTCAGGATCTGAAATATACAAAGAGAAATTTAATTTGGTCAACCATTGCATGTTTAAATACTTAACTCCTTGTTGTGCTTTAAAAGGAACATATTTGCGAGCTTATCTTTTGTATTAGGCAAAAAATGGCTCTAAAACAGAAAATGCTGCAAAAATCTTTTTCAAAAGGGAAGTAGGAAAGATTTAGTTTCAAAAACAATATATTTTACTTTTTATCCCAAGTTTTTTTTCTTTACTTATCATTACTTGAAGTTATTACTTTATCACCAGCAGATCCCAAATGAAAAGTTTTACATTATATAATAAAAGATTAACCCCTTCTTCAATATTTTATTTTTCAATTTCCAACCTAAAATTTTCATTTTTTTACTCACTAAAATTAAAATATGTTGTATTTTGACACTGAAAAGTGCAAAAATTTTTATCCCCGGGCCCTTTTTGCCCATTTTACATGTGTTCTAATATTTGATAATATAAATTATTCGATAATATCAAACAATATTTTTGACTCTCTGAAGTGTTTGAGATAATTATCTGTGCTAAAAAAGAAGATATAAATATATTTATGTAGCGCTTTCTGTTTTCATGTTTTTCCTGCCAATGCACCTGCATTAGAAAATCGCCCTCGAACTTAACGCTTCGTTGATTTTTACTCAGACCATTGATAGGGGTCCATAACATCTGTCTACAAAATTTGCAGTAATTCCAAGGGGGGCTATTTGGTTTCAGGGAGTCAGCAGAAGAAGAAACAATCGTGGGAACTTTCAATGGAAGGTCCGTGACGGTTTTATGGCTTGAAAATGTCCAGACCAGTCTGGAACGCCCCCTGAATTCTTCACATTCGTTACTGATTGGGGAAGAACGTAGGAAAGTGCATTGGGACAACTACAACAACAAAAAACCCACAACATGACAAATTATATGTACGCCGCATGACATGCGACCGTTAACAGACAGAGAAGGGGTTAAAAAGATAACGTTAAAAGGTAAAAAACACCTTGGCTTCCTTCCTCAGAGGAAAATTATATAGGGGCAACAAACTTGTGATGCCACAAGTCAAGACGTAAAGGAAGCCTAGTTTCAAATAGTGCAAGGCCCACAAGAGGCCAATAAGCACAAACCAGTTATACGAAAACAAGTGCATTCCAAGCAAATGACAGAGCTGGCACCGAAGGACACTATTTACAGTTTACAAAGAAAGAGAAAACTAATGAACAGGCCCCGCGCCAACCGGCGGCGGGGAAATCTCGACACTCTGAAACAAATCACTTCACTTCAATACATTCCGTGAAACTCCCTCTACACGTACATTAAACAGGAAGACACGCAGTGCCCTCAGGCGAGAGAGGAGGAAACTAATTAGAGATAATAATCTGCTACAAACTTTATTTTATATAAGTTCGTCAAAACGCAAAAATTCTACCATAAAATCTTTTTCCGAAATTCGGATGAGGCATACCAAAACAAGTTGAAAAGTGGTTTTTTTTAACTTGAATTTCCAAAAATTTTCTGGGGGAGGACCCCCAGACCCCCCTTTTAATTGTTAGAGAAGGATAATTCACTATCTTTTCCATATTAAAATCGTCAAGCAGTTTAAATTGGATTATGAAAATTCTTAGCCCCCCCGTAACCAAATCCTGGATCCGCCCTTTGCACTTTATAGACGTGGCTCCATTCAGAAATGTAAATATCTTCCTTATTTTAAAAATTATTTTTAAAAAATGAAAGGTAACCAAAAAGTGAGGCTGAAAAAAATCTTCATACTATTGAATCCTGCTAGTAAACTTTGCATATAGTGAAATATTGGATGTAATGTACTTTTTTGCTAGTTCTGACAGAATCCCTCACTTATATAATTTGAACTTACACCATTTTCAATAATTTTTCCATACTTTTAAAGTGGATTTAACCCTCTAATGCCCACTACAAGAAATTACTATGGAAAAAAATATCTTTTTGCCTTATTCATGTAGTCTGGGTCCAAATAAAATAAAAATGCCAAAAAAAATTTTATTTTGTTAAAAATTTGTGGTTTTCTGGTTAGTAGCATATTTGCTACCATGGGCAGATTAGGGTACAAAATCAAGGATATCTATATATTCCTAAGTTTTTTAATTCTAGTAAAAAGTTATATTTTTGGATGGAAAGAGCTAAAAAAAACCTTCTTTACTTATTTATAATAAAAATTATTCCTCTTTTACAGCTTTTAACTGATTTTTTTCTTTTCCTTTTCTTTTTTTCAACCAGTATTTTTTCGATTTTTATGCAATAAAAAACAAAAATATATATATTATTTACTAATTGATTTTGCATACATTGCAATGCACACTGATAGTTTTATCTAGAAACATATTAGAAATATTTTGATACCTTTAAAAATAATTTTAAGCTTGGAATCAGCCTATTTATACTCTATTAATTTTGAATTGGCGCCCGAGTAATTTCCTTCCCCTACCACTGAATCGGTAACCATGGCAACTATCAAGATCAAAGTGGCGAAGTAGGCTTACTATTGGCTGCCCAAAGAGCGTAACCATGGTTATGCCTTTACCAAGGGGGACAGCACAATTTCTCAGGCGTCAATTCTAAACGAACAGAGTATAGTAAATTCCTATAGTAAAAAATGCAGCATTAAAACTTTCAAAGTCGTAAAACAGATGTTTTAAATATAACTAAAATATTTTATTTATAAATTATTCATAGGAGTATTATTTCAGTATTAAATCATAGCTTTATACTTGATTTTTCATAACTTTATATTTGATTTTTCATTTAACATAAAAAAAAGGGAAATATTTCAAAACTGAGATTTATTTTTGTGAAATTTTAGAATGAGGAAGTTGCATGATTTTTTTAAAATTTTTAATCGATTCTTCTTGCAAAAAATAAGCAACTACCGAAAATTTGAGGCCTATCGAGAAATTTTTTGATTGCCAAAAAAATTAACAAAAATCCCTTTTTTAAAAGCGGGCGAAAACGCCAAGAGTTTGGGATGTGATATCATTGTACGATAAACATTGTTGGAAAGCAATGGAGTTGATGGTATGATTGTTGACGTCATAGTTACTTTTTAAAAAATAAACGTTTTCATCAGCCACATGTTTTTTTCTCAACTTTTAATTTAAAATATTTAATTACCTGTACATATTTTTGAAAAATTGTCTAGATATTTCATTTAACCATACAAAAAAAAAACGGAACACTTGTTTGTTTTTTGAAAAACTGACACATGCAACTTCCTTATTGTACTCTGAATCTTCAAAAGAATTCAGACATTTAGACACCAAAATGTATCATTAGATTTAGAAATTAAAAAGTTTTTTCCTGAAAACAGTTGACCAAAAACTTTTTTAGAGAATAGAGGAATAAAAGATATTTATTTCTGGATTTATGTTTAAAAATATTTTAAGTAGTATTTGAAAATAAAGAAAATTGGCTAACACCTGTATCAAATGATCCTATCCATTTATGCAAGAGATTTTATAAAATTTACAGTCTGTAAGTTTACCAATATATGTGAGAAAATCTTATGATGCTTACCCCATATAGTAGTTTTTACTGCCACATCCAGTTTTCCTCTCCTAGGACAAATATACTTGGCTTTAAACACTTCCCCATACTCACCTGAAAGAAAGAGAAGTCTGACAAGTAGAAAATCAGGGCCATTCTAAAAAAATAACCCCTTTTTTCTTAAGTGTTTCTATACCCTCTTACAGCTTAGCAACAACCTTTTGATATACCTTACTATACTTTTTAATGAAGTCAAATAATCAGCCGTAATTTTAAAGATCAGAAACTGCATCAACCCTGAGTACTCTTTTTAGCATATGTTTATGGATAAGTTGCTTTTTATGGTTTTCATTTCAATCATGATTGAGACAAAACAAAAATCCTCATACATTAAAATGCCATGAAGATGTATAATAATATAATCGTTATAAACAGAATTTACAGAAAAAACAAAATGAACACAAAAAAATACATTATATGCCAAGGGGAAATAAAAAATCCTGTCCAGGAGTAATAAAAAAATTAATACATAAATTGAGTAACAAAAATAAAAGAAACAAATAACAATAAAAACATAAAAAAAAAACATGAAAACTACAAAGAAAAATAACACAACAAATATAGACTGGCAAAAGGCTGAGTAGCATTAAAGATGAAAAATTAACTTCAAAGGAGAGAGAAATAAAGATCCAGGTTTTTGATGTTGATTATGAATTTAAAAATATTTCTTTTAAAAACTATGTAACTATTTGTTTAAATTAAATTGGTAGGTAAACTATTATTCAATTGATGTCCAAGGTAAAAGAAGTGCTTACGAAATATGTCCTTAGAAAATGTTGGGAATTTTTAAAAATGCAGATGATCTAGTTTTATATATCCTGGTACTGAATTTGCAAAGAGATTTATATAGAAAAACATAAAATAAAGATAAATAGGCTAAAGTGTAAAAATTTTAACTGATACCTTCTCCAAGCTTTTTCCCTAAAACCAGGCGCCTGGGATCTATAATCAACTTTTCATTTTGCAAAGTTCGAATGGTCTCTTCATCCACACCAGATACACCAGATAGCAGTGGCTCCGACTCCAAGGCAGTTGCAGCACGTGCACCCTTATCCATACTGAGATAATCATGGATGGGTTCATTTAGAATAGAGTTGGACAATTGGGCGAATCTAGGAGGAGGGTTCTTGGAGAATGTTGTTGGTCGGGGGTGACCTGAATCCAAAGGATTGGTGGACTGTGTGTTGCATTGGGTCCCATTATGTTGTTCTAAAAATAAGAAATATTAGGAAGGAGGATAAATCTGTCAACAAAAAATCTGACTTGAAATGTCTAGCTAGACAGTTCACGAAATGTCTAATTTCACGATCTGTTTACGACATATATTGGCAGACACTAAAGAGGCAAGTTGTAGGAATTTACTGTAGATATTTTTTGGGGAAACTGACAAATGCATTTATAAGCTAAATTTCTAAAACAAAATGCAGGAGATGGAATATTTTTCTAAATCAATAGAATTTTGGTATATAAGTATTCATAACATAACTGGCATAATTTTAGATCCTTGGTTGTTGTCTTGTCCAGCAAGCAGTGCAATTTGATCAAATTTAGATCCTTTGAAAGGTTGATGGTGATGGAAAGAGTTGATACAATTACAGCCAAACTTAGACCGCCTTTAAAGGGTTTTAAAACGTAAAGGATTTTCAAAAATACAGTAATTTAGTAGTAGTTTAAGTAGTTGCACTTATGAATCTGTTGGTAGCACTGACTAGGTTTGGTTTGTTTAACAACCAAAAAGGAAGTATTATAGTATATGTGAATTTCTAGGTTTCAAAAGAAAGGTTCTCAGGTTCTTAAAAGTATCAAAATATGGATAAGAAACCTTTTTACCATTTTGAAATCCCACATTAGGAAATACAGTGGTCTTGGAACATATTCCAACACATGATGAGGTTTTCCATCTCCAAACTCCAACCAAAATTCCGACTATCACTATAACTCCCAAGAGGATAAGCACAATAACGAATACAGGCAACTTGGTTTCTTTCTCAGTCTTTTCTTCAAGACTTGTAGTTTCTTTAATTATTATTGATCCAATAAATTGAGGACTTGAATCTGTAAAAGCCTGGTAACAATCACTTACAATATTACTTTGAATATAAAGACAAAAATACACATATTTTCAGTAACACTACAACCAAACAAGTTACAAGCAATCAATCTTCAATGTTCAACACACTTCAATGTGTTTTTTTAGTAGTATCCTACTTTTATGAGTGATATTTTTTGTGTAGTTCCTTAAAAAAGGTCATGATATGCATTTTACAGTCAATTAAAATACGTTATAAAATCACGTCACATATGACGTCCACATAGGGAAAAACACCCTCTTATAATGTTTTAAAGCTCACAGTAAATGCATACCAACAAATCCAAAGTACAGTAACTCAACCAAACAACTCAGTTATTCTACAAATGAAAAAAAAGCTCATGCCTACTGGGCAATCAGTAGTAAAATTGTCTTATTTTTACCCCAAATAAGGCGTCCATTTGTTTTCTGGGATACTTTAAAACCTGTAGCCATTATAAATAATAATGTAATAAAGGCCATTCTTTCTAACTTATATATTGTTAGAGGCAATAGTTTAATTAAACAAACATCCCTAGTGTTTATTTGGCCTTTAGAAAAATTTTTGCAATATATTGTTACTTTTATATATACTACTACTTTTATATATTTTATTGCAATATATTGTTATTTTTTAGGGCAAAAGGTCCCTATTATGACATTTTATCCCTGACTAAACTAAGATGTTCTGATCTGCACTTAGCACTAAATCAAAACCTCTATAAGAGGCCATCCATAAATGATGTCACACTTTTTTTACCCATTTTTGACCTCCTTCCTCTTTCTTACAAATTGTCACACTTCCCTTTCCTTTTGTCAAATGTCACGCTCTTAAACTAACAATATATCTAATACATGGTTAGTAAGTACCCGAAACTAACTATTTTTATTTGAGCTTATTTTTACCTCATCTTTGTTTCATTTCTTCCAACCTTAAAGACAGACTTAAGATGCCTTTTAAGAGCATCAATAATATACTTGTTAATAAATTAACATTTTTTCCTTTGACTTTCAGCTGCAAGATGTAATGTCACAACTTTTGGAACCCCCCTCCTCACCACGTCACCAATCTATTAACCCCCCTCTGAGTGTGACATCATTTATGGACGGCTCCTTGATTTATAATTCACTGCTTTGTGAATCTTAGAAGAAATAACAATAGGTGAACACATCTAAGATGCTTTGATATTTATTTACCTGCACAGTTAAAATATTATCCCAATGAGACGAGTCTGTCAAAATTTCGACGGGAAAGGTACAGTGTAACCAGTCATCTGTTACTTGGATAATGCTACACAACCACCTATCACCTATTTGGATTTTCACTGACTCTTTTACAGCCTCTTCATTTGGGAAGTTTCCCTGGAACAAAAGTAATAATTATTCATACAGAAATGAATAAACATATTTTTGAGCAAGGCCACTCTGAGTCATACAATTTATTTGCTTCAGGAGGACTTGATATTTTGTTTGTTGAGTTAAGGAAACATTTTGAGAGGAGAGTATAATTCCTATATGATAAATGGGTGTGGTTCAAATTCCGACAGTTCCGATGTTCCTGACTGTTATTTGGTTTAATAGGAGTAAAATGTTGCTTTTAAGAAAAATCGACTTTGCAATATTTAGAAGAGGAGAAAAAATTTCTCAAGCGCCAATTCTAAATGAATAGAGTATAGACAGTTGCCACAGCCATATTCACCGCCAACCTGACCAGCAAATAAAGAGCATTCAAACTTTTGATTAGCAATTAAAGAAGGAAGACTAGTTTTCTGCCAATCAGAGAATTGCTTGCGGGCTCGACTGTGGGTCAGGTTATGGGTGAATACGAGTGTAAGTTGTAAAAACAAGTTTCCATTATAACAGCTGAATAAAACAAGTCCCATTTTTTGCTACAACTAGCCATTTGGATTTTATCCTGTTTTATCCATACTCTGAGTGGTATCTGAGCATTGGCGTTGCTGGCTTCTGAAAGCTAGGGGTGGGACGCCTCAAGGATTCGGGGTTCCTCCCCAAATGTTTTTTACAAACTATTGGTTAACTACCCCAAAAATAATCATTTTTCTTTTTAAGGTGGTTTTGAATCAACTAATTAACTACTGTCCCAATATTTTATAAACTGTTTGTAACTTTTCACCAAAAAAGGGCGTCTGGGGGCCTTCCCCCAGAAATTTTTTAAAAAATTTGAACTTTTAAATTAATTAAATTTTAGCTAGAAACATAATTTTTTGTTGGGATAATGTTTTCCCATTCTCTCACTTGCTTTAACCTACTCTAAAAGTGTTCTTAAAATGGGGTTCCGTCCCCTCTTGTATACGCCTCTTAAATTAGGTGCCATTGGGGTATTGGCACCACTGCGTATATAGAAATTTATTTCGGGAGGGGCCCAAAATTGTTTCCCAGCCCCTCTTATGTATATTTAATTTTTTTTTCAGTATATTCTTAGGCAGAATTTGCAACTTAAAGAACTTAGTATTAAAAAGTTATGATGTATTAAGATGCAATTACAAAAGGGGGGTCTGGGGGTCCTCCCCCAGAAAATTTTTGGAAATTAAGACTCTTAAAACCAGGGTTTTAACTAGTTTTGGTACCCCTAGTTAGAATTTTGGATATAAATTTTCAGGTAAAATTTGATGAATTTAATGAAAAAGTTATAAATAATAGAGTTTTAAGTACAGAAGGGGATATATGGGGGTCATCCCCTAGAAAAATTTTGGAGATTAGATCCTAAAAACAGGATTTCAACTTGGTTTTGATACACTTTCCGAATTTCAGACAAACATTCTCAGGTAAGATTTTGAACTTATTGTAAAAAAGTTTTGAATAATAAAATTCCAAGCACTCTAAAGGGGGGTTAGGGGGATCCTCCCCCAGAAAATTTTTCAAATTTGACCCTAAAAAACAGGGTTTTAACCTGTTTTGGTACACCAAGTCAGAATTTTGGGGGGGGCCAGGGCCCCTTCGGCCCCCCCTTATATACGCCACTGATTGGCACCATCCTTTATGATTAAAAGTCGGAGAAACACACATTCAGTAAATTTTAGGTTGGCCTCAAAAGTTAAAAACAGTTTTTTAAACAATGTTCCCAATTATTGGGGGGACACGCCCCCTGGCAACACCCATGTATCTAAGTATTATTGTATTAAATGAAATTATTATAATAGTAGTTTTATACCAATGGAAACCTTTTAAGGCAATGTCCTGAAAGTTTGGACAAACAAAATTTTTCACCCATGTTACCTGCAACCTAATGTTTACTACAGATACAACACTTGATACATCTTGGTTATACTTTTATAATAATTACTTACCTTCAATTTTAAAGTTTTTTCATAATTGGGAATACTTCTAATTTCTTCAAAGGGTTCATACTGAGGGCCAGGAAAGAAGAAAATTGATTCTGCACTAGTTACAATAGCTCCATCCATTCTGAACTTTAAATAAGCCCTAGATGCAACAACTTGCTTGTTGTTTCTAAGATCAGGAGTAAGACATTTCATTGCTGTGCCTTTAGAACCAGTATCTAACCAGCAAGGCTGTAGAAGATAATATAATAATAGAATGCTAGAAGTATAATAGTACATCAAAGATGTGTAACTTAATTGCAAGTCAAGCACCTAAATCATTAGTGTTAAAGTTTACTAAGCCAAATTCGATATTTTTTGTGATGCTACTGCTGCTAATTAAAGCATTGGTAAGGTAATGTTGGATAATAAATCTTACCCATAACTGGCTTAGTGTCTTTCTACTTTAAACTAACAAAATGAAATGATAAATGATGTTGACTCATACTAAATTATATATTTTTAAAAATAATATATGAATAAAATCAGACCAATAAAATAGTTTAGCAATCACGAATCCCAAGAAAGGTATATCAACAGTTTTATAATAGAAAATTTATGGAAATTAAAGATGCTCAACTTACCTGATGATTAAAGATTTCTGATGTTGGAAAACTAAGCAACATTTCAGCTTTAACAGCAGAATCCAAGAAAAGACCAGTTACAGTAACATTATGTCCAGCACTATAGAGAAATAATAATAATAGAAAACTTTTTTAGTAAAATATTTAAAAATTTGTTTAATGTTATTTAATAAATGCATGAAACATCTCAAGAAAAAAATACCACATTAGATAGAGTGCAAAATGGGAATTGCAATATTTCTTTAGATAAAGATTATAAAATATTTGCCTGTATATTAATACTTCCTAAGGGAGAATAAAATCATTAGACACATGGATACACTTAAACAAAAAATATCACATCCTTTTTTCATACCATAGCTGACAACTTTTGAAAACTTGCATCAGTAAAACTTTTTGTAAGACATGAAAACCATAATTTTGATTACGAAAAATAATGTGCGTATAGATTTAATACATAAATACTTAACTTAAACCTCTATTAATTTATCAGCTCTTATCAAATTTTTACACCTTATCAATTTTTATTTTCTTGAGGTTATTAGGTCTAGTGATAATTCACCTAAGTAATTAGTTCTGTCTGACCATAGTAAAGTTGTTTTTTCTGCAATGAAAATACAATGGTGAAGGGAAGCCAACTTCAATTAGGTGCCGGTAGGAAGCAATCGCGGATGAAACGGAACTTTCACGAAAAATCGCCATTTTTCGGCTTTTCAAGATTGTGATTCTAACCATCGGACATGTTGGCTTTGACCACGTTAAAGTAGTTTTTCCTGCATTCTAATACTGACAAGAGATGAACTTGGCATCCGCGGCCCTTGAAAATAGTCGTGGAAGGAATGGAACACGCGGCACACAAAATGAAACTTTTGCGAAAAATCGCAGCTTTTTCCACGATTTCCCCGTTTCCAAACGCCTAGCAAAGGCAGACAAGACTTTGGCGCAACAAGATTTGTTTACATTTTTGCAGAGGAAAAATGCAAAAAAACGTAAAAATTCCGTTAATATTTCGGGTCAATCCGTAAAACCGTAAATTTTTATGTAAATCTGTAAATTTTACGGACAATCTGTAAAACTTGGCAGCTATGTCATACCAAAAAACAAATTTTAATGATAGCCTTTACCTTGCAAACAGCTTTGAAGGATAAACCTTTTCTATCACAGGGAAAGGAACATAATTAAAATCCACCACTGCATGAGAAATATTTGAAGGAGGAGGCCCTTGTATACCAAATTTGTGTCCATTTATTACAATCTGGATGGCATTTGGGAGACTTTTCTTTTCAAGGCCAGTTGTAGTGCAAGTAATAACGTTAGATTGAACTCTGAAAAAAAAAAAGAAAACATTACAAGACTTTTAACCAATTACAGGGGTAGCAGTGATGTTTCAAAAAAAAAATATAGGATTTTCAAAATTAAAATATAGGAGTACCAAAAAATCTTGTTTGCAATCACTTTCCAGGGATGTGATTGACCAAAAAGCATAGAAGAGGAATTCAAAAATTTTATACTTACTTTTTGTTATGTAATTTTAAGATGTAGCATAATATTAAAAAAAAGTACTGAATCATAAAGTTCCAAGTGTAAAGGGGGGTCTGTGGGTTCTCCCCCAAAATTTTTTGGAAATTTGACCCTAAAAAACAGGGTTTTAATTTGTTTTGGAAAACCAGTCCGATTTTTTTGGGGGGTGGGTCCAGGGCCGCCCATAACTCTACCGGGCCCCCCGACAAAATTTTTTCACGGGCCCCCTAACTTTTTAATTTTTTGAAGTATGATAAGGAATTTACATTTCACAAAGTATCCCAAAGTAAAATATACAGGGTGTATCAAAAGGTCGAGTACAAACTTTGCATCCATGTCTGTCATGCCATGACCAACAAGATTTTCATAGGAACCCATGTCCGCTAGAGGACAATGCTTGCCGGCGAAGGAGTAGTATTTATAACTGCTTATTCTACTTAAAACTTCAATTATTATTACAGATTTGGAGAGAGCACCGCGAAAAGCCCAGTAAACCGAATTTCATTAAATTCTGCCGGCAGGGGCGGATTTAGGATTTGGTTTTGGGGGAGGGCTAAGAATTTCTATAGTCCAATTGAATCTTCTTTTTTATTTTAATATGGAAACAGTAGTGGAATCATCCTGCTTAAACTACTAAATGGGGGGACTGGGGGTCCTCCCCCAGAAAATATTTCAAAATTTCCCCTTAAAATAATGGTTTTAACTCATTTTGGTGCACAAAATGCCATAGCAAGAAATATCGGTAGCTTTTTCCAGTGTACGGTAGGTGGTCAAGTGGGGAAGGGGTTGTGTTCTCATATTTCAGAATTTGATTGGAGAAGAAAATTCAGAAAAAGAGACCACTTTTGACCGGCCCGTCGGTTTCGGGAACTGAATATGCTAAATGAAATGAATTCAGCAAGTTCAATTTTTTTTATTTGGAAAATAAAAAAACATCTAGTACAGACTGACTAAAAAAAACAAGGTGAAACTAAGGGCCCGGGCCCCTTAAAGCTCCGGGCCCCCCGACATTTGTCGGGTTTGCTGCCCCCTATGGGCGGCCCTGGGTGGGTCCCCTGTCATCCCCTTGATATCTGAAACAGGTTATTATCTAACAAGATTTTTTTTAATACACTGCAATACTATCAAAGTGATCTATCAGTAAAAATTTATAACTAGGAAATCCTCAATAAAAAATTAGTTGAAAACACTGACTAAAATCGATAAAAACGCGATCTTGGGATCCTCTGACTACGCTCAAGTTTTTTCTGCATCGTAATTACAATTTGAAAAGAAGCCAGCTTCAACTAGGTGCCAAAAAACGGAACTTATGGGAAAAATCGTTATTTTTTTACTTTTCCGCAGAATGTGATCCTACACAACGGACTTGAAGGATTCTCAGGGGTGCATTCAGGATTTTTTGCCAGGGGCCGTTTTTGGGAATTTTGTGAAAAACAAGAGTTGAATTTTGTGAAAAACGGAATTGAATTTTGTGAAATTAATTTTTCATTCTAAAATAAGGTCGTAAAAATTACACTTAGCGAGTGCATATAGCTTGATTAAAGTCCGTTTTTGGGAACCAGAATTTTAAGAAGGGGCCGTTTTCGGCCCCAATTTCTTTCTAGATAATTAATGATTTATGATGGGGTGGCTGCAAGAGCCTGAGCACCGCGACCATTGGTCTATTCTTTCTAGATGCACCCCTGATTCTACCCAGGGCCGCCCATAACTCTACCGGGCCCCCCGACAAAATTTTTTCACGGGCCCCCTAACTTTTTAATTTCTTGAAGTATGATATGGAATTTACATTTCACAAAGTATCCCTTAAGTAAAATATACAGGGTATCTCAAAAGGTCGAGTAGAAAATTAGCATGCATGTCTGTCATGCCATGACATGACCAACAAGATTTTCATAGGAACCCAAGACCGCTAGAGTACAAAGTTTGCCGGCGAAGGAGTAGCATATATGTATAACTACTTTATTCTACTGAAAACTTCATTCATTATTACAGATTCGGAGAGAGCACCCTCGAAAACCCCTGTAAACCGAATTTCATTAAATTCTGCCTGCAGGGGCGGATCCAGGATTTGGTTTTGGGGGAGGGCTAAGAATTTCCAAAGTCCAATCGAATCTTCTTTTTGATTTTAATATGGAAAGGGTAGTTGAGTTATCCTGCTCCAACTACTAAAAGGGGGGACTGGGGGTCCTCCCCCAGAAAATTTTTGGAAATTAAAGTAAAAAAACCCTCTTTTTCAACTCGTTTTGATACGCCTCATCCGAATTTCGGATATAGGTTTTATGGTAGAATTCCCGCGTTTTGACGAACGTAATATAAAATAAGGTTGTAATAATAGAGTTACATATACCAAGGGGGTCTGGGGGTTCTCCCCCAGAAAATGTTTCAAAATTTGACCTTAAATAACAGGGTTTTAACTCATTTTGGTGCATAAGCAAGAAATATTGGTAGCTTTTTCCAGTGTGCGGGAAGTGGTCAGGTGGGGAAGGGGTTGTGTTATCTCATGTTTCAGAATTTGATTGGAGATGAAACTTCTGAAAAAGAGACCGACCACTTTTGACGGGCCCGTCCGTTTCGGGAACTGAATATGCTAAATGATATGAATTCAGCGAGTTCAATTTTTATTTGGAAAATAAACAAAACATCTAGTACAGAATTTGACTAAAAAAACAAAGTAGAACTCATGGGCCCGGGCCCCTTAAAGCTAAGGGCCCTCCGACATTTGTCGGGGTTGCTGCCCCCTATGGGCGGCCCTGATTCTACCCACTAGATTCTAGAAGAAGCCGACTTCAACTTAGCAACTGCGCCAGTCCAAGAAAGAAGTTGCGGGAAGAACGGAACCCTCCGCAAAAGCACGAAACTTGCGAAAAAAATCGATTTAAATCGTCATTTTTCTTGGAAATGACATGCAAAGTAAAAAAATCTAGGTATTCTTAGAAAAATATAGGGATTAAGAGTGAAACTTCTCCGTTCTTTAAGGAATGGAATGTTTTCAGCGAGAATTTTAGTGCGCCGAGCAAAAATATAGGAGGCTTTTTACTAATCTTTCAAAAATATAGGATTTATAGGAGGTCTGCAACCCCTGCCAAATGAAATCCGTACATAACCTTTACAGTTGTAGACCGCGCTCCATATTGCAATTGAATCCATTAGAAAATTTGGTTCTTCTTCTTCTTCTTCAGCAGCTTAACAACCTGTTGCAGGTCTTAGCTGCCTCAACAGCACGCCTCTTCCAACTCACTCTGTCCCCCGCAACTCTTTGCCAGTTTTTGATTCTCAATATTTTAATGTCGTTTTCGATGTCATCAAGCCATCTTGTTGGCGGTCTTCCTCGGGTACGGGATCCCTCGGGTTTCTTGAACGTGCATATTCTAGTTGGGTTGTTTTCTGGGCTTCTCCAAACATGCCCAAGCCATCTTAGTCGATTACTTCTGAAGACTTGAGTGATTTGAGGCTGTTTATACAGCCTATATAACTCGAAATTATACCTGGTTCGCCAGCATCCTTGTTCTTGTACAGGCCCGAAGATGGTTCTTAGTACAGTCGAATCCGCTTAATGTGATCACGGTTAATGTTATCAATCGGATAATGTTATCGAAATCAACAGGTCCCGATCATTCCTATTTAATTTAATGTAAAATTCATCGTTTAATGTGATCAACTATGGATCAACACGCCGCTTAATGTTATCAAAATGTGTCCATATCCCCTAAAAACTTCCACTTTCGAGCTTCCTTTTGAAGTCAAATTTTTATAAATAAACATCTGCCCCACCCTAAGGCATCTGACGCTTCTTTTTTCTGAAAATCATACAGTTGCACTGATATGTAAGAATAAGGATTATTTCTATGCTCCGTATATATTGAAAGAAAGTGGGTAAAAAAAGGGGGGAACTGAATCCATGCTTGTGATTGGTTAAAAGGAACCATCGGCACCTTGCAGATGTTTCTGATAAGAGATTTTGTTTTTCTCTTGTTTGCTGGAATTCAGATAAATTTAGGTGATTTTTCAAATGAACGGGTATAATGGAGCCCAAAAGGAGAAATTCTTCTACTTTAATAAAAATACAAAGTAAGCGATTATTTATTTTTATTAATTGGACTATTCTTATATTTTCTCTTTTATGTATAGTGTAAAAGATTGTTTCAAATCCATTAGTTACGATTACATAACTTTGATTTTCAAGCAAATAATCTAGTTACACTGTTTACTGCTTTTTGATATGAAATCGCTTATTGTTATCAATCGGATAATGTTATCAGTTTCATCACAGACAAATGCGATCACATTAAGCGGACTCGACTGTATCTTCCTTTCGAAGATTTCCAGGGCTCGCTGGGTATCTAGGTTTAGTGTCCAGGTTTCGCTTCCATACAGAAGCACAGGTAGTATGAGTGTCTTGTATACTCTCAGCTTCGTTTTTCGGCTGATAAGTTTTGATCTTAATTGTTTCTTCAGCCCGAAAAAGCATTTATTAGCAGATTTTATTCTGGTGGTTATTTCAGCCTTCAGCTTGTTTTGATTGTTAATAATTGTTCCTAGGTATTTGAACTCACTGACCTTTTCAAAGGTATGACCGTTTATGCAAAAGGGGGTGTTATAGTTCACGGTTGAAGATGAGACTTCCATAAACTTTGTCTTGTCTTCATTAATGGTGAGGCCCATATTAGTGGCAGAGATTTCTAGGGCTTGGAAGGCCTCTTTTACTGCCCTTTCGGATCTTCCAATGATGTCTATGTCATCTGCATATGCCAGTATTTGCAGTGACCTATTCCAAAGAGTGCCTCTTCGGTCTAATCCACTATCTCGGATGCATTTCTCCAATGCTAGATTGAAGAGCAGGCATGCAAGCGAGTCACCTTGACGCAGACCTCGCTCTGTTGCAAAGGGCCGAGATAGATGGTCTTTGATTTTAACCCTGCATCGTACGTTGCTTAAGGTAGCTTTAGTGAGGTTGATGAGTTTAGTAGGTATACCTAACTCAGTCATTGCTTCAAGCAGCTTATCTCTTTTTATGCTGTCGTAAGCGGCTTTAAAATCTATAAATAAATGGAAGGTTTTTATGTTATATTCCTTAGTTTTTTCTAAGATTTGCCTCAGAGCATGGATTTGGTCTATAGTAGATCTTTGAGGTCTAAATCCACACTGGTAACTTCCAACTATTCTGTTAGTATGAGGTTGGAGTCTAGCAAAAAGTATATTGGAGAAGATTTTATATGCCGTATTGAGGAGTGTGATGCCCCTATAGTTACGACATTCAAGTTGATCTCCTTTTTTAAATATGGGGCAGATGGAGCCTTCTTCCCATTCAATGGGTATTTTCTCCGTTTCCCAAATTTTCATCATAATCTTGTACAGAGCATTAATAAGCTCTGGTTCATCAACCTTTAAAAGTTCGGATGGTATATTATCGGGACCAGCCGATCTGTTATTTTTGAGTTTTTTAATAGCGAGAATTACTTCATTAAGGGAAGGTGGGGGGTTATCCATGTCTTCTATGATGTCAGGTGTATCTGAGTCTTCCTGGGAAGCAGCAATATCATCTGTTCCTTCAAGTAGATCTAAAAAATGTTCTTTCCATACTTCAGATACTTCCTGTGGTTCACTAACAAGTTCTCCCCTCTTATTTCTGCATGTGATAGTTCTTGGCTTGAATTCACTTCTCATTCTATTGATTGATTTGTAGAACTTCCGACATTCATTTTGGTTGTTTAAGCTCTCCAAATTTTTTAAGGACTCTTCGCTCTCATTTGTCGGGGTTGCTGCCCCCTATGGGCGGCCCTGATTCTACCCACTAGATTCTAGAAGAAGCCGACTTCAACTTAGCAACTGCGCCAGTCCAAGAAAGAAGTTGCGGGAAGAACGGAACCCTCCGCAAAAGCACGAAACTTGCGAAAAAAATCGATTTAAATCGTCATTTTTCTTGGAAATGACATGCAAAGTAAAAAAATCTAGGTATTCTTAGAAAAATATAGGGATTAAGAGTGAAACTTCTCCGTTCTTTAAGGAATGGAATGTTTTCAGCGAGAATTTTAGTGCGCCGAGCAAAAATATAGGAGGCTTTTTACTAATCTTTCAAAAATATAGGATTTATAGGAGGTCTGCAACCCCTGCCAAATGAAATCCGTACATAACCTTTACAGTTGTAGACCGCGCTCCATATTGCAATTGAATCCATTAGAAAATTTGGTTCAGTCAGGACTAAAAGGGTTGAAAATAAGGCTTTACTCACATTGTGTTGACACACTCTTTCTTGTAAATGTTCACCAAATAATCATCACCAATATCCAAATTCTCGCCATACAAAGTTACATTTGTTCCACCACGTGAGAATCCTTGACCTGGATAGATCCCGAAAATCTTTGGCTTCTTAAAAGAGGAAAATTAAAGAAATAAAAACATGCTGGTAATTACAAAATATTAACAGATAATTTCTGAAAGGGAAGAATAATTTTTTTTCCTATAAGCAATGACCGTACAGCTTTAGAAATAGTCCTCTAGCTGCATGTTTACCCACAGTTTAAATGATGACTGACAACCATACAGATCTAATTACGTACTAATTTTATTATTATTATATCCTAAAGTAATAATAATCCCCAGATTTATATTTTAGGATCTAATAATAATAATATTAATCAGATATTTATGCTTGTCAGTCATCATTTGAGCTGAAGGTAAACATGGCAACTGGAGGACTCTTTCTAAGGCTGTTCTGCAATGACTACTAGCTCTTTTACCATATTTTTCACAACTCGCTTTCTTGTTTTTCTGCTTGGGTGTAGCTTTGTAATATATTTTAAACGATCTTCTGGATGAGCTAGAAATTATAAACTTTACCCATATTTCAATATTGAGGAGGTTTTCAGGAGGTTTGTGGGTGGGTCTACATCTATCCAAATAAAATCTTCACATTTCTAAAGAAGGATGCAAACTAAAACTAAAAGTTTGTACACTGTCCTTAGCTAAACTAACTAAGGACATATGTACCTTCAAACACTTAATTTCCAAATTTAAAAATAAATGCAAATTGGAGTTGGTATTCAATATTGTTTGTAAACAGATGTTATCTAAAGGCTAACAAGAAGCCAGCTCTTTATACTCAGTTGCAACTTAACTTGAGCCTGTAGAAATATGCTGAGAGCAACCAAAAAGGTAGTTCCCGCGAGGTGTCAGAATTTTGAGTGAAATTTAGAGCTTCAATTTTGAATAATGATTAGGTTTTTAAATCCACGTATATTAAGCATCTTTTCATCCCGATATGCATAAAATGTTCAGTATTATTATTTTTAAAGTGGCGTAACACATAGTATAGTAAAACTCTCTCTCAAACTCGCCAGCCAATAAGAGCTTCTAGCAACCCAGCAGGTTTTCTGTTTACTCAGATTTTCTTCTGCGAGACCATGACGTCAGGAGGCTCAACTTAAGTTACATTTGAGTATAATTAAAAAAATGTAAACATAATAAATTTACTGGTTTTAGATGATCAAAGTAAATATTAGATGTACCTAAGAACACAAATTTTATCAAGTTATAAATTATTAAAAATCCAATTTTCATTTGAGCTAATAAAAAAATATTACCCAATTTACAAAGGTTAAGACTGTAGGTCAGGGAGTTATATTGTTAAAATGGGATTTATCTGTTTTAGAGGAATTAAAAATGTCTGTGGATACAATAGTCTCCCCTTATCTTTAATTACGTAAAAATGGTTTAGGAAACTTACTATGTAGGTGAAGTTTGATTGGCTCGCTATGGTACCTCTGTATGCAAAATCCAGATTTTGGGTTGTATCAAGAACAGTTACTACAATTGGACCTGTAGCAGCTTTCAGGGAGAGTCCAGTTTCACAAACTATTCTAAAAAGGAATAGAACTAGAATCAATGGTGTTCACTAAAGCCCTAGGACAAAAAGGTACCAATGATAAAATATTTAATTTATAACACCATATTGTTAGCACAGAGCAAATCTGATTTTTGGAACAGTTTTAAAAAGAGTCCTTCAATAGCCATGTTTACCCACAGCTCAAATGATGACTAATGGATAACAACCATAGATATCTATTATTATTATTATTATTAGATCCTAAAATATAAATTTTGTGTTTTTTATTACTTTAGGATCTAATAATAATATTAATTATTAGAACTCTATGGTTGCCAGTAATCATTTGAGCTGTGATTAAACATGGCAGTTGGAGGACTCTTTCTAAAGCTGTACCTGCATTTTTTCTAGTTGTAAGAAAAAACCCAGTCAAAGTTTGTTGAGATTAGGCATTTCTTTAGATTTTTGCAACAGATTGCTTACTTTTAAACAAATACTACATTCTGGTCATTAAACAAGCAGATTAACGTTTTTAGCGGGATGGTATTGATTTAAGGTACTAAAACAATATTTTATCTACCTTCGAACATTGATTTTCTAAAAGTCATTCAATAATGACAGGATAAGAAAGAAAATAATTTGTTATTCAATGCTTTCTAACTAAAACATACCTGTTATTATCCCATGACAGCACTGTGCAATCAATACCTGCAACAAGAACAGTGTTGATTGTGTAGGAACCATTTTTAATCCCAAAATTTTCGCCTGATATCGTTAGAAGAGTATTTCCCCAGGAAGGTCCATGGTTAGGAGTAAACTGCAAAAGAAATATATAAGAAAATATTTAAAATGATTAGAATGAAGTAGCAGAGAGTGGGGATGAATGGAACATGTGGTTTTTTTTAAACCTTTGATAAATCACCCAAAAAACATTGTGTTCATTAACATCAGCTTCCATGCTTGTATAAATTGGACTACCAAACATATGTTTCCATAGCCTAGCCCCAAATTTTTTTTTGTTATGCTTCTATAAAAGTTTATTAAATTTAATTTAAACAGTTAAAAATGTTACTGTGATGAAAATGTACATATATAAGTATAGTTTACAATCTAAATAGAGAAAATTCATGGTTATTTTTCGAGTGTACTTTTAATTTTTAAAAATAAGTAGGTATGGTTATTAATTGGACAATAGTAATGGGGATGGGGTTCCATCATCTCTTTATTTTCTGGTTTCAAAACTTTTCATCAGAGGCATGCGCCTCTACGCATCCTACGAGCCGCTTACGCCTTCTTGCTAGGAGTGTTTTTTATATATAATATGATGAAAGGATGAAATATGAAGATGACTATGATTGAAATATGAAATTTGACTTTAAATTATTTTTTCTTTATAAATTCGGAACTACTTTGATATACACCCCCAAATCGGAAATTTGGCGACTTTTTTTCTCGCCAAGCAAAATACCTGTTTGATATACAGTTGAACCGATGAAATCGCTGAAACGTTTTTGGAATATAACAGAAAAACTAATCATAGTAAAACTTTGATATTTGAACCAAGAACAAAAATATTTTTTATAAAAATATTGTAATTTAGTTTTTCCGAAAATTTTCATTAGTTTTGGAATTATTAAAGTTCAAAATTTCAATTTTTTCCAGTAATTCACTAGGCTACACATTACTACTACATATACACAAAAAACAAGAAACAGCAAACCTAAAAAGTCCTTAGGGAGTGCCAGATTTGGCGCGTAAATTTTTGGGGGGTATATCAAAGTAGCACTATAAATTCTCTCGGAATTTCTGATCTTCCTCTTGGAGGGATTCTTAATCTTTCATTGGGGTATTCCTAGTTTTTCCAGGAGTTCTTTCGTTCTTTTCTCTGCCTCTTCATTCATTTTGGTAATAAATTGACTAAAATTTCCCTTCAATTGTGTAAAGTCACGCTTAATTTTTTCTATTTGTTCTTTTGACTCGATTTCGTCTTCCAATTCTTCTTTCTCGGATTCATCTTTTGAATAAATGTAAATGACAGTTCGGATTTTTATTTACAAACAATGCCCCTACAAAAGTTGAAGTTGTTTTTTAGTATTGTTGTGTAGTTGCCAATTCAGTAAAACTAAATTACATGATAAAGAAGTTCACAGAGAAAAACGTTGCTAAGGAAGGGAATAGACAAGCTCCGCCGGTTACTAGGGTTGCTAAGTGCTCCTATCTCTAATATAAAGTAAAATTAATTTTAAACATTTAATTAAAACTAAATTTTACAAAATCCATAGAATAGATCAACGATGGGCAACCTACGGCCCGCGGGCCGGATCCGGCCCGCCTCGTCATTTGATCCGGCCCATGGAACATTTTAAAAATTGTACTAAAAAGTCATTCTCTGCCTTTCCCAATGCTGCTAAAGTTAATCTGTCCTCCTGAACATTAATTACTCCTCCATTAATTTTCCTCTGTCATGTAATGACAATTGAAGGGCTTGGGAGATGAAGGGGTTATGTTACAAAATCCTAGTTTCGAGTAATTTAGGTTCAAAGTTTTCATGTTGCACCTTTTTCCTTTTTTTGGGTTTTGTCGTTAAGTGAGGGTATGAAATTAGTCTAATGACATCTATTATTTAATGTACCAAGTTTTATTTACTTACCATGAAAATGTTACATAGCCCCTTCATCCTTTATAGATTTAGCATGAAAATGTTAGATAGCCCCTTCATCCTCTATGACTTTAGCATGAAAATGTTACATAGCCCCTTCATCCTCTATAGATTTAGCATGAAAATGTTAGATAGCCCCTTCATCCTCTGACTTTAGCATGAAAATGTTACATAGCCCCTTCATCTTTTTCATATTTCTGTTTCTAGCTGTTTTGAAACATTCAGATTTTGCTACGTAACACTTCTGCGCCTAACTATTTCATCCATTGAATTAGATCGTATTTTCAAAAAATGTCACATAACCCCTTCATCCACCAAACCCTTCAATTGTTAAATGTGTGTCCTGAAATATTTTTTCATTACTATGAGCTCTGAATATTATTTTAGCTCATATTAATGTAACTTAAACATTATAATTATTGTATGTAATCAAGATATTATTTTAGTCCAGATTAATGTAACTAACTTTATAGTTATTGTATATAAAGTTATTCTAGTCCAGATTAATGTAACTTCATTATAATTATTGTATGTAATCAATATATTGTATAAGTCCAGATTAAATTTTAACTTTAGTGTTAAACTTCGTAAATTAAAGTAATAAAACTACTCATTTTTTAATTAAAAACTTTAGGTTATCTACTCTATGGCCCTCCACGTCATTATAATCATTGAATCCGGCCCGCGGATTCGAAAAGGTTGCCCATACCTGGAATAGATGAAGACAAAACTAACACTTCAATTAAAAAGGCACTGTATATTTGGACGGCCTTTTTTCAACTAAACTCTACTCTAATTTCCACGGCTCGGCGTTCCATTGGTTCCATGTTCCATCACTAAGCGCCGAGACTGCTACGTAACCACGAGACCTACAGCGCATGCGCCACTGGCCGTTTTGGCCGTCCAAATATACACTTCGAATAAAAAAACCTTTTTAAATGGGGAAAAAACTCCCACTGCTGGATTGAGAAGGATACCGTAAAAAAGCAACTTTCGTCATTTCTTAATATTATGTTAATTACTTGTCATCAGGTTATTTTTCAGAATGTTGGAAAGAAAATGACTTTTATGATGGTATCATGGGTTTTTTTGAGCTGTGGCTAGAAATTTTCCGCATTTCCAAAGGATCACTTGGAGACGTTTTTTTTATTTGGGGGAGGACGTGATCGCTAGAATCACTATCGCAAGGATCACAGAGAAAAAATCCTATTAGGTCATCCCGAAAGTTTTGTCGCTCTTGGGAGCAATTTTTTGGTACTTTTCCATTACGGTAAACCAGTAAAGTACTTCAACTTCTATTTAAAGCCAATTTGGCGAATTTCGGCTCTTTTTTTGTTGGCTCATTTTTCCAGCTTTCCTAGTTTCTACAATTAATAAGATTTTGTTAACTTCAAGTTGCCATTAATCGAAAACTTTCAGAATTAAAATTCAAAGGAATTTAACTTTAATTTTAAGTCATATTAAGATTGTACGGAAGATCATATTTATTTCATAAATTTAAACTCATGTTATACTACTTTTTCCAGCGATCTAGATTCCTGCAAATGATCATCCAGCTCTTTCCTAATAGAGGGTTAGGAGTAGCAATCCAGCAATTTAATATGGATGATTGTGATCAAACTCTCCGGATGCCTCAGAAAAAATTAAATCTAAGTTAAATTTTCCACACTTGTTAAAAATACTTAAAACTTTAATTGTTTTAGGGAAGTAGCCAGTTAATTTTAATTTAAAAATCTTAACTTTTGGAAAAAGGCAAAATTTTGAGCAGAAAAGAAATGAAGTAACATGTTAACATAGATTTAAGGAAAGCCCAGTTGTCGATCAGTCACCAAAATCAAGCCAAGATGACAAGTTGACGGTAGATAAAGTTACAGTTTATATTGGTATCACATAATGGAAAAGTGTCAAAAATATCTTATATACAGATGCTCCCAAGAGCGACAAAACTTTCGGGATGACCTAATAACAGATGGTCCAAAACGATATTTTCAAAAGTTGGATGGATGTGAGGGCTCCACGAGGAAATACATGTTTTGAAACCAGACGTGACTTTCAGGAGTCACGTGATACAAAACTCAAAATGCCTTTCGGAATTAAGGCCGGAATTTTTCACCCGGAATAACTCCAGAAGCCATCTAAGTAGGGCCCCAGGATAGGAAAAATTACCGAGAACACATAGTAAAAATTATCGGGAACACCGGGATAGGAGAAAATGCCGGGAACACCAGGAAGGATAAATTACTGGGAACAACGGGATGATTGTTAATTGCTGACATACAAAATTAGAAATGTGTTGAGAGAAAACTTTTAAAAATATATTTATACAGAGTGTATCTGAAATGGTGCAACAAACTTTCAGGGATGATAGTACTCATCAAGACGAACAAGAATCGGTATAGAAAGGGGGTCCCGGACCAAATCCCAGGGAGTTAAAAATGGAGGGACACCCCAAAAAATCATTGAAAAATTCAATTTGTAGAAGAACTACTATTGGTAAAAACTTAATTATGGTCTCAAAAATTGTGGTTTAATATGATCTTTAAAATAACCTCAAAAGTCTTCACTTTAAAATTTGGTTTATTATGAAAAAAGTTAAAAACACAAAAAATGTGAAAACTCTGCCAAAACCTTATTTTGCATTTCGAAATCCTTTCTTTTGATTTGATTATCTGAAAGATCATAGTTGAAAACCCTTAAGTCCAAAGTTTCACGTAAATACAATCAATATTAAACGCTTGAGATCCTGTTAAAGTTTGTTTTTTGCGTGAGCTAACAGCTGTTCTGGAAACAGCTCTAAAAAACTGCTTACGCACCCAAAAAACAAACTTTAAAAGGATCTCAAGCGTTTAATATTGATTGTATTTACGTGAAACTTTGGACTTAAGGGTTTTCAACTATGATCTTTCAGATAATCAAATCAAAAGAAAGGATTTCGAAATGCAAAATAAGGTTTTGGCAGAGTTTTCACATTTTTTGTGTTTTTAACTTATTTCATAATAAACCAAATTTTAAAGTGAAGACTTTTGAGGTTATTTTAAAGATCATATTAAACCACAATTTTTGAAACCATAATTAAGTTTTTACCAATAGTAGTTGTTCTACAAATTGAATTTTTCAATGATTTTTTGGGGTGTCGCTCCATTTTTAACTCCCTGGGATTTGGTCTGGGACCCCCTTTCTATACCGATTCTTGTTCGTCTTGATGAGTACACTATCATCCCTGAAAGTTTGTTGCACCATTTCAGATACACCCTGTATACTCCACCCGTCCAAGGCCGGGCTTATCAGCGAGACCCGAAACACATGAAGATAGAGTGGGCACATTTGAACAAAAAGTACGTTTTTGACGACTACTTCTGCAAATATGGAAAAAACATATTATAAAATTTTCAGCTTTCCTGAAATTTGGCATCATTTATAAATGCTTTTATCAAGAATTTTCAATCATCATACTAAAAATTTAAAATTTCTGCTCAAATGTGCCCCAGTGGGATGGGCACTAAATTGGAAACATTTTAATACATAAATGCATCAGATACTCACAGTAAATAAGTTAGGAGGACAGGTCCTTTTGCTGAAGGTTCCAGATGGACAATTGGTTTGAAGGTCACATCTATTTTCACACCAACCACAGTTAAGGGGATCGTTTTCTGTACTGTGCAAGCATTTTTTACACGTTTTGAAGAGCGAGCACAAACCAATGGGAAACTGATGAAGCTGTTTGAAAATTATTAGATCGAATGATATAGATGAGTTATGTTGATCTTTTAAGCTGAAAAATACATCATAAAGCACAGTAGCAAAAGGTACCAGTAGCAAGAGTAAAGTTATGTACTTTCTAAAATAATCTCAAAATCTATTAAAATTAAATCTGTCCTAGCAAGCCCAGTGGCAAGGTGGTAGCGCATATCGCTGCCACCCCACAGGCCCGAGGGTTCTATGGTTGGGCAAGGCAGGCAGACTCAGCCTCTCCGGAGTCGATAAAGGAGGACCAAGTTAACTTGGTGAAACTAGTGGTTTTGCCTCAGCAGACTCTGTCAGTCACACGTTCTGTAACCCCATCTATGAATGTATCAAGTGTTTTTTTCAATCTGCTCCCCCAAAGCCATAGAGATGGGGTGCCTTTTACTTAATATACTGTTCCTTAAGAATTCTGAACGTGTTGCTTTTTCAAATAAATGCAGCAGCGGCGGCTCGTGGGTCATCATTTAATTAAAGAGTGGTTCCAATTATACATTGCAACTAAATAATTCGAAGCTGTAAGGTTGAAATTTTTGCAGAAATAACAAATGCATCTAAGGAATGCAAGAATTTCTGGAGGAGAAATAAGAACTGGGAAAAAACTACTTACTGTTTTATTTTGAAGGAAGTAAAGATTTTCTTCTTTTATGTCAAAACTGGTTGACAAAGACAGAGATAATTTGTCTATTACCGCCAAATAATCAATGGATTTTTTTAACAGATTGACCTTCAAGAAAAAAAGTACAGACTTGTCAAATGAAAAGTAAAAATAAAATATAAAATTGGATACAATGATGTTTGTTTGAATGTTTTTTTATCTAGTTTTTAATCTTTAAAGAATCGATGTGGAACTTATTAAAGTTATTTTAAAAATATGTCCTGGGTTGAGCCAAGAAAATATGATGGTATAAGCCTACTTTTATCACTATTCTAGAAAAAAAAATACGGAAATAAAAGTTATTAAAAAATAAGTAGATAAAACAAAAATATCAAATATCAGCATAGTAAAAGCCCGAAAAATATGAAAATGTTTGTAATATTTCAGTAAGGGATATTCATAACTGAAGTTTACACTTCTGGTCGTAATAATATCACATTATTGAAGTTAATACTGTGGTGGTCGACCAATTGGTATAAAAAATGTCTTGCAAATCTTCAATTCAATGTATGAAACCCGGGACATTTTTGCGACCCCGGATATAGCTCTAAAAAACCACGGCCTGAGATGATTGATAGAAGGGTAGGGACAAGGCAGTACAATTTGGAGATCGTCACAGCTGTGCTTGGATGAGACGTGTTTATTCAATCTATCACTTTTAAATGGGTATTAGAGGTTTAACGATTGTGATTTTATTTCTCCGCTTCTCGTGAAGTGACAAGGGAGACGGGAGGGAGTTGGATGATAACCTATCAGCTCCTGAGCCGTATTCACGAACTTTAAGACGAGAGAGACACGAAACGCAAACGATGAAATCTAACGAGTCGTCTCAATCAATCGTTTCCACATCGCTTCCTTTGTGCTGCCATCTTTGTGCTGCCTAAGAAACACCACAAGTAATATACACTGTTAACCCTACAGTGCATACTGATGCCATTTGGCAACACGACATTTTTCCCCATTTCCTACTCGAACTTTCATTTCCAAATGGCAACACCATGCAATAAGTACAATAGATATAACATTTCATTGTATTAGCACTTTAGATAGCCAGTAGATCACAGCAGGGGTACTATTTTGAGACATTTGTTAGTAGCTAGTGAAACGAAAGTCAAGACACAGAAAACGCCAAAATAAAAGGACCATATAAATTAAAATAAAAAAAATTTTCAGCTTGAACAAAAAATGTTTTGAAAAGATAAGTTGTTTTTTTATATTTTTAGAGCATTTGGTTTTATTTCACTTCACAATTAATTTCACAAGAGACACAAATTAATTTCACAAGGACAAAGTATTTTGCCAATAAAAAGTAGAAAAAAATTAAATTAAATTTTTTTAGTATTTTTTACTTATGTACACCATAATAGAAGTCACATAAATGATTTTCAAGTGAATTTAAAAAATCATGCATTGTAGGGTTAATACAAATTTTTACAGGCACTAGATGTCCATTACTTTCGTAATATATTAATGTCTGAGGACTTATTTTGGTAATAAATAGCTGTTTAAGATTTTTTGAAACTATTAAAACGAGCCACAAAAAGTGTAAAAGCAATCGGAATGCGCTTCGGAATCTCAGATCAATATGGCGGACGACACGTTTTTGAGGAGACGGGAGCTCCGGGACGAACGTTTCCAAAATAATCGTTTCAAGTACGAAACGATATCGAAACGTAAGATTTTTCATCTTTTGCTTTTCGTGTCTCTCTCGTCTTAAAGTTCGTGAATACGGCCAGCCCCTATCACAAGGCATTACCTCCTGCTTTTCCGAATTCCAGATTATCGCCTTTGGCCATGGACTCTCGGTACTCTGTGGTTACAGTAATCTAATGAAAAACTATAAAGAGCGCATGATCAGAAGCTTTCTCTATATCAGAGAGTCAGTTACAACTCTCTATAGTCGGTCTTAAAAACATTCCCAGTTCTCAAACCAATTTTTCAAAGCAAACAAAAATTCTTACCTTTAGGACCAAATGGGTTGAAGGAGCAACTACATCAATGAAGGCAACGACTTGACCATTTTGTTTCAAAACTCTGAATACTTTTGAGTTTAAACGGATTCCCTCCAATTTCCACTGAGGCGATGAAACCAATATTTGACCCCGGCCATGAACAGGATTACGGCTTGATCTGCAGAAATCTGTATTCTAATACAAATAAAAAGAGAAAATGTGAAAAAAAACTGTACTTTAATTGAAAAAAAAAATCCAAGTCGAAAAATAAATCATGATGAACTACATGGGCAGATTTAGATGGTGAACCCTGGGGGTGCATACTGGAAAACTTGGGGGTGCAAGCTGTCCCTGATGGCTTTGAAAACAGGATTTCCCCTATAAATATTGAATTTTCTTAAAAAGTTGGGGGTGCGTTGCACTGCCTGAAATCCGCCCCATGGAGCGGAGTCAAGGCTCCGAAATGGAAGGAAAAATGGTTCCACTACGGAGGGACCTTCCGTAATGGAATGGAACCTTCCTTCCCGGAGAGGAACCTTCCTCCGAATCGCCTAGGTGGCGCAAGTTCAGACTTGCGTATGCGCCAAGTTTTTTTAAAGATGACTAATATGGTAACCCTAACTCATGTTTAGTGAATTATTTGGCTTCTAAATGTGCCGCTAAACAGCCAAAATTCGCCAAGCATACGCAACTCTGAACTTGCGCCGCATAGGTGAGGTATCTTTCCTTATTGCGATGTAACATATCTCCCGGTATGGAGGCGATTTCTGTACCCACCCCTTTTTTTGTGTTAAAAAGTGCCGTATTTTATTACAGCGATAAGATTCTTACCCCTTTACATGCTCCATGCTCTTCTTTAGAGGTATATGCATCATCCGAGAGATGTTTATCCACAAGATCCATATCATACCTGCATACAGCTATATTGGTAGAGTTGGTATACAAGATGTACAACATGTTATCAGGTCCCAAAGTAGCATATGTTCCCAAAATGTACTCGTGAGGGCGGTGATCGCACTGGATGGGGGTTTCTCTGTATGAAAATGATGACTTCTCGTTCGATAAGCGACTCAGAATGAACGACGGGTTAGACTTATCAGGGTTTACCCGCAAGAAAAAGAAGTAGCTATAGTTTGTCTTGGCAAAACTGGCCAAGAGAAATTGCTGAAAGTAAAGAAAAAGGATTATTTCGATCATAGAATAGAAGAGAGAACTGTGTGTGACACTCCCTCATGTGCTCTCAGTGCCCCATATCAGAGAACATAATACACGAGTCTTGGGAGATAAGGTTCTTATTTTTGAGAAAAGGGATGACAATAAGCAGGGGCGGATCCAGGATTTTCTTTTGGGGGGGGCACCACTGAAATTTTAGTCCTACCTGGGACACGGCATGTAACAAGAATTTTTCTTCGGGGGGGTTGACTCAACGTTATAATTCTAAGGTACCTCAAACGAGTACTCATATGCGTTAACTTTTTTTAATCACTTAAAAGTAAAACTGGTTTGGGATCACCCCAGAAATTTTTTTAAAATTTCTCTCTAAAAGTAGTGTTTCAGCTCAATATTTTGAGAACCTTTGGGTTACATCGAAAGAGAACAGCTCCTTTTAATCCACAAAATTTTGAAGGATCTAAATTATAAATGGATGTCAAAATTGCTAGGATGGTTGGGGGTCTTCCCTCAGAATTTTTAAAAAAAAATTTTATATTTGAAATTCTTTGGAAAACACCCGAAGAGGACCGCTTCTAGAAAGTGGCAGATTTTTCAAAGGAAAAACAATGTTACAAGACGTCAAGGTTTTGAAGGAGGGTTTGGGGGTTCTCTCCCGAGAAAATTTTTGAAATTTGACTCTAAAAAGTGCTCTCTAAACTCATTTTGAGACTCTTCAGGTTGCACCCGAAAAGGACTTCTCCTTGTAAGTTGTAGAATTCTTAAGAGATAAAACAATCTGATGTCAAAATTACGGACTTGGGGGATTGAACTCCTAAAAACTTTCGGATACGGCCCTGACCTATAGAAAGCTGATACTCTCAAAAACTGTTATGTAGGGGAGAACGGGGCACATTCGCACAAAAAGTGCATTTCGGCATATTTCTCTGGATCTAGATGAGATATTGAAACAAACTCGGATTCAAATGAAAGTTAAGACCTTTCCCGATATTTAAGAACGATAACTGGTCGCATTCATCTAGAATTTCTAACCGATATCATCAATCTAAAAAACGAGAAATTTCGTGCGAATGTGCCCCATGGGTGGGGCAGTTTCGCACACGTGTGGGGCACATTCGTACACATGCAAAAAATTATACAATAATCATTTTTACAAACTAAAAAGTTTATTGTACTTTGAAGTAAGGATAATTAAACGAAATATTTGGCACTTTTACATATTTTTCCTCTAAATTGAAGATTTTTTTACAAAAATAAAAGTTTCAAAAAATATTGAACATCTAAGTTTTTTATGAGGAAAACAATTGTAGTAATGAAGAGTATATTGCACACTGACATACTTCACATAATATAATTAGTTAGAAAAAGTTCACCCAATATTTTAACTGTCAGGTTTTATTCGAAAAGAAAAGTGAACCAACAGCACGCTTATTAACACCTGAAACTGACGGTTGGGGAACTTTTAGTACGATATTATCTTTTTGTAAGAATGTTGAATCATTACTTACTGGGAAAATAAAAGTTTCGTCATTAATTTTAAAGTTTTTCATCATTAATTTTAAATAAGCACCATTCAATTCCAAATTTTCTATTTGACCAACATAACAAAATTTTCTTTTTAGTAGCAAATTCTACTAGAATAAAATCACTTAAATCCAAGTCAATTTGTATTAAAAATTATCAGGGATATTTATTTCTTCACAGTTTAAATCTGGGTCTAAATTCCTTAAAACTGAAGCTTTCTTTAAGATGTTATTTTCTATAGTCACCAAATTTTGAAACAATTACAATAAATTCAATTAAACTTCAAGTTATTAAATATACTGCACTTATAAACATATAAATCACTTTCATAATCAAAAATGGGGAAGATGAGGCATATACGCACTGTCCGAATCTGCCCCACCTTTTGGTGTACGAATGTGCCCCATCTACAAGTTTGAGCTTACCACGTCCCAACAAGATATTTATAATTAAAGCAGGGAAATAAAACCTTTCTAGAAACTTACTTTAGTAGTGCCTCTTCTGAATAAAATGCTGAATGTCCACTTGAGAGTTATTTTTGATTGATATTTTACGCCAACAAAATGACAAGAAAATTTACTTTGCTGCTTCTAACGCTAGCAAATTTCTAGTACGTATACAACAAAATGGCTCAGAACTTTGAAAATTCATGCAGGAGGTGGTAGTCATGCTTCCATCTACTGGTATTTTTTTCAGATTTTTAAATTAATAATTACTAGGGGAAATGCCGTCTGTCCGAATGTGCCCCATGTGCGAAATAGCCCCACTCTCCCCTATTCTTATTTTTCACAGTAAATTTTTTAAATTTTACTTTGAAAAATGATATTTACTAATAATAAATATACAACATTATTTTCACAGTATTTAAAAGACCCTGGTGAAGACCCATATCAAGAGACCCAAGAAAATTGGTTATTATTTTCGCACGGGACATTTTGGTAGGATTTTGAATAACTTAAAATAAGGTAAAAAAATTAAAAACACAGTATTTTGATGAAATAAACCTGAAAAGTTTAACTTATGTGTCGATTTTTGAATCTAAAGAAATTTTATTTCTTATATAAAAATATTTTTTTCTGTTTTAAAACTATGAGGTAATGGCCAGGCCATATACTGACAGACCTATGATGCAAGATATAGAGAAAGTGTTGTGCTACGTGTAGAGAAAACTTACCTTAAAAAACTTAAAAGAATCGCATTAAGTCGTGATAAAAAATGACTAATTTAGTATATTCCTAACATGAAACAACTTATGATTAAATTGCCTTTCAAGTGCTTATAACTATTCAGTAAACGTATCATGAACAAGTGTCATTTAGTACTTGGCGGCCTTCATTTTCAGAGTTAGTTTAACTGTGAGCATTAAATTTTAAATAATAATTTAAGACAGAAGAAACTCTAAACCTGTGGTTCTCAAACTTTTTAAAGCTACCGCCCCCTTATTGTGCGTAAAACTTTCCAACGCCCTTCCCCAATAAAAAAATTATAGAATTTAGGGTATAGGGTAGGGCGATTAGTTAATATTAAAAGTAATTTTAAGTAGAGTAAACCCGATATATAAAAGTAGCTGAAGTTAGCTAGTCCCTCAACTCCTTTTCAATAGACTTATGCAGCCCACTTACGGAGCTCTAAGGGATCACCTGCGGTTTGAATATGACTATCAGTTGAGAACTCTCTAGGAAGGGGGGGTCTGGGGGTCACCCCCAGAAAATTTTTGATTTTAAGCCCGAAAAAGTGCCAAATATGCCTTTTATGCAGTGTATTTTTTAGTCCTCTGGGGGGGGCACGTGCCCCCGTGCCCCCCCTGGATCCGCTACTGACAATAAGGTATTTTTGATTTTAATTGATGAAAATTACTTCGTTTTTAAATTGTCAAAAACACGACAAAATACGAAGGCATAAACTGAATATCAGCATAGATTACGTTTACGTGTATGCATTCGCCCCTCATCAATATTCATACGTGTTACAAAATATGAATAAGGCGGATTTTAAGGCGGGTTCCGATTCCATCCGCAGATAAGGGTTGAATCGAAGCATCATTAAGGGCCGTATTCAGAAACTTTAACACGTAGAAGAAACGATACGGAAACGGTGAAAAATCTCATGTAACGTGCACGAAACTTGCAATTTGAAATGTGCTCTCCAGAATTCCCGTCTCCTCAAAAACGAGTAATTTAGCTGACTCTGATTGGCTGAAAAGAAATTCGCGTCATCGTTGGGCGGTTTTCGAGTTCGAATTAAGGGCGAGGAAGCGATTACGTAACACACGTGGATGATAGTAGTTGCAGTTCGTGATTGGACTAAAAAAAGTGATGCAGGAGATTTTATTCAATAAGGGAAAGGATCTGAAACTATCGTTACCGTTTCGAAAAGCCCAACGTTTCAAATCCACCGTTTCCGTCGTAACGTTCTCGTTTCTTCTACGTGTTAAAGTTTCTGAATACTGTCCTAAAATTAATGAAAACCATATTTTCTGATACCATACTCACTGAAATGACATCACTGTAACAAAAACCGCCCTACTTTGTATAATCTTCTACAGAGTAGTTGAGCCAGGAGAAGGAGACTTAGCGCATTTCACTTAGCACGATATTCAACTAACAAAAATCCTTCGAATCGAAACATCATTAAAATTAATAAAAACCATATTTTCTCAAGTAAATTGAGTAGTCCTGCAGTCCAACTTTGCGTAATCTCGTACAGAGTAGTTGAGAGTTGATAGACAGAAGGTGACTTATGGCATTTCTCTGTAAGGACACGATATATTAACTAACTTACACCAAAACCTTCGAAGTACGCAGCACTAATGTGAGTGGCATTGTCGAGGGAGTACTTGAACTGATATTCTCCATTTTCCCTCACTAATTCCTTTTTCGACAAGAAAGGCCGGATAGTAGTTCTGCTCTCCATTCCACTCGTGTCCGCTCCGCAAAAGAACACATAATGGTTACTGAAAATGAAAATAGATATCTCTCAGCCTTTAGGTCTGAGGTTTTCATCCTTTTAGCTACTTCGACCTACTCTTCTTTAGGTTGAACATTTTTCCAACTTCTCTGAGTGTCATAATGTCAAAAAAAATTTAATTTTAAAAATCTGCAATTGATGTAATTTTTTTAAACTTCTAACATTATTACTCAAAACTATGCTGAATAAAACAGACAGTTCCACATTTAGACGTATGCAAAAAGTGCAATATCTGAGGGAGGTGAAATAACGTCGAGGAAATAAATCTATATTGCACATTCGCAATAGTAATTCGTTCCAAAATTTGTGCTTACGAATTTTGCTCCCGTTATGATGGCTAATAGTCTCAACCAGCAACTTTTCTTGTACCTCACATGTAATGTACGTCATATCTTGTTATATTTTCAGCTAGATACAAATTTTTTTCTGCTGTTGACTTACGCCAGCTAGTTAAATTTTCAGTGATTTTCCAATTTGGGGTGAAGGTCAACAGCAGAAAAATAATTGCATCTGAATAACTTTTTTTGTTCATATCCCAATTTTAGGGTGCAATTTAACAGGCATAAAGAATTATCCTTGTCGAGGTCAAATTTTGCACACATTTTATTGAAGCCATTTGGCCAAAAAGTTTGAGCTATTTGTAAGCGGACTTCAAAATGTTTTTTACTCAACTCAACCTAGTTCCTTAGTAGTACATAGGGCCTATAAGGGTGGATTTGCATGCAGTGACTGAAGCTAAATTGGAGGGGGAAATACATAAGAACTACCCATATATAATTAATATCGTTCTCATTATCGCGGTAGAATATGTTCCTTATTTTGATACATATGGTGAAAGGACGTAGTAGTTACGCCAACAAACATCTATAGGGAAGTTGCACCAGTCGCAAGGCGACGGTCACGTCGTTCAAATCGCTGCATGCAAACCCACCCTTAAGCGAATTATTTTCGAACTTGTTTACTCTATTAGTGCCAGAGTTGCTTAATAATAGTACCATTTACTAAATTTTTGGGAAAAAAATATAAATTAGATAACTACATGGTTATTATCGTCACCTTATTATCAATCACTATTAACTTAGATACTCCTTTCGGCAAACTTCGGGAATACCGATCCTTATAAGGCGATTGGATTGTTGGAGAAGCCGGATCGTTGGTCTTGATCTTTTCAGCTCAATGATTATCAGTGCTTACGAACCAATAAAAGGATGTTTTACAATCCGGTTCATATAATGGTTAAGATATCTTGGTTAGTTCTTTGACCAAATTCACGGAATTATACAAAAGTGTAAATACGAGGGCTGTCCGTAAAACAACGTTCCCAAGGAGCTGCAGACGCTAGGAACGTCGTTACACGCAGTGGCGGATTTCCAAATGCGCCGCCTATAGGCTGAACCAAAATTTGCCACCTACATGCTATAACTATACTTACAAAACTAAACAGGGGCGTCATTTCAGTTTTGGTTTTGGGGAGGCAGTGGCGAATCCAGGATTTTTGTCTGGGGGGCTGAGTTTCACAAATAACTTAATTGCTATTATGGGCTGTTCAAATATTAATGTTAGCAACTGAAAGGTGGAGGGGGGTTGCCAGTGCCGTAGCTAGACTTTTGTTTATGGGGGTTACTTAACATCTTTTCTGAGGTCTAATCTTAGGAATACTAAGTTATAGGAGAGTTGAATTCTTAAGGTTTTAATTTTGGTGCACTAAATTTCAAAATTTGTGTAAATATGTCAACTCGAAGTAAAAGGGGGGTCTGGGGGAAAATTTTTGAAGAAAAAAAATTTGAAAATTTGCCCCTCAAAATAGTGTTTTTGCTTATTTTGAAACCTTTTAGATTCCACCCAAAGAGCACCACTCATTGTAAGCGGCAGAATTTTCAAGGAAAAAAGTTTATAGTATTATGAATTGGAAAATTTCTAAGGGGTTTAGAGGTTCCTATTCCAGAAATTTTTTTTAATTTTGCCCCTGAAAGTGGCATTTTAACTCATGTTGAGACACTTTAGGTTACATCAAAAAGGATCACTCCTTGTAAAACCCTTAAATTTCAAGGGAAAACCGTACTTTTTAGATTCCAAAATTTCGAGGGGGTTTGGGGGTCTTTCCCCAGAAAAATTTTGGAATTTATACCCTTAAAAGTAGGGTTCCGATTCACATTTTAAGACCCTTTGGATAACACCACCGAATGTCCGCAACGTGTGGAAATTTCTTTTTTGGCTTTATTGCTATGACCAAAACTTGAATGTCTAATTCCTGGGGGGGGGGCTGCAGCCCCACAGCCCTCCCTTCGGGATTCGCAAAGATTTTAAGTGGGTTTGGTACACGCCGTGACTTGAGTTTTGGCTTCTTATTTTATTTTTCTTTTTTTTGGGGGGGGGGCGGTCTGACTAAACCTCTTCTTAAGGTCCGGAGTGTATTTATACCTGAAGTGTTAGATCACTTAAAAGTAATATTTTACACGAAATGTTACAATTTACATTGTGTGCTTGAAGTAAAATGGGGGTCTGGGGGTCACTCCCAGAAAAATGTTGAAAACTTGCCTTTTAAAGTAGTGCTTCAGCTCATTTTGAGACCCTTACAGTTCTTTGAAAACCACATAATTTTCTGGGGGGAAGTTATAAAAAACGTCTAACGGGGGCCAGAGGTCCTCCTCCAGAAAATATTTTTGGAAATTCCCCCGAACTTGTGTTTATCTACTTTTCAAACTTTATGGAAAGAGCACCAAAAGGGAAAAGTTTCTTGTAGGCGGCGTACTTTTCAAGGGAAAAACACTGTATAACAGATAAAAATTTGAGTTTGGAGGTTCTCCCCCGACATTTTTTTGGAAATTGCCCATTAAAGTAGTTTTGGCTCATTTTGAGACCCTTTGGGTAACAAAGAGAACAGTTTCTTGTAAACCACATAATTGATTTTCTGAAAGGACGTTCTCCATCTTTCCAGAGCTTATGTTTAGTGTTTCCTTTCTCTTCTCTTTTTTTTAAGAAAAAAATTCTGCTGTCGAAAATTTGCCGCCTACTAAAATTTGCCGCCGTAGGCTATAGCCTAGCTAGCCTATTTAGAAATCCGCTAGTACTGGTTACACGGTATTTGGCACTAGTGTATCTTCACTCCCTTTATATAAATCTCCGACCTGGCCAGCTGTCTGCGATGCTTATTATAGGTTTAGCAGCTATTAGAGATGGAGCTTCCACTCGCTTCTCCCGCTAGGTGCGAATTACGCTCTGTGATTGTTTTTTGTGTACAAAAAATACTGCGGCTGTGGACATTCATTCCCAACTGAGTGAATTCTACGGAGAAAAGTGTATGCGTACAAAATGTGTAAAAATGGTACAGCGAATTCAAAAACGGACGTATAGTCAGACATCCATGACAAACAAGTGCTGGGGACGCTTCGGGCTAGCCGGAGAAGTGAGTGGAAGCTCCGTCTACTATACTCTATTCATTTATACTCTGTTCATTTTGAACTGGCGCTTGAAAATATTTCCTTTCCCCACAACCGATCGGTATCCATAGCAACTATCCTCGTCATAGTGACGAAGAAGGCTTACTATTGGTTGCGCGAAGAGCGTAACTATGGTTACGCTTCTAGCGTGGGGGAAAGCCTTATTTCTCAAGCGCCAATTCTAAATGAATAAATAGAGTATAGAATTGGCGCTTGAGTAATAGTGCTTTCCCCCACTCTAGAAGCGTAACCATAGTTACGCTCTTTGAGCAGCCAATAGTAAGCCTTCTTTGTCACTTTGACGTGGATAGTTGCTATGGTTACCGATCGGTGGTGGGGGAAGGAAATGTTCTCAAGCACCAGTTCGAAATGAACAGAGTATAACAGCTGCCAAGCCCATATAGTAAGCATCGCATCGCAGACACAGACAGCTAGCCGGGGCGGGGACTTGTAGAAAGCCAAGTTACACGCCAGTGGGGAAAAATCCCGTGTAACAGCGCTCCTATAGCGATCGGCGCAGCTTCTTTTGGGAACCTTATTTTACGGACAGCCCTCGTACATCTTGGCCAGACCTTGGTTGGCTGCTATATTCTCCAATCAAGGAAGTTGATAGCACGGCACATGGGAACACCCAATCATTTTCCTTATATTTTGTGTCTACCATTGGATGAGCTCGTAGCAGCGTGAACATGCATACCTTCTGGGCACAGCAGGGACGTAAAAAGCTGGGTCGTAGATGTGAGAGTTGCACCTGGACACTTCTTCGCCGTGTGGACCGATCCAAATGCTGGATTCAAGGTCTTTTAGGGGTCGAAGTTCACACGCGCCGTTGTACAAACCGGAGCAGATGAGAAGCATGGAGAGATGGTGCACGATAGTCATGGAGTACGGAATGTAGTGCTGTAAAAAACGAGACTTCAATCAATCATTCATTTAAAAGACGGCGTATTTCAATGACGTACGCTAAGAGAGGGTCAATACCACAAGCTGTATGATACTTAATAGCATCTCCAAGCTCCAAGAAAAGTAAAAAATTATGGGTTGCGCCCAATCGACCGAAATCCATCAGACCGAAGCGGCTCTTTCCCGACCGCCACCTCACCGAAAGACAACTTGCCCGAACGGGATGTTTGACCGACAGGACTTTTGACCGAACGAGATCGACCTTTAGAAAAAATTTAAATGTTAAATTTTTCGCAGACCAATTTCGTCCGATTTGCGTTATTCTTGAGGTTATTTTTTAGTGAAAAACCAGTGAACATAAACGTATTACTACCAGTAAACGTAACGTATTAAAACTCGTGAACTATATATTGTATACTAGCTGTTATACCCGGCCTTGCACGGGGGGGAGTTTATAAATTTATTTTTTTAAATATTTCTTAAAATACATTTATAATTTTGTAAATTAGCAATATTACAAATCATCCCGGTATCCCAGGTCCCAGGCACCTCTTTCCTATCCCAGTGTTCCCGGTAATCTTATCCCGGTGGTCACGGTAATTTTTCTAATCCCGGCGGTCCCGGTAATTTTCCTATCTCAGTGTTTACGGTAATTTTTATATTCCGGTATTCCCGGTGTCTTTATGGTAAATTTCCTATCCCAGTGTTCTCGGTAATTTTTATAACCCGGTAATTTTTTCCATCCCGATGTTCTCGCTAATTTTCCAATCCCGGTGTTCTTGTCACTTTTTACAATCCCGATGTTCCTGATAATGTTTAATATCTTGGTGCCTTTATAAAATAACAAATTTGAAACCATAATAAAAAGTCTAGTAAATTAGTAAGTCTAGTGAACAAATTAACAAATTTAAAACCAGTGTTTAAAACTAAAATAAAAGATCTAGTAAATGAAAAAGTCTAGTGATCTGTTTCATTTGAAACAATGTTTTATTTTTAACTCGTTGTATGACTGGTAAAACAGGTTTTCAAACACGGAAAAATAAGTGAAAAAAGAAAAAAAATTGGAAAAAAAGAATGAAGGACCGATTTTCTCTTTATAAATTATAGCCTATGTGTTATTCTGATGTATAAGCTACATTATAGTAAAATTTCATTAAAATCCATTCAGTAGTTTTTGCGTGAAAGAGTAACAAACATCCAGACAAACATTTCACAATTATAATAGTAGTAGGATTACTAGCCCAAATATTATTCTCTGACAGATTGGTTGAAAGGGTTGAATAGGGAAATGTTTTTTCTGTTTGAAAAACTAGGGAGCTACCGCCCCCTGCTCGCTATCGCTCGCCAGCCCCCGTAAACTGCTGACGCAGGACCTTTTGGAATTGCTTCGCAATTCCGACAAATTCCAACTCGCTGAACATTTTATAAAAAAAAATTTAATTTACCGAAAAAACGTCAACCAACTTTCCAAAAATACTTCACCAAATCCCCTCCATGAATAAATCTCCCTTAAAAGTTTGAATATATATCAACTCGAACTTATCAAAAACTTCCACGAAATGTTTTTAAAAATATTCATCTTAATTATTTTTAATATATGATTATAAAAATAACTAATTCTAATTGTTTATCAATATTCGGACAGTACAAAAACCATTATTTTAAAGTAACTCGTTATTATAATATGCCTAGTGTTTATCATTCACATATTTTTTTTAAACCCAGACTTGTTAAACAATACCGTTTAAGCAATAGAAAATAATAAGAGACAAAACATCACTCTATGTTTACAATTAATTTCGATAAAATCAGACTGAAAATTATAAATATTGGACAAAAAGTGTGAAATTTAAGCATAAAAGGGCGTTCATGTAAGTTTTTAGAATATGTTTATATCAGTCTAAGTGATATTTTATCAAGAAAGTAATTTTTTTAAAAGGTGAAAAAACATGTTTCATCTTAAAATATAGCGTCGATCGGTCGTTGTGATTGGATGCATAATAATTTGAATGACAGTACTTGCTTTGTAACTGCGACCTTATCCGTTATCTAAAAAAATGGAAATATTTTAAAATTGAGAATTTTTTTGAAAAATCGAAGGGCTTACTCGGAAATCCGGAAAGAATCCGGACATTTTGATACCATATATGTGTCATTTGGTTCAGTAATTAAAAAGCCTTTCTCTGGAAACGGTTCACTAAAAACTTTTTTTTAGAATAGAGAGATTAATATATCTTATTATGAAACGAATTGTTTTGCTAGTCTTGAACAAAGATTAGCAAAAAGGGATATAGGTCTGAATCAACAATATAGTGTGGTGATCTTACTTTGTTCACTGGGTGCTCACAAGTCTTTCCTGGCGCATCGCAGACCAACTGGGGACCCAGTATGACTTTTTTAATGACTTGAAGGTCTTTGGTTAGATGGTACAGCACGTTCCCACCGGCCACAAATACCTCATCAACGGGAAAATAAACTTCAACCAATAGTAAAGGCCTGTCTTCTGAGTCTTCAAATTTATTCCAATCAGGAGCATGGTCCTTGATTTCAACGTCCGAAAATACAGTTGAGAAGGCACTCAAAAGAAGAAGGATCCGAAGAGCCATAATAAAATCACATCTAGAAAAAATAATGGGTAAATGGAATTAGACTTAGGAAATCTTTCTCATTCGGTAGCCCTTAGGGCTCATTTAGACCTTAATTTTGGCGAATTAATCCGAAATGGAAAGTGTAAGTTGTTGTTTCACTCTTCACTCCTCCAATCCTCAGAGAGTGAAAACGAAATGAATCACTTGTGTTCATATTTAAGGAATCACATGGACGTATATAAGGGGGGTTTAGGAGGTTCACCCCCCTTAGCCTAAAGCAACAGTTTTTTTGGCTGAATAGCCATATTTTCAAATCTCGAGCACAAGCACAGCTAAGCACAGGCGCCTGTGTACTCTAAAACAGATTAAAATCTACATTAGAAATAAAATGGGAGATGACAGACTTCCCGCGGACATCATTAATGTGGACAGGGGGCTTAATGTGGACAGGGCCCCCCTTCCCCACCGCTTTTAACTTTCATAAGGAGCTTCGGGTGTTACCCAAAAAGTCTTAATTGAGTAAAAAATCTTATATTCATATTTTGATGGTCAAATCTGAAAAAAAATTTATGGGAGAGAACCCCCAGTCCCCTTTAAAAGTTTGACGCCTGTTATATAGTGTTTTGAAAACTCTATACCCCTTACCAGAAGCAATATTATTTGAGTGTTCCCCAAAGAGTTTGAAAATGAAATAAAACACTAGTGTCAAAGGATAATTAAAAAATTCTGTGGGAGGACCCTTAGTTCCCCTTATTTTGTTTATTTAAAACTATTTTCCCTTGAAAATTATGTGGTTTACAAGGAACTGTTCTCTTTGCAAAAATGGTCTCAAAATGAACTAGAACATGTATTTAAGAGACAAATTTTCAAAAATTTTCTGGGGGTACCCCTAGACCCTCATTTTTACTTGGAGCTCACATTGTCATATTTTTACATTATGAGCAACATGTCATTAAAATACTACTTTTAAGTGATCTAACACTTAATGTATAAAAGCACTTATTAGAGGGTACTTTTAAAATAAGGTTCAGTCAATCCCCCCCCAAAAAAACAACAACCAAAAATCTTCTTGGTAAAGTGAATTCTAGACCCCTCTTGGAAAAGCTATAGCTACGTCAGTGAGGAATCATCCCGAAGTGAAGAGCGTGAATTTGACGATAGCTCATAATCTATAGCTAAAGCGTCATCGAAAAGAATGCACGGTTAAAGCTTCATTCTTTACTTGAATAAAGAAGTAGCAATTTCCTATTTTCTTTCTGTCAAGCACCCAATTAAGGATTCGTCGGAAGTTCGCAATTAATTATACAAATGAGATGTTTAGAGTGTCAGTGGGTTGTGTCCACCGAAGTTGGTTTTGAGTAATTGAAAGTTTACTGTTGTTTCCTATGAGAGAGGCATTTGGAACATCTCAGTTATGGAACTTTTAGAAAATATTGCTAATTTTTTCAATAAAACACAAAGTGGAATGAAATCTCCTTTTTTGGGGGGGAGGGGGTCAAATTTTTATACTATATTGAGTTGGACGTCCCATGTCCCAAGCCCTTTTCATATGATATTAAATCCCAGGTAATTTTTTAAACGTTTTTATTAGACTTGTTCTGGGCCGCGTTTCGCGGGAGGAATTTTAAAACTCGATATTCAGACACTTCCTGGTATGCCAGGGCCCTGGAACTTTACACATTGGTGTAACCCTCATGACACTCCAATATCCAATCCTTATCTAGTCCAGCGATGGCACCTATTAGGATGTGAAAAAAACTTTTTTCAACCTTACAGTTCAGTGACGCTCTTTTTTGTAAATTATAAAATTTTCTATGTGTGTATAAGATATTTTAATCAACTAGGGAGCTATCTAGTTGATGTTGTTTGCTGTTGCTCACCAACCCCCAGGAGCTGCTAATGCTGTATCCTTTTTGTATTGCTCTGCAATCCATACTAGCTTCGCTCGTTCACCATTTGCTAAAATGGTTTAAAACAGTGTTTCCCAACCTTTTTCGGTCCATGCCCTATCCAAGCCTTTCTAAATTTTCCATGCCCAATGTCTTTCTTTTTTCGAATATCCTTTTTGGAAAGTAAATAAAACCCGGTGGTTCAAGTCCCACCTGGGGGGCAATTTGATTAAAAATTTTCAAATTGACCTTCTAGAAAATCCCTTTTCCCCCTGTGGAGCGTGCGTCCCACGTTGGGAAACAATAGTTTAAACAATTTAAAATTACCAATAGTTTAAACCACATATGGGCAACCTCCGGCCCGCCATGCCATTTGTCCCGGCCCGCGGATAATTTTAAATTTTAGTACCAGAACAAGTTAAAACCCTGTTTTTTAAGGTATAATTTCCAAAAATTTTCTGGGGGGATCCCCCAGCCCCCCTTAGGACTTGGAATTTAAGAATTTAAAACTATTTTACAATAAGTTAATACAAATCCTACCCAAAAATGCAAATCTAAAACATTCGAACTAGGTGTTCTAAGTCTAGTTAAAAACCTGTTTCTTGGAATCAAATCTCCAAAAATTTTCGGGGAAGGACCCTCAGACCGCAAATTCTACCCAAAAATGTACTGTAGTGCTACATTAGACCTATTAAAATGGGAGGGCTGAGGAATAATCTGGGGCCCCTCATGAAATTGAATTTTTATTTACACTCCTGAGATTATTCTAACTTATGCATTATACTTATAATAACATAATTCTAGTCCAGATTAATGTTTAAATTTAGTACTATAACTATTTTTTGTTAAAAAAACACCTTTTTTTCAAAATTATACCTATTTTCTACTCTATGGCCCTCCACGTCATTTTAATCTTTGAGTCCGGCCCGCAGGTTCAAAAAGGTTGCCCATACCTGGTTTAAACAATTTAAAATTAAACAAAACAAATCAATCGTTACCAACGGTGGAAAAAAGAAATTCAGCAAGATTTTAGCGTTATGTAACAGAATAGACGAGTTCGAGACGAATGATGGGATGGTAGACCCAATGCCACTTAGCTTATTTGCATCCAACTTAGTTACTCCTAAAATTTTATACTACATACGATAATCCTTCCTTTTAACGTTCTTAAAAGTTACATTAAATCTATAGTAAGCGCATTTACACTATATTTTTTTTTCTAAATATCACATGCCAGATATGTGGTAATATCCTCCAACAGACTATATATCTGCGCTGGCTCTTTTTTCTACCAAAGTGTCACTCACGAGGTTTGCCGAATCTGATATCTAATAGTTCAAGGGCGACATAATGGAAGTGAATCACCCTGTTTCTAAACGCGTCCTCCGGTTGGAAACGAAGTTTTCAATGGCGCTTCCTCTCTCTCTGAGGAAAAGGAAAAGTTTAAAAAGGAAATCATAATGAAGTTATGTGTGAAAAATTTCAAAGCAGGCCTTTTATGATTGCAATAAGCGGCGTAGACTGCATTGAAATTTATCTTAACAAATACACCTGTAAATTATACAACAAATGAATTAAAATATAGTGCATAAAATATTTTTTTATATCGGGTTAATTCCTTTTTAAGTTTTAATTTTTCCAAGTTGTCGGTTTGGAAAAATTATGTTTTCTTCGAGAATTACTAGCTTCTGAATTATTAGACGGACGATTGGATGTGCTGTAGGAAGTACTGCAAAAAGCAACTAAGTTTTTTTTTGTCTATTAAACAATTTTTTAGGTATAAACTATTTACTAAATAAGTTACGATACCGAAGTTGAAGTTAGAATGTTCTTCCAAATAAATCGATCGCTTCTCTTTATTAAATGAGGGATTAGATAGGCACATATCTAAGGGGGGGTACTGTGCACAGCCCCCCTAAACCCAAAAATGTTCTGAAAATGAGCTGGAATCCTACTTTTACAAGTCAAATTTCAAAATCTTTTCAGGATAAGGACCCTCATACCCTCCAGCGGTACAACTAAGGGATCTTGCGAAATACATTTTAGAAAATCCCTAACATTTTGAAATTTTGTGTCAAAAGGTAAAGGTGATGGCCTGAAAAAGTGTTCCCCTTTGAACCGTGCTTGATCCGCTCCTGTTGGAAGAAGATACCAGAATTTTCGTGGAATTGAAATTGTATCCAGAAATAGTTAGAAATTTATTCGTGGTTAGAGTCAGGTTTTTTTTACTTTACCCACAAATTCTTTATTGCAAGCTACATCAGTCCTCCGCTTGGTGGCAGCACCACATTGAAAAGAGGCACCGCAGAACCGATTGTGTTTTCAATTTCATACTTCAACTCTCAAGTCCTGCCTCATCTATCTAACATAACTACATAAAAGAAATATACCATATGTTTAAATAATTATTTCTTTAAAGTAAAAAGGAATAAGTTATTTATATCAAGTAAAAAATTTTCTCATAGTAAACGAGTTAACATTTAAATACCTTAAACTTTTCTTAAACTTATTCTTAAAAAGTTTCTTCACTACTCTATTTCTCTATGGAAGCAATATCACCTTCACACAAGAAGAGTTTAATAAAGTTTTTTGGGGGACATAGGTGAATATGAAAAATTTGGTTGGAGCAGTAAAACGGGGCATTCAATGCTTTTTAATCAATTATTTTTTATAAAGGAAAATTCATAACGAAACGTTTTCATCAATGAGAAAAAAATAATCACATTAATAACAAATCTAAGGGGAGCTTATAATATGGTATCTTAAGAATATCTTTCTACTATACAGGGTGTATCTGAAATGGTGCAACAAACTTTCGGGGATGATAGTAGACACCTAGACGAGTCAGAATCACATAGGATTTGGGGGTCCCAGACCAAATCCCAGGGAGTTAAAAATGGAGCGACATCCCCAAAAAATCATTGAAAAATTCAATTTGTAGAAGAACTACTACTGGTAAAAATTTAATTATGGTCTCAAAAATTGTGGTTTAATATGATCTTTAAAATTATCTCCAAAGTTTTCACTTTAAAATTTGTTTTATTATGAAAAAAGTTAAAAAACCACAAAAAAATGTGAAAACTCTGCCAAAACCTTATTTTGTATTTCGAAATCCTTTCTTTTGATTTGATAATCTGAAAGATTATAGTTGAAAACTCTTTCGTCCAAAGTTTCACGTAAATACAATCAATATTAAACGCTTGAGATCCTGTTAAAGTTTGTTTTTTGGGTGCGCAAACAGTTTTCTAGAGCTGTTTCCAGAACAGCTGTTTGCGCACGCAAAAAACAAACACGCAAAACCGTGGAGAATCCTTTAAAATGACTTACAGTGCCCCTAGCGCTGAAATAAAAAAGTTTAAAAATTAAAGGAGATAGAGCAAAAATCTCAGCAATAGTATTGTCAATGGAAAAACTCACTGAAAAAATTCGTGAAAATATCGTGAATATTCGCGGAGATATTATCACGTAAAAATAGCACTTTTTCCAAGCCTCAACAAAAAAAAGTTAGCAAATGTGAAATATTTTTAATTTTTTCCTTGAATTATGTCTTTATTTAACGAAAAAACCTCACAACTACATGTTAACACTTAAGAACTTGTAAATTTGCGAACCTTTTCCTTCCTGGGGCCTGAAAAAGCCCTATTTACGTGCTAAAAGCAGTTAAACGAACTAAATAAATAAACACCCTGTATAAGTGGAAAATAATATTCGTAATTTAGCAGTGGCTTACTCTCAAGCTCAACAGCTGGGGATTATATTCCCGCCATCTCGTTCAAAAGCACACAGTATTCAAAAACCTTATTTATTGGTGTTGTTGTTGTTGCATGCCCCCATGGCCAGCATTATTTATTGGTAAATATAACCACAGTTTTGGATAGTATATTAATCCAGAATAAATCAGAACTATTATATATTTGAATTTTGTTTTCAATCTGAATTAATTATGTAAATAGAACAGTAAAATAACAAAAGTAATAGTTATAATACAAACAAATATATAAAAATATTCATAACGAAAAATTGAAGGAATCTCTTAAACAACAAAGATTTTATAAGGTATACTATTAGTCCCCCAGATTCCGGATTCTTTATTAATGTGAAAAAATCCAAATAAATGTAAAAAAATGTATTTTATTCAGTATTAATTTTAACTGATTCAGGATTCGTAGTCACTGAAAAACTTAAAACATTCAAAGAACATTAACGAAGAAAGTTTTAACAGTTATTTTTAAGGCGTATAGCTAAACGACAACTGTGACGTCATACAAAACATCGTGAAGGAGTTTTCAGTTGATCCAAAGCGACCAACGCAGGCAGAGCTGATCCTTAAACTGAAATTTGAATTAAATAAACCACTAAAGAGAATTCTTACTTCCAATAATAGTGTTGAAAAGTTGATTCCTTCTACCACAGGTATGTGTTTTGGAAAACTTTGCTTGATTGTAACTGGCAAACTGGGTGCTATTTAATTGAACCCCGATCTCTCCCAAATCTTCACTCGCTTGTCCATTTTTTTGAGCGGCTTGGCCAGTTGTGGGAATTAAGAAAGTGGGAGGAGACACTGAGCGTCAGAGGAGTTTTTATTGGTCGAGGAACATTTGATAAAAGCCATTGCGAAGGTCGAGTACGGGTTTTCTAGGTTACGATTTTGACCGAACGTGGATGAATGAATGCTAGGATTTAGTTTGTAGAGTTATATGAATTTTTGGGGGAAGGGATTAAAGAAATTTGGATCTGAAGGAATGAGTGAGTTCTGATAGTTTCATTTAGCCGTAAAAATGTTTTTATTAATTATTTTTGGGTTGTACAACAAATATTGTTTTGGGGATATTTATTTTTTACAGCTTTTTAAGTAGACACTTTTATTTCTCGAGGGATGCTGAAACCAAATTGAAATGCTTTTTTAGACTTTCTTTATGTGATCACTATTATGAAACATCAGAAAAATAAAAAATTGTTGAGGGGGGCTCAGCTCTTCAGAAAACATTAACAGAACATTATTCCATCATGCAAACCTTACGTTCCACCCTCTCAATTTGTCATTTCCCAATTATTTTTATTGGTCTAAGTTTTATTCTCTCTCATGAATCTCTATCTTTTTTCTCCCTTTCTTTAAATAATGTTTCTTCATTCTAAAACTCACTCTAACCATCTCTATCTCCCTTTCTCCCCCTTTGGTTTTGTCACTATTCCGGTGTTTTTTTGTCTGGATGTTCGGGCTTGGAATACTTCATAACTGACGGCCAAACATCTATTTTAGGCTGGGGAGGGGTAAATTTAAAGTCCGTAAAATTCATTTTTGTCTTATACATTTGAAAAATTTGAAAACTTTTTGTAAATTTTCTTCTTTGATTCTAACATAACCTGTTAACATGTCATCAATTTGTATATATGTTATATTTTTAAATTTAAGTTATGTTACATTAATAGGCAAAACATACATACCCCGAAAGATCACTAATAATGTGATAGTTTTTTTATCGGGATTTATCTGATTGATTTAGGCAAAAAAGGGCAATAGTGATCGGAATTTAGATAAAGTTAACGAATTGATTGCATTAACCTTCATCATATTAAGAGCGGAATCGTCTGCCGTCAAATGCCTCGGGGACAACTGATCTTCTTTTGAGAACGTTTTTTAATTACGAGGAAACGTTTGCAAAAGGAGGTCGATCTCCAGTATCTACTTTGTTATCAGTATTGTTTTAGAATTTTCTTGTTGTGAATTTTATGATGCAATTCACACAAGCCATTTCCGAGAAAAAAAATGACATGTCTACACGATAGAATTAAATCAGAGAATCATTGTTATTATATATATTTTTTTAAATAATGAGACGGTTTCGAGACTTGACAAAAAGAGAACAAAAGAAAAGTATCCATATCCCTCATCGATCCCCAAAAGCTTTGAGTAAAGATATCATAAGAAAGGCCACAAAAATCCTAAAAGCATCAGGCCCCTCATTTTTATACAAGAAGAGGAGGCCTTAAGTTGAAGGTGATAAAAACCTTTGAACGTTTATTGGAAGGAGGGTTGGAGGGCGACTTTCATATGCGACACAATGCCATATGGCGGAGGGAAGTTCAATCTTTGTGACATCACATTTTAAACTTTTTTTTCACAACTGTTAAAATGTGAAATGATATGTAACATTATATCGTTACCACCACGATAAAAACACACATCTTTTATTAATTACGGTTTCAAGTCTAGAAGGGGGTTTAGTCGCCAGGTAAAGTAGTAACAGCTCCAATGTGCGCCTTCAAAGTGAAGTTGGCGACAAAAAAATCGCCTAGAGGCGCCAACCCGGACTGAACCCACTTCTAGGATTTTACCTAATTACGAATGCAGATTCGCGTTTTTGGCGTGATGGTAACGGTATTATTTTATTCGATTTTGATAGTTTTTATTTCAAAAACGAAAAAAAAAATTGAAATAATAAGATTGTGTAAGTATTTGAGTGCTTTGTGGAGTAATTTGCTAAATTATCCTTAGGAAACTTAATTATTGTGCGTTTGTTTAATTCTAGATATATTTAAAAAGTATCTTAAAGGCCCCTTTATGAATTACTCTGTACTACAGTAAAAAGCTGCTACCACACTATACTACTGCTAAATCCCAACACTATAAATATGCAGTTTGACACAGTTTTACTGAACGGCCGGTTTAAGATGTTAAGGATTTACAACAATCAGGTTAAGGACCGTTATGAAAATAGTCTCAGGCTTTTCTGAAACCACACTCCCTGCACCATCAATCTATACGCGACCCCACCCCTCAATATCTCTTGACCAGTTTTGACAAAAGTCGACGGACGTTTATGTGTAGCATCTTTAAATAAAGAGGGCTAAGTCCAAATTCCTGGTTGCAAATGTGGGCATAGAAATAAAATGATTTAGGATCTCATAAAAGTAGGGTTTTACTGACGCAATGAGGAGATAAAGTGCCGAAGAACATGAACACGAGGTAAAGATGCTACTGGGGGAATACGACGGAGGTTAGGTATAAAAATTCACTTCAATAACCTTGTAAAGAATGTTTCCATGAGGGGAGAACTTTCTGTATACACTTTCATAGCTGCCAACTCTTTCGGTTTACCCGGAAGATTTCAGTTTTTTCATTGATTTTTTTACTAAAAAAGATATCCATTCCTGCCATGTATTAACCTACTTGACGTAACTATGATAGGTAACCAAATTGGCTAACTCAGATTAAGGAAAAAATGCTTCTGGTCTTGAATTTTTAAAATCTTCCGTTTTTTATAATTCCAATGTTGGCAGGTATGCACTTTCAGAACTAAGTATAAAATTTGAGGCTGCCTTTGAAAGTGATAAATCCTAATCAACTTCGGTTTTCTGCATCCATGCTAGCAATGAGCAATTGTGTATTATATCAAGAGATGTAAAATTCTCTTTTTTTTGGAAGGCGGGAAAAAACCCGGAATTTTTGGGAATAAACCGGGAATTTTTGGGGACTTTGACCGTAAACAAACACAACGATATTTCACTATCAGTTTTCATTTTCTAGGACTTTTGAGGAGTTTAAGACAATTTTAAACATGATCAAACACCAGTAATTGATAGTTCTTTCTATAAACTATTTAGATTATTTCAGGAGGTTTATAATATTATATCGCTTACCTCTGTTTTTAGCTTAAACCGAAATCCAAGTCTTAGAATTAAAATTAACCTTAAAATTATACATATAAGAGTATTATGACACTTGAAAAATACTTGAAATCACTTACCTTTTACAAAAAGCTAAAGAATCAAAATTCCCAAAACTTCACTCTAAAATCTCGAAACGGGAATATTCGAAATTCCCATCCAAAAAAACCGGGTTTATTTCCGGGAATAAACCCGGTTTTTTCCAGCCTTTACACATCTCTAATTATATCTTCTAACATACCTTCGTCTTCAGCAGATTTCCCACGACGGCATGCAAATAACTCTGCTGTCGCTGTTTCTCCTCCCTATCCTCTGTTGCCATGGGAACTTGTTGGCAGTGGACGAAGTTACGGGCGAAATTTACTGGGCCACCAGAAACTGGATCACCAGGATGAGTTCCAACTTGACCATCTTGGAGAAAGTGGCCACTGGGCCTGAGCCGTACCACCCAGACTGCCAGCATCCGTATGAACCATGCGAGTTCAAGAGGCTGCCCACGGATTTTGATCCTCTTGTTATTAGTACTTTCCAGCGGAAAAGAGGTGTTCTTCTTTGTGGAAATCTCTACAAGTAAGTTTCTCATCAACAACTGTAAAAAACAATGGTGTCCAAACCTTTTCTAACCCGCGGGCCAAAACACGCCAAATTTAAAAAGGAATTTCTATTTAATATTTTATATATAGTCCTTTAGCAGCTCCAAAAGTAGGGAAACACAAACGAATTAGATTCGTGGGCCACACATGGCCCGCGGGCCGTAGTTTGGGCACCAATTAATGCGGCACTGAATGAAAATGTAAAGGTGGAATGCGTTTTTTTATATTTTACCACTCCAAAAAAGAGCACCCAGGATCAATCGTTAGCACGTGATGGATTTTGCGTTTAATTACTCGCTTGATGATTTAAAATTTCTTGCAGATCGTATATAATCACACAAATTTATGGTAGATGCAATATTTGAAAATGAAGAAATACAAATTACGGACGTGAAAAATTCTCCTTTGACAGAAGTTTCCATAAAATCATGAGGCATTACTGGTAAAAAACCATTTTAAACGAGAAATGTCTTTTCACTTACGTCACAGTTGGTTCGCCAGTGGAAAATTCTTTAGTTTTCACTTGTGTCCAGTGAAAGGCTTACTTAGCTTAGGGCTACTTCAACGTTTTCAATGCACATTGCACACTCTACCAATATTTCTCTTCTATAAATTGATCTCTGAAATTTCCTTATTTGGTGTAACTTCCGGAACACTAAAACTTAGCCAAGTCTGAAGCTATGTCGTCGTTTTCGAGGATAGATATCCACGGTGGGCTGTATTGAATTGGCGAGCTTCTATTATTAGCAGTAGCTGTTAGGCTATATTTTACGATAACTGCTTCAACGGAAAAGTACTACTATTTGAATTTCTTTATTTTCTAATGTATGAATTTCATTCTCTGCAGTGGCCGTTGTCAATTACGCTCTAAGGATGATTTAGCTACTGGATACTGGATTGGACCCTTCAACAATTCCTATGCTCTCACTGCCTCAGGACCTTCTAGAGTACTAAAATATAGGGGATTTGGATACCTCACGGTGTCCAGCTATACCCCTGGACCCGGCCCAAAACCTGCTTTTGCCGCTATCAAAATTCTTACGGGAACGCCATACAAAAAGGAGTATTTTTTCATAAACCGTAAGGGAATCTCCGCTATGTATTTTACAGATGAAAAACAGGTATACTACGTTTAGTTCTAGTATCCAAAATGATGAAATACTATTAGTACCTTCTTATTTGAAATGCACACTAATATGAGTGGCTTTTTTCTAGGATAGAAACTTTTGAGGTTAAACAATCCCTATGTTATCTATCTATGTATCCATGTATTTAATTGTTTGCAATGTATGGTGAAATTTTTTAAACTTTTAATGTGGCAGTTCAATTTTTTCCCTTTTATGCAATTGCAAAGACTCATTTACACTGTTTCACTTTCAATGTTCCTCGTGAGTGGTCCTCCCCGAGGAACGACAATTTACCCTTATCATTTTGGATGATTCCTCCAAAGTGAAGACTTAAGAGTATGAAAAGTATAATTAGCCTTAAAGGAATCCAGTGAATCATCATTTGTTGACTCTTCTAAAGGATCAATTCAGATCTATCCCTTCGATCATCATTCATTTTGAGGGAATCATCCAAAGTGAAAAGTGTAGCTTGACGTTTCACTCTTCACTTTTTATGCATAATATCGATTCACAGAGAAATGGGACGATTTGGCGCGAAACAAAATTTTTTTCTTCTAATTTTTAGAAGGATTGTGAAAGAGTTCTGTTTAATTTCATTTTATTTCTGGCGCCAAACTGTGTACCATACTGAGACTGGATTATTTTAGGGCTCAGACTTTTCATTCCGATCCTCACTTTGGAGGAATCATCCAAAATGATAAGTGTAAATTGGTGTTTCACTCTTATGGGGGATGGATACTCAAGAACCATTCTGAGACTAAATACACGTTCATTAGAAGAACACAAGAAGGGACGATTACAAAACCAAAACATTTCAACCATTTCTAGACAATTTAAATAATTAATTAATCCCAAAGCATGTTAAAAACCTATCCCTGCGTGTGCTGGCAAGCACGCCCAAGCATACCTACGCGATACACAGAGTAGACAATCCTACTCTTTAACCCTTTCAATACAGCGCGACACATGATGCCCCATCAATATAAATAAGCTTGTAATACTATTGTTGTTGAAACGTTCTTATGGAATTGTTAGTTATCTTCAGATATTTGCATACACTATCCCACAACGACGTTTCAATACCAATGATTAAACAAGCTTTATTGATAGACATCATATGCCGCACCATATTGGAAAGATTATACCTTCACTTTTTCTATCCTAACCAGCGTTCACAGGAGGGAATAACTCAGGATGAACAATAAAAGTGAAACAGTGTGATAAAACCTTAATTCATTTCAAAATATTCAAGTTCAAATCGTCTATTAAACATCAAACACTACTATCTGCGTTCGGCAAACATCGGGAATCCCGTTCCTTGTCTTTCGGATTGGTAAAGAAGCTCATTTGATTGAATTGGATTTTCCCGATGGAGGATGTCAGAGTTTACGAACCTATCACATGACTTCTCCAACGATCCGATTGCCGAGGGCATTGAGATTCCCGAAGTTTACCGAACGAAAATGGTTAGATATTAAGTTGACGAATTCATCCACAGCGCACAGTGATAGATGCTCAACAGGTCAATCGAACGAATAATCACTCACTTCTCTACGTTCTGTATACGGAGGACAACGTCCGAACTGTCCTGCTACGGCTGACCCTTTCCCTCTACATAGAATCAGCAATTGAGATTCAAGTGACCTGTGGTCGTTCCGGCCTTGCTAACCTGGCCACTAGTGCGACCCTCGCCAAAGTCATGGAAAGCGAGATCTACGAGTTCTTCGTGATCTTCAAGGAATCTGAGAGTCACCCTTCAGATATTTGCGTGGCTCAGAAGAACATGCTGGATAGGGAATTTCAAAAGGTAATGCAATAGCAGGACACGAAATGCAGGGTGTTTCAGAACTTCTAGGAGGGGTAGGCCACACCTAGACGACTCAGAATCACCTAGGACTGGGGGGGCGGGCATGTACCCCTATCGAGCTATTTCTGACCCTTGGTGTGTCCTTGTCCTACCCCTCTTAGAAGTTATGAAACACTTATTTGAAACAACCTGTACGTTACAGAAAGTGCGCAGGAATCGCCCACAGTATTATATGCAGATCTTGGTTCGACTTCTGGAGGGGTAGACAAAATTTTTAAAACATCTTTAGAGCAGCAGTAACTGCGATGTCTTTGAAAGTATTGAAGGGCAATATCCCTTTTTTTTGCCTACACATCAAAGCATTTTAAAAATTCAAAATTACCATTTTTTTTAAAGAAATTCTCTTTGGATTTTATTTTATCCAATAAATTTTTAACATTCTGTGAAGGGCACGTAGCCCTCATTCCACCCCCTAGGATCCACTACTGCTTAGTAAGGTATTAGTGCAAGTCGTTAATTTCTTTCTCTGTACAAAATTTGCCTAGAGAAAAATATATGAACGACGACTTATATTTTAAAAAAGTGTGCACAAACATATCCAAATATTCATGTTCACATTTTCCCCACGCTTTATTAGCGCTAACCAGATGTGATGTCATACCTATTTGTATCGTAACTTTGTCGAAAACTACGGGTCGTAGGAAATAGTTCTCTTGGCAATTCTACCCCATGTTTGTTAAAACAACCTGTTTTAATTTGATGTTATTTTAAAAGGTACACAAATTAACATAATTACTTTTAATGTTATTATCATTCTCTCTCGATAAATTCATTTACGAACATTTTAGTTAGACTCACCTCTAAATACTAATGACTAACTTTTCCATTTTTATCCAGGCAATTTATGAGTGCATAATTCCAGAATATCATCCTGATCCATCTGCTATCTTTACCGGAGGACTATCCTATCAGAACACAACAGTATGTTTCCAATATTTTTTGGCTAGTAAATTATAATATTACCCTTCTGTATGAATGGGAAAATATACTTATATAAATTTAACTTCTGAGTTATAAAGTAGGAGATGTTGTTTTTTATAAATTGAAGAAATATAATACAGCAGTAACAAATCTATGTAAACCTTCACAATGATCTTATTACATAAAATAATGCAGTATAAGGTTAATAAGATAGAAGTCTCGAACGTATTTGATCCGAAGATTTCTCTAAATCTCTTGAACATAATAGGGTCAAGTGGGAAATGGGGTAAAATGGATATCGGTAATTTATCAGTTCATAATTAATTTAATGTTTTTAGCATGCTGATTTTTCTTAAGTCTCAATAAAAATCAGCATGCCAAGAAACATTTAACTCCATAAACTGTTAAAATCCTGATACCCATTTTACCCCACTTGACCCTATTGACTGAATTTTAATTCTAAGTTTTATTGTGTTCAAAATTACTCCCTTTAGCTTTGAATTATTATTCAGGCTTAACAGTACCGCAAAGTTTTAATTAAGGAGAATGGAATACATTTCTCGCTATAGAAAGGCCTGACCAACTACCGTAAGGCTAGGCTCGTCTCTGCGCATTGCGCTGGCTCTCAGAATCTGAAAATCGGCGGCACTATGCTCATACCCTAAAGGAGGACAAAATATAGACATTCACTAGATTTATTTTATTGCTAGCAATCCGTCTTTAGCTTTTAAAGAAGTTGGTTATCATATAAATAACTCATCTGGATTATTTTCTGATGGACATTATTATTTTTGGAAAACCGAGAACATTTTCGTAAGAATAGGGTTTGTAATACTATCATGTAGGAAATTATAAGCCCAAATATATAGGAGAAGGAGAGTTTAAGGGTTTTAATTTGACTTTTAATTCTCTACTTTAAAATTAAAATAAACATACGTTTATTATGTTTTACTCCATAACTTTTTTCGAGGGATTTTTGCTATTCGATGCGGAATTTTAAAAGGATTGAGGGAACACTTCATGAAAATTCTGCTTAAGACTTTAAACACTGATGAAAATCCAATGACTGAGATGATTTTAATTGGATTGTTTGCATCTCTTAGAAAGGATAAATGTTTAATTGAGAAAAAAGTCGGGATGGAATGTGATATCACAGTTGGAACTTGAGACTGGGAGTGAAACACAAAAAGGTAGTACTCGGCTCGGAATACCGGGATGAAAAGGTACCTGGAATGGAACACCGGTGTATCGGTATATAAAAAGGTACCGGGGAAACCCCGGGTTATGAAAATTATCGGGGGATATGAATAAATACACAGGGATATGAATAAAGTATTGGAGAAACCGGCGTGGTTGGTGATAACTGATAGGAAAAATTGAACATGCAACTTGGGAGAACTTTAAAATACACTCCTCCCGTGCAAGGCCTGGCAAATAAGCTACTGTACTATAACTAGTAAAAATATAAAACCTTTATTGAAATTATGCTAGTACATCACAAGTTTACAGCGCTTATTTAAACTTATACATATTACAGAATCCATTTTATCTAAGTATATTCCAATTTGTATAAGTATAATTTAGTTAGTTAGTTGGAAAGTTTAGGAGACATTTGCTTACTCTAAGATGAGCCGCATTATATTTGCATGGATGATAGATGCGGTCACCATCTTTCGCCACCTCCACAATTTTGCCATGTCTCTGAAGGGGAGTGAAATAGTCTCCAGAAGACCTGGCCCATGGTAAACTGCTGCGACCGACCACAGGACTTCCGGACCCACAGATTTAACGAGCACGTACTCCGCATATACTCGATGGGTCTTCAGCGGTGTGCAAACAAAAGTAAATTTGAAAAAAAAATTTGGCCTGTGGGCAAAGGGCATTTTTTGGCTCAAATGACTAGTTGCACTGACCTGCTAACTGATCTCGAGGGATTCATGTAGGAAATATTAGCTTTGAGATTGAGATCACGCCACTAATACTACATTCACACATGAAAAGTTAATCTAGTTTAAGTGCTAATCTAGCTTATTGTTACAATACTATATTTAAGCTAGATTAGCACTTAAACTATTTTCATGTGTGAATGTAGTGTTACATTTTTTTCAGGATACGATCACGTACTGTAAATATAATGATATGCCGTTGGACCTTCATCAAGACAAAGATTTAAAAGATTTTATAGCAACTGAAAGAGAATGGTCCAAAGTATCTACTTTCTACGTGTATTATCAGTACAAATATGAAAACCGAATACCACCAAGATGGATGTTATATGATTTGGATGGAAAAGGAATGTTTAGAGTAAGTTGCTAAATTCATCTTTTGGATTTGTCAATCCCTTTTAAGTGTAGTATAATTTTACAACATTTTCTCGGATAATACTGATAGATAGGCGATGAAAATTGTGCATATTTGATTGGCAAAAAACTTCTTTAGGGGACATCCATAAATTACGTGAGGTCTAAAAGGGGGGGAGGGGTTTGGTAAAATCTCACCAAATTTCACCATTTGACTAAAATCTCACGTCAACTTTTGAAGTTAGAAATTATACGATTTTTTAAGTATGAGAAAGGAATACCACAGATAAGATACTGTTTAGAGTTAATAATTAACTTAATTCCTTCTTTCTCAGTTTGAGCAAACCGTTTGCTCAATTTATCTGTTTATTTTATTTTGCAACTTATATCTAATACCTTATTGTAATTCAGTAGATCATTTCTTTACTTCATTGGCAGTTTTTCTGGCGTAAATGAATGTCTATGCAATGAGTAAATATGTATCATTTTAAGCTAGATATTGTAAAATTTTAAATAGTTTTGTGTGATTTTTATAATAAAAAAACCTAACGATAACATGTCCTTTTCCCCCACATCATTAATAATGTAAAAGTTTTAAGTGCTATGAAGCACAAAATGCAAACGAATAGGAAAGAAAATTATTTTTAAAGGTTGTAGGTAAATCTCACGTGGGGGGGAGGGGGGTCCAGCAAAATCTCACTATATCTCACCAAGGAGGGAGGGGGGTCCAGTTTTGGAAAAAACATCTCACGTAATTTATGGATGTCCCCTTATTAGCAACCAGTTTGTATGGAATCAGGGACATGTTGCCCTCATCAACACCAACTGGAATACTTTTCTAGGTTCATAAAAAATAAAACACTTCTTTCTGGTCAGCACCTTAGTAGTAGGGGAGAGGAGGGAGGAATGGGACAGTGGGAGGAGTGGGACAGCTGAAATTATGGAAAAATAAATCAGTTTATTTTATTTCCAGTTTAGTCATTAGATGGCCTTCTTATAGCTTCTTGTTATTTCCTTCATTTAGTTTATCCAGCAGCAAGTTTCTGTTTATAGTTGTAAAAATTTGATTTTCCCACCTCCAAAGTAAATTTCCAGTCTATCTTAAGACCGGTCCAGACGCTACGTTTTGCACAACCTTTTGTCTGCACAGACAACTCGTTGCAGTTAAAACTTTGCGTGTGGACAGGAAAATTGCGCAGTTTTGACACAGGTGCGAAGACGTTGCAGTTAAAACGAAAACTGAGCTAAAGAGCATAGATATCCATGAACTGTGCAGACAAGTCGGCGCGTGTGGACGGTAGTTCAGTTTTCGATTCATTTTGTACCTCAGTTTCTTTGTATATTGCAGTGGTTCTTAAACTATTTTGGTCGTGGAACCCCCGAATTTGTTACCAATGATCGCGGAACCTTGAATATTATTTAATCAACGACTTTTCAAAATTTAATATATGATATTAAAAGAAACCAGGCGCGGATCCAGGGGGCACTTTTCCAGACCTTTACCTTTTGGCAAAAATATAAAATTCTTGGGGATTTTCGAAAAGTATCACGCAAGATCCCGCTGGGGGTATGGGGGTTCTCCCCCAGAAAAATTTTGAAATTTGACTTGTAAAAGTAGAGTTTTAACACATTTTAAGAAGCTTTTTGGGGCCAAGAGGAGAATTTTCCAGACCAAACCTTTATCTTTTGACAAAAAAATGTCAAAATGTTGGGGATTTTCCAAAAAGTATCGCGCAAGATCCCCTTGTTATATGGTGGGGGGGGTCTGGGAATCCTCCCCCAGAAATCATTTTGAAATTCGACTGGTAAAAGTAAGTTTTTAACTCATTTTGAGAACATTTTTGGGTCCAAGGGGAGAGGCGCTGTCCATTCTTATTTCTTTGTACACCATTCTAGTTTTTTTAATGAAATAAAGTTAGTCCTATGGAACCCCAAAATTTTTTCGTGGAACCCACTTTGGGAACCACTGGTATATTGTATATGTATGTATAGGTTTGTTAATTTGAGCGACAATGGCTGATCTTCGGCAAAGTTCTCGGGAATTTCTCACAGAATTTATTGAAATTTACGAAAGTTCCCCATGCATTTGGCGTGTCAAATCCAAGGAGTATAGTGACAGGGATAAAAAGGCGATGACTTATGATTAGGTTCATCACGTACGTAATTCACGCAGTAATCTAATATGGGAAAAGTTCTGCCTTCTTAGAAGCCACATCCGCGACCACCTTGAACGTACCCGGCGCGGCGTTCCAATCTTTTATTTTTTTTAACAAGACAGCATGCCAAAGTTGACCAGAGTAGTACCTCCTCTATGACGATGGCACTAGAACTGAGCGAAATATACAGTTATCACTGCACCGTGTGGACACTCTACAAGTTGCTACGTTTTCATTCCGTCTTACGACTGCGCAGACAAAAGGTTGTGCAAAACGTAGCGTCTGGACAGGCCTTTAAGTTTTATTTCATTTCTCATGTAATTTGTAAAACAAACATTATATAATGCCATTGTAATCTAAAAGATATAATGTATGCTAATCTGCAATTTCATAAAGCCTAACACCAGCATAGTTTATGTGACAAGTTATATTTTAAAAGCAATGTGTGGAGGGAGGAATGGGACACTCTGAAGAGGGAGGAATGGGACATGTCCTATTCCTCTGAAATCTGCAAAAATGTAAACAAAATTTGAAAATATTAATTTCTGATAGCTATCTTTATCGCTTCAATTCAAATGCTTTTCTTTTCTTGAATAAACAATTCCAAGTACTACATTGTAATTCAATTTGATTCTTAACACTATGGGACAGAGTTCAAGTGTACTAAATATTTTTTAAAAATTATTTTATAATAGATATAAGATTGAAAGCTGTTTAACAATGTGGGCAAAGGTTAAAAGAATAATAGGTAAAATACTAGGCCCTTTCTCATTATTACATTTTACTAATTTTCTTTACTTTTCAAAAGTGTCCCACTCCTCCCATACTCATGTCCCACTCCTCCCACCCATGAGGGAGGAATGGGACAAAATTCTTGTAATTTGAATGGATCAAAAGTGATAAAATAAAACAACATTTAAGAACTGTATATTTTTAAAAAATAAAGTTAAAACATGTAAGTTTATTATCCAACCATTTGCATCTATGAATAAGCAGGGGATAATGAATAAAAAAATATTTAGTGAAAATTGTCCCATTCCTCCCTCCTCTCCCCTACAGGGCAAAAATAATCTCTTCACTTATGAAGACACGTGCAAATCACAGTGAAGAGTGGTACTCTGTGTGCTTTAATGCTGAATTAATCAGCACCATTGTAATGTCAGTTTGTGGATGGCTCCATCTCGATATTTTTTTCTGTACAACTGCAATTCTGTACAGTCCCACAAATGGTTGAGTGAGTCGTAGTTCTTTCTGTTCTTTAGCACTTTAGCTGAAGGTAATGAACTACAAAAACCAGCTTGGAGATTCTACAAATATGATAAATTCCCAAATTTTATCATGATCTCCAACTGGTATTCCAAAATACATTTTTAAACCTTATAAACATTACCTGAAAATTTGTATTTAGTACTACAGTTTTGCTTGAAACATTCATCTTAAGCAGAGGATATTTAGTTTTCTGGATGGTTGCAGCTTTTCAACTCAATATTTAACTGTGAAGTAAAAGTTTATCGTGCCATGATGCAAGAATGCCACCATGCTTTATATCATCCACACATTAACATGAAACTATTCTAATTACACACATGCCGATGTCCTTACCGCAAGATCAAACTTAGTATGGCATGTTACTCTCATTGGACATGGAAACAAAAAAAAGATAAAATACATACATAGAAAAGCTAACATTTTAAAAATACAGTCGACTCCGCTTAATGTGATCACTTTTGTACAAGAGTAGAATGATAAAAAATAAGTAATTTGATACTATAAAGTCATTTTTAAAGAAACATTATTAGAGTGAACATATAATACAAACAAATTAATGACTCATTTTACATAATTATGCATTAAAATTGGCTTTCAAACGGGAAAAAGGATGTTTTTAGGGGATTCCACCGGGTTTTATACTCTATTCATTTAGAACTGGCGCTTGAGAAATAGTGCTTTCCCCCACGCTAGAAGCTTCGAGCAGCCAATAGTAAGACTTCTTCGTCACTTTGACGAGGATAGTTGCTATGGTTACCAGTGGCGGATCTACGGGGGGGGCTTTCGGGCTGAAGCCCCCCCAAAACGTCTGATATTTTACTAAGTTTGTCAAAACACAAAAATTAATATCCGAAATTCGGATGAGGCGTACCAAAACGAGTTGAAAAAGTGGGGTTTTTGACTTAAATTTCCAAAAATTTTCTGGGGGAGGACCCCCAGACCCCCCCTTTTAGTGGTTTGAGTAAGATAATTCACTACCTTTTCCGTATTACCATTAACAAGAAGACTCAATTGGATTATGAAAATTCTTAGCCCCCCCCAAAAACCAAATCCTGGATCCGCCACTGATGGTTACCGATCGGTGCGGTGGTGGGGAAGGAAATATTTTCAAGCGCCAGTTCAAAATGCACAGAGTATAATAACATTAAGTGATATATTGATCCCATAAAGCGATACAATTTGCGTTAAGTTTTATAAGAGTAATCGGGACCGGTGAATTTTGATAACATTATCCGATTGATAACATTAAGTGCGATCACAATAAGCTAAGTCGACTGTTGTGTAGAATAAATAAAACCTTTTGTTAGATTTAGATATTTTTTATGCATTTTCTTCCTTTTTTTTCTAGGCCAATGTAAAGTATAAATACAATCAACTTCTTGAAGGGAAGAACCACAGCATGCCTTTTACGGCTGTTAATAATGAAGAGAAAACTGTGTATTTCAGTGATTATAAGGTGAGAATCCGAACGGATCACTTCGCAGCAAACTTCTTACATAATAACATTGAAAATAAAAGGAAAATAGGGTATTTTAAAATAAAATAAAAAAAGGGGATTACTAAAAAGCGGAGACAGGATATGAAGTGGTCACGCGCGAAAATCTTTTATTTGAATTACTAGGGGGCTCTGCCCCCTGCTCGCTATCGCTCACCAACCCCCGGAACTGCTTCGCAGTTCTTTGAAGATCGCTTCGCGATCTTAGCGAGCAGGGCTCGCTTGTTTCATCTCAACTATCCAGTACAACCTGGAACTTGTCTGCTTATAATCTGTTCATTTAGAATAGGCGCCTGCAACAGCATCAAAAACGCTCAATAATGCTTAATAACGCTTATCAGACAACTTCAGTGACCGATTGTTTCTACAGTATTTTAACTATTTCTGCTTAGGTTGCCTTGTCATTGCAGAAGAAAATTTTTTTGACGATAATTAGAATAATAACTGCTTTTAATACATTACGTCTCAGGTGCTAATCATAAATGAACAGAGTATAGTTAATGATCATTTAATATCGAAACTTTTTGTCTCTCAAACTTTTCAATAATTTAATTCGGATCATTACCACGAAAATATCAAAACAAAGGAAGTAGGGGGCTACCGCCCCCTACTCGCTTACGCTCACCAACCCCCGTAACTGCTATTCAGCACTTTACAGATCGCGAAGCGATCTGTAATATCTGTAATAGATCTTTAGCATCAGAGTAATACAAACTTCCCGAAAATCCTCTTCCTTTCGTCGGCACAAATAGCACTCAAAAAAGCTAAATTATTTATTTCTCTAGTAGTTCAAAAAATATCGAATTATCTTTAAAAGATTATTAACCAAGTCTATACTATATCGCTAGCAAACTTAGAGCAAAAATGTGCACCTCAAAACTTAATTTAAATATCCGTGCTCGCGACAATCTAGTGAACAGGCAAATATAAAATTTAAAAACATTAAACACGTCTGATAAAGACCTACTAAACTATGAAAAAAAATGAAACTTTGATGCTTAATAGTTCCAAAACTAATTAGAATTTTTAAAAAAATTAAACGCCAATCTCTTTCTAAAAAATGAGAGTATAAGTGTTTAAAAAATCATATTGATACCGTGATTAGTTTTCATTTTAGATAGAAAAAAACGAAAAAGTGTCAAAAATTTCAAAAATTAAAAAATTAATTATTCTAAACCAAATTCGAAAAAAGGGCGACGTAGTGCACATCTTCATACTTCAGAGTAGGGTGAACCGACCAGTAGTTCACCACCTACCAGTAGTTGACCAATTGAGCATAATTTTGAAAAAAACAAGAACTGTTGTGTGTTTATTTCGAATCTGTTGCGTTGAAAACATAGCTGACATTTTATTAAAAGCTCATGCATAGTGTAAAGTTCTAGTATTGTTCTTAAAAGACACAATAAATAGTTAAAAAAAAGTTATCAACAAAGCTTCAAAGCATGCGCTCTCACTACTAGCAATAATGGTATGGAGTATTTAGTTCAATCTCAAATCATCCAGCTAGTTTTTATTCCAATATTTTATTGATTGATGTATTTAGGTCCTATATGTTTAGTTGAATTAAATAAAACTATCATTATTTGTATATTAACCATTTAATTTGATATTTGAGGGGTGGTCAACCACTGGCTGTCTAGAATAGAAAAAGTGCTAGTATTTGACCAAAGTGGTCAACTACTGGATTTTATTTGCTTTTAAGATTTCTTTTTAAACTAAGAGCGATCTTAAAGATTTTTACCTGCAGTACAATTTTTGCTTAGATTTACTGTAAAAAAAGTTACATTTCCAGTAATTAACCAGTATTGTTAATAGGGACTCTTTATTCAATATACCTCTTTCATTGGTTCTTCAAATTTCCAACACCTGCGCTTTTAAAATATGTCGCTCCTCTCGCTAAGCCCTAAAATACGTACCTACGGGTAGTTGGTTAGTTGGTTGTCAGACATATACGCATTTTTAGTTTTTTAGATAGCCTTCTGTAGTAAACGCTGGAATCGAACGGTTCGCGGTGCAAGCGCTCGCTAGGTGGCCTAGGTGGCAAATCGTGCTGGTTTACAGTCTGGTTTTAAAAGGTTAAACAATAAAAAAATTTTTCTACTTCTTGCTTAAAATATATAAGATTTTGCAATACATCTTAAAAATCATTATAATTACTAATAAAGTAGATATATTTTTTCCAACAAAATATATTTTAAATTGACAGTGATTTAATATTAATAAAGTATGAGAATTAATCAATAGGATCAATTTTCCGTGTTCTCTTCCAGAGTTTAATTTATTGATTGCTGATTGAATAAAGCTTTTAAGAATTTTCTAAGACGTATTCAACAAATGGAAGAAATTTTAGTAGGATTGGAACAGTTGGTTTTCAGATCATAGGATTTTCTGCCAAAAGACACGGGTGTTAATAAGAATGGAATATTAAGTTCAAAATTTTTATACCATTCAATAAAACAATTGATTTTTTCGCTTAAAACTGTCAAGAAAAACTATAAACTTAAAAATTTACTAAAATTTGCCAATTCTTAATTTTTGTGAGAGAATTTTATAATCATCAGATTGAATGAAAGTTGATGTAAGTGTTTCTGAAACGTTTTCTTCAAACGTCTCCGTTGCGTATTTTTTTCAGTCAACTTACCCTTAGCCCTGTTTTAAAGAAGTGGGACTCGAATAAATAGCTCTTTTGCAAATGATAGGTTGCGTTGTGGATCAGTTGGTTGATTTGTGCTTGAGCTGTATATTTGATTTTTATTCTGGAAATGGTGAATATGGCAATGGTCAATTACTGGAATAATGGTGTTCAAATACTGGATGTAGGTGGTCAACTACTGGCAAAATCTCAATTAATTGCTTTTAAAATAAATAAAAAAAATTCTATAAAAATGAAAGGAAAAATGATTATTAGTTATTATTCCTCATACTTTCATTGATATTAAACCAGTGTCAATTTTTTTAGAAAATTTTTTTACTAAGAAAGAAAAATAAAACTTGGAGGAATTTCCACTAACTGGTCAATTACTGGTCGATTCACCCTATTAGGCTGCAAAAAATCATAGCTCTGCTGCCAATAGATTTTGCTGAACTGGATTACGCGGCGAAAAAAGAAAAACTTCAACTTTGACCTTAAAAATACCCCACAACTAATTATCACATGAGTTAGCTTTTTGTTCTAGAATGTGCCCCAAATATTCCTCTACAAACGTTTCAAGTTTCATAAATTTCTATCAAGTAGTTTTTGCGATATAAGAGTTCAAAGAGTTGAAAAATAAAATTTTCTGAAACAGCGGCGGCGGCAGCGGCAGCGGCGGCAGCGGCGGTGACAGTAACTTTTTTTTAATATAGAGAGATACAAAAAATACAACAACGAACTTTAAACAATTAAAATATTTCCAAATCCCCCTAAATTATCTTTCGGCAATAACCAACTCAGAAAAAAAATCGAAAGATGAAGAACTTCCATTTAATTTTTCCTGCCAGTCCTGGGAAAAACACTTTTTAAAGGATACGTACTAAAAAATTACAATAAGGATGTTAAAAAATGTTCCGTTTTCCACCAATCAGGGTCGGTGATTCCTTCTTTGATTGCAGGATATGGTCGTTTAGTGTTGCCTGATTAGGAAGGTACAAAGTAAATTTTTTCTCCTTTTTTTCGTGTGAAAATTTAACCAATTAAGTTTTTTAAAGAAGAAATTTTGCCTTGTATTCTATAGTGGCATCAATAAAGTTAAGTCCAAAAAAGTTTTGTTTCCCAATTTCATTTTTAAATATCGTTTTTTAACTCCCAAAATTTGAGATGGTAGTTGGGGCACATTTGAATAGTTCACAAGTCCCTTCTAATTCCTTAAAATATCAAACACATTTTAAGTTTTAAATATAGTACTTTTAGGTGTTTAATTTAATTTAATTAATTCATTTAAATTTAATAAGTTCAATTATTTCTTGTATTGAACTTTAAATTCAAAGCTTTTAGAAATTTCCCAGTTTTAAGTCATATAATAGAAGTTGGAAGTTTTAAGAAGATGTTTTTTTCTGTAAAAAATAAGTTATAATTTAATATTCTTTAGTTTTAGTCAGATTTTTGTGCACTTATATTTACAAGTCCTCTAAAAACTAGCTGAAAGTTATTTTGTTTATCTAATGTTTAATAGTAAACTAATTTAAAAACTTAACTAAGTTTTAAACTGGTTTAAGAAGTGAATTATAGGTTATAAGTTCACTGAAGTAATCAGTGAACTTAACCTATGTAGTTTTTCCACATATACTATACTTTGATATAGGGCTCGACCGATGCATCGGCGCCGATTGTTTGATAAAATATCCATCGGCCTAGACATCGGCGGCCGATGTTAACTTGAGAAAAAATCGGTCCATCGGCTTAAAAAAACATCTAAAAGCCGATGTTTGGCCGATGTTTTTCGCAAAAAACATAATAACGTCAAGCGATAGACAAAAAAGTGTGATTCTGCTCCTTCTTGCTCCAAATTTAGTTTTAAGTTGAACTTGCACCAGCATGGGTGTCATTTAGGGGGGGAGCGTTTGCCCCCTCCAAGTCTACTAGTAATTTTATGTGAAAACTAGTAAAAATAGTTTCAAGTCCCTTGAAAATTTTGTAGATCGAGAAAGGGTATCCGGGTGTAACTTAAAAAAGTCTCAAAATAGGTTAAAACACTATTTTGAGGGTAAAATTTTAAAAAATATCTGGAAGTGAACACCCAAACCCTGGCAAAAAGTTGTGCCTCCTGTAGGATGCAGGCGGAGAAAGCCTTGGCCTGCACCAGGCTGTAGTGCTGCTGAAGAAGAAGAAGAAGAACCTCCAAACCAACCCATCTAAAAGTTTGACTTCTGATACCAGTATTTTCTCCTTAATAATTCTGCAGCTTACCAGAAGCGGTTCCGTTTGGGTGTTCCCCAAAGTGTATTAAACGGAGTCAAAGCACTTGTTTTCAGGGGAATTTTCAACATATTTTCTGGAGGAGGATCACCAGCCCTATTTAAAACTCTGACGTTTTTTAAAGCTTTTTCCCTTGGAAATTCAACATTTTCAGTTTAAAAGGGTCTGTATACCCCCGGATGAGCAGAAACACTATACTTAAAAAGGCAAATTTAAAAAAATTTGGTGGGGAAGATCCCATAAACCCCCTCTGTAAAAATTTCGGCAAAATACAGTTTTTCCCCTGAAAATTATATCACTTACAAAAAGCTTTACCCTTTGGGTGTCCCCTTAAAGAGATTTAAATGGAAATAAAACTCTTGGTAAAAGGGGAATATTCAAAAATGTATTTGGGGAGGACCTCCACCCCCTTCAAACTATGCCGTTTTGCCTTAGGAAATTTTGTGGTTTGCAGGGAGCTGTTCTTTTAAGATGTAACCCAAAGGGTCTCAAAATAAGCTGAAACTACTTCAGAAGGCAAATTTTAAAAAATTTTATGGGGGTAGTACAATTCAGGACCCCCCTTTTTTTACCTGGAACTTAGGTTGTAAAAGAACTGACGTTAGGCCAGGCGATCCTATTAATTTCCACAATAGTCCATACAATGAATGAACCGGACATTTATTATCAAGCTTTTTAAACTCTCTCTCTTAACCAACTCTTCAGGGGCGTAGCCTGAGGAGATGATTTGGGGAATAGCCCCTCCCGAAATCCAGAAAATTTTCTTTTTTGACTATAGAAATGAACGAAATTTATCCCATTCCCCCGAAATTCCAATCTCTCAAGGCACCAAAACAGTATCCAAGTTAAAGGGAGTTTTGAGAGGAGCTATTGCTTTGAGCTAGAATTGCTTATAAATTTTCTACTATTAAGCTAGTGTTTTATCTTATTTTGAAACACTTCTGGAGATCCCCCAAGCAACCGGATTGCTTGTAAGTAAAAAAGTTTTCAAGGAGAGAAATTGCCCAAAAACTTACACAAAAAAAGATTTCATTTCTGGCTCTGCGATAGATTTTAATGCTTTTCCAAAAAAGTAAGGCCAATTGGTTCGCATTTTTTACCATCGGCCTTAAGTATCGGCCATCGGCATCGGCAATCGGCCAAATAATTACCATCGGCCATCGGCCTGCCGATGGAAATTTTAAAACAATCGGCATCGGCCAAAAAATTGCCATCGGTCGAGCCCTATGATACATAAATTGATTTGATTTATTCTCTAAAGAGGAATTATATAGCGAAGCCAGGAGTTTTATAGCGAAGCTGTCAGTTAGTAAATAAATATCTTCAGAGGTAATTATTTTTAAAATATAGTAAGATTATACCTTAGTTTCAGGAAAGATTGAAAGGAAAATCGTTGCAAAACACCCTTTATCTATTTTCCATGATATCCAACTAAAAATATTCGAATAATCAATTTCAGAAGACGAGTAATAAGTTGCTAGCTAGTTCACGTTCATTAACTTATTTTCTTCAATTTATTCTCATTAATTTTTTTAACTGACAATATATTAGATATATTCTACTTCTCTATCTCCGTATATTTAAAAACAAACATTGACTTACATTTAAATATTATCTCCTTTTCTCTTATATTTCGTAGGTAGTCTCTCGTTACACGATAGGTGAATGTGGATTCCACTTGGAATGCCGCAATTGTACCGCTGACCCTCTTTGTAGTTGGTGTCAAGTTAGCTGCAAACCCCAGAACTGGTGCACATTCAACCCTGACCCGTGCACACCAAAGATTACCAAGGTAGTATAATTCAAACTTCATTGCAGGGTTAGTTTTGAAAAGTAACTTGACCCTTTATCTAATGCATTATGATTTTCTGCAATTTTTTCGAGCTAATGTTTTTTTTTGAGTCACTTAATTGATAATATCCCTTAATATTATAGGATAACTAAAACAATCATATTTAATAAAGATAATCTGCTGGAGCTAATTGATTAAATTGATACTTTGAGTACCGTCAGTACACTGGGGGCTAAAATATTCCCATAATACAAAAACACCATATATGGATTTTAATCGCAGTTTTAAGTCTTGAAATATTATACACTTTCCTTTTGACTTTAACTACTTCTGAGGGAATACAAATTTCAATCGTGGGAATCCGATCAAAAGGGCTGCTGAAAGCACAACTTCGGCTTTAAATCTGTTCGCATTTCCCACTAAAATATTTATCATAGAAACCGTGCTGCCTTTTATCCTGTAAGAGGAAAACTAAAAGAGTGTTCCCGGAAAGTCGTCAGTATATTCGTAAGGATGGTTATTCTCTATGTAATTTTAAAGTTGTTGGGACTTGCAATTACCATCAGCAGATAAAGGGTTAATTAGGACTAAACCAGAAAATTTTTCTCAACAGGTAACACCAGAGACGTTGAAAATGTTTGTATCCCAGAGTATTTCCATCGAAGGAATCAATTTTAGGAACAGAAAGGGGGTCATTACGATTTCATCAATCGAATGTTTTGTAAACCGATGGGAGGACGATTTGTAAGTAGAGTCAAACCTGTTTCTCTGTTGTTTCTGGGCGGTCCTTTTTTGTGTGATTTTTTTATTTGGGCTACTTTTTTCTGGTTTTTTTTTTCGTGCGGTAGGGTCATTTGGGGTAAATAGGACCCCTTTTTGGCCTAGTGCATTTTTGTAGCTCAATAGAAAAGTTTTGAACGTGTTAAATTTAAACTTATTGACTTATTTCATTTAAGACTTATTCAATAAACAAAAATTTATTATTAGTTTTTAAAATAATAAATTTCACAAAAATTATCACAATAAAAATCCCCCCTTTATACGAGTGCGTATAAGTCAATTCTACAAAATACAGTATTTGATTAAAGGTAAAAAGGCCAAACATAACGTCATGCTAGACCAGGGTTTCCCGTAACTTTTTCATGCATCGACCCCTTGGTAGTATTTTACCCAGGCCATCAACTCCCTTTCAAAAATCCTATTAAGTTCTTTAGGAAAAATTATTTATGAAATAAAATTTTATACCCGGTTTCATTTACTATAGTAATGTGCAGTTCAATCTATATAATTCATAGGTGAATCAAATAAGCAATAGACCACCAAAGAAGCATTAATCTTTCAAAATTTTGACATTAAAAATTAGTGTGTAAAGAAAGTTCAGGGGACCAGAAAAATTCTTTGAATCATCCACAGCATTGCGTTGTACGATAAGATAGCAAGATTTTATCAAAATAAAAAAACTCTAAAGAAGAAAGAAATTTTGAAACACTCAAAATAAACTAAACTAAAATAAAAGTAAATAATTTTAATTAACAAATTCACAGAAACAAAATTATTATTACAATGCAATGAAGGGTAATTACAGAATATGTTCAATGAGAAGGGTGAGCCTGATGCTGGGCTGCTAAAGTGGATACATTTGGTTTAAAATTATTTAATATTATATGTAAATAATCTCTTTCTAAAACATTCAATCTGTTTCTTGATTTTCTCAAAAAAAATTCTTGATACCTAGCTGCATCCGGCTCAAGTCTATTTGAAGAGTTTGATGTCGATCTAGAATTTTTTCTGCACTATTCCCTTTTTATAACTGTTTAACTTTGATCGACCCCCTACCGACCCCCAAAGCTTTATCGACCTCCAATCAATCCCTAGAGCTTCATCGACCCACTTTACATCTTCATCGACCCCATGGGGGTCGGTACTGACCACTTTGGAAAACCCTGTGCTAGACTTATTGTTCAGTATTTTATAGGGTGGGTTGGGGTAAAATGGGTCAGTTTTAATTAACTCGATATAAGTTAAATTTAAATTGAATTATTTTAGCTCATTTTTTTGTATTATAATCTTTTACCTGTCGGCAACATTTTCCGACTGTCAAAAATTTAGATTCATGAATTTAAGAACAGAAAAAAATATTTTATTTGAACGGTAAATGGCGTTGTCGAAAAAACAGGGTTTACTAACTTCCAAAATATCTATATATTGTAATAAATTACAGCAGACTTTTGTAATATTTTTCCATAAAAGAAAGTCCGAGAGACATTTCAAGCCAATCAGCTTATAAAAATATAAAATATTTTATCTTTTATAACAATATTTTGTACTTGGGGTAAAATGGGTCATAGGAGGCCTTCTGTATTAAGTAAAAACAATGTTTTTAACTTATTTCCTTCAAATATACATTGAACTGTCATACAAGTTTATTTTTTATTCAAATGAAGTATTTTAATTGCTACATTTGAACAATGTTCATTAACTTCGGACTTTTACAATTTCATTAAAGTACAACTTAAAACAAATTTTTTCAGAAAAAAACGGCTTAGCCGATTGCCTTTTTTCTTATTTTCATGTATATTTAGTAATAAATATATTTTTGACATATTTTTGCAATGAGACCCATTTTACCCCAAGTTGGGGTATAGGTCATTATTTTGATGCTAAGTTTAACCAACTTATAACTAAAAATTATTTGATAAAATTAGATGAAAATGTTCTGAAGGATTGTAATGTCAAGATTAAATTGAAAGAAATCCTTAAAAAGTAATAGTTTTTAAGAAATAAAACTTAGAATGTGTGAAAGTACCTTAAAAGTGACCCATTTTACCCCCACCCACCCTACCCATCTCATTTTGTCTTTAGTGTTGAATGCTGGTTTCCTGTGGCTATTGCTGAAGATTCGGGGCCAGTAGTGTTAAAAACAACCGACGGTTATTTGGCTCGCTCAAAAGAAGTGGTTTCCATTTTGGTAAGATCCAAATCCATTATTTTTTATAAACAGGGTGTTTCAGATAAATGAACTTCTAGGAGGGGTATGCCAACCTTGTTATACCGCAGCTAGATGACTCAGAGAATCGCATATTCTCAATACCTGCAAGGTTTTTAAACTTTGATGTAATGCGCATGCGTCACAAAGAAAAAACATCTTATACTAAAAATTTTTAAAGTTTCTGAATCCCTGCTGGAGCAGTGGTAGGATGCCTGCGTAGTAAGCGGCAGTTCGTGGGTTCTATCACCAATTAATATTTTATTATAAGTTCTAAAAACCCGCAAAAATGTGAGTCCACACGCATGCGCATTTTGTTATCAAAGTATAAAAACCTTGCAGGTATTTTGAATTAGCCTCAGAATCACATAGGAATGGGGGGTCGAAAACGCACACCTAACTTGGAAGGGAATTGACCCTTGGGAAAGTGTTCTAAGTTCTAAGTCCAATGAGAATAACTCGTTTCCTTTAGTTCCCGCCCACCCTGTTGATTGACAGCTGGATGTACCGCAACGCCATTATAGGCCAGTCAATAACGACATCGAAAATTGCAAAAAATAAGGTAGTTCCAATTTTTGTCTTATGTTGTTAGGACCCATCCCAGTAGTTACTAACCAATTTTGCAACCCTGAAAGCCCTGTGCTAACTTCGCAATCATCAAAAAACCTCAAAATTTTCCGACTTTTTTCAGTTTTTGGCTTATAACTCATACAAAATGCATCCGCAAGAATAAGTTTTATATATATATTTTTTAAAGTAGATAAAATTTGAAATGATTTAAGACCATCCCCAAGTTTATACGTCCAATAGATCCCGAGTTACATCTCTTCAAAAATGGGCAATTTTTTCCCAAAATTCAAAATTTTGCGTCTTAGTCGCTTTTATAGCAAAAAATAGGTTATAGTACTCGTTGTAAAAGGTAAATAAGGGCAATTAAGTTGTAGTACAGTTATTTAGCTTTAATTTAAGCCCTGAATATAGTCTCTAGGCCCCATAGTTCTTACTTTATCTTAAAAAAAAAAAAATTTCGGAAAACCGAAATTTCGGAAAAATATAGAGCATGACGTTGTACGGGCATAGTAAATGAAAAATAAAGCTATAACACAATATGACGTTATAAAAATTAATATTTATTTATTGAATACAAAATTATTTGTCTTAATACTTGTGAATTAATGTTAATTTTTTAATTAAATTGAGATTAATTAGTATGAATTTTAATTAAGAAATTATAAAAGGTATATTAATTTATTGGTTTTTAAGTATCTCTCTATTCTAAAAAAAGTTTTTGGTGAACGGTTTCCAGAGAAAGGCTTTTTAATTACTGAACCGAATGACACATATATATTAAGTTTAGCGAGTTGGAATTTGTGGGAATTGCGAAGCAATTCCAAAAGGTCCTGCGTTAGCAGTTTAGGGGGGTTGGTGAACGATAGCGAGTAGGGGGCGGTAGCTCCCTAGTTAGTTTATAAAATTATAGACTTTTGAGGTATCAAAGATCATGTCTCTTTCAAGCATTCAGGACTCTTCCTCGTGTCAGACTCGTCTATCTCAATTGTAGGGTTGTTGAGGCATGACTTGCCTTGACATGGTTTATTACATAGTGCAAACACTCAAGTCCCGCTTTCTGAGATGAGCAGCCTCTTCCAGCTCACCCTTTTTGGCACTTGCATGAGATGAATTTCAGGATAGTTTTTGATGCTGGATCTTTTGTAGAGTTATTAGGTAGCAGACCTTGCTAACTCCTCGTCCAGCCCCAGTCAGTTGATGTTTTGTCTGCACCTAACCATATCTTGTCATATCTGCAATCTGCACCTGGTGGTATGTGCGATATGCGTGTTGAGCTGCAGCCTCTTCGGTTGGAGGCAGACGAGCCAGGTGGACCTTAGTGTTGGCAGCTGAACGAACAAAGATTTCGTAACGGAGAGCGTGAAGAGTGTCGGATTCTCCTCCTCCATACAGAGACAGAGCCACAAGACACTTATTTCCAGCAGAGGCTATTTCTTCGTGGCTAATATCAAGCTGCAGGGAAATGGAAACCACGCCAACCAGATGTGGATTTTTTCAAGCATGCTTACCATCTTCATTTTCCCTTGCCTGAAAATTACAGAGGTGGTGTCACAGCCAGAGAAACCGTGCAGGAACAATTCAAATCCGGGGGACAGGCCAGCTCTCCACTATTTAAAGATTTGGAGGAAAACTGCAAACAAGTGGATTCCCACTTGAAACCTTTTTGAAAGAAAATATTTTCCACCGTAATCGTTCTGCAGTTTTAGTGCTTCTCTAAGACCCATGCATTGTCTGTGTATTCATCAAATACAAGTGACACATACTTTCCAAAATGGCTAATAGTGTGGCTGATATAAGTGGCTACAATTGTCATGGTTGTGATATTCCAATGCCACCTTACTTTATGAAGTAAGTAGCCACCATCCACAACAACAAACGTTGTGGCTCCTATAGATATATTTTCAGGAAGAGGGGTAAAAGCTGTGAAAAAACTGGACTTTTTGCCTTTACGCATCCCATCTTCACAAAACAAAGCCATTGGGTAGGGAGCCAACTCGAACTTAATTTGCTCTTTTAAGTCACTTTCTGTCTGCTTCGTGATGCACAGCTTTTGAAAAATTGTGAGGGGATCTATTTGAACCTTCTGATTTTGTAATTTGATAGTAACTGATGCTAAGGTTCACACTTTATCTTTTCTTTTAAAACTAACTTTTCCATAGGAAATTTAGTTTATTGCCCCTCCCCCCTCCTCAGTCACATCTTGTTACTTATGAGGATAACCCGTGAATCTTTTCGCTGGTCCTGGTAATCAGATCTTCTTAAATAGTGTGTTTATTTAATTTCTATAACTTCATAGTTCCGAAAAAATATATTTTTTAAAGTATAGAAAATATCTAAAACTGTAGGGGATGCGAGTTCTGACACACCCTTGGAAGCTAACCGAGTTAAAAATTATCTTTCTTCATTGTTTTTATTTTTTAAGGTAGTAAGAACTATGGGTCGTATAAAACTTATCTAAGACTTATTAAAGTTTTATTTTAAACCAATACTTAAAAAAGCAATAAATTAATGTATATATTTTTAATTTCTTAATTATATAATTAGAACTAATTAAACTCAATTTAATTTAAAAATTAACATTAATTCACAAGTATTAAGAAAAATAATTTTGTATTCAATAAATAAATATTAATTTTTATAACGTCATATTGTGTTATAGCTTTATTTTTCATTTACTATGCCCGTACAACGTCATGCTCTATATTTTTCCGAAATTTCGGTTTTTCCGAAATTTTTTGTTTTTTAAGATAAAGTAAGAACTATGGGGCCTAGAGACTATATTCAGGGCTTAAATTAAAGATAAATAACTGTACTACAACTTAATTGCCCTAATTTACCTTTTACAACGAGTACTATAACCTATTTTTTGCTATAAAAGCGACTAAGACGCAAAATTTTGAATTTTGGGAAAAAATTGCCCATTTTTGAAGAGATGTAACTCGGGATCTATTGGACGTATAAACTTGGGGATGGTCTTAAATCATTGCAAATTTTATCTACTTTAAAAAATATATTTAAAACTTTTTCGTGCGGATGCATTTTGTATGAGTTATAAGCCAAAAACTGAAAAAAGTCGGAAAATTTTGAGGTTTTTTGATGATAGCGAAGTTAGCACAGGGCTTTCAGGGTTGCAAAATTGGTTAGTAACTACTGGGATGGGTCCTAACAACATAAGACAAAAATTGGAACTACCTTATTTTTTGCAATTTTCGCCCCTTTTTTTGTCGTTATTGACTGGCCTATTATGGGATAACTGTAGAACTATTTAAGTAAAATCGCGTTTTGAACTCTCTGAATTATCTTTACTCTGTGGTGTGCCCTATCCCACCTAGAAGTTACCCACCTACGAAACATTTATCTGAAACACCCTGTATATTTGTTCCATCTCTTTTTATGTATTGTATTCATTGACTTCAAGATGTATACAGGTATGCAACTTTTTTTGCAAACATAGTTGTTGAAAAGGACAAAAAAATGTAATGCTAGAAAAGTGAGTTTATGTATAAATAGCCAACGGATATGATGCTTTATTGAAATACATTTTGGATCTTTGCAAATTTTCCACCTTTGCAGAAACCCTTTGTTTACGGAGTTCATCCTGTAAAAGGCCCATCTTCCGGGGGTACGAATGTCACCATTTTTGGCGAAAACTTAAACCTTGCAAATATCACTGATTTGGTCGTCGGTGGGATGCACTGCACCCTTACTCAGTAAGACCAACACTTCTACAACATAGAAAATTCCAGATTTTTAGCTCGAATGTAGTTTTAATAAAAAATGTTTTTTTTTAGAGTTACAGAAAATACCTTGTCATGTACCACGGAACGTAATTCAGCGAGACACCGCAATCGAGGTGTCGTCAGCGTTACCATGGAAGACTACTCCGTGCCATTCGTTAATTACAACCACGAGGAACTCCGTGGTACAGTATCAGACTTTTTTCAGTTTATTTCTGATCCAGAAATACACTCTATACATCCTAATAAAAGAAAAATGAGGTAAGTTAAGCCTTATTACGTTTAAAGATACATTTTGAACTCCATAATTTCAAGGGGGGAATTGAGACCTTTTAAATAAGAAAGACTATAGCTTCGACGGGTTTGGGCCCTCGTCCCTTGAATCTAGAGCAGTGGTTCTCAACTCGAAAAAGTTATACTCTGTTCATTTTGAACTGGCGCTTGAAAATATTTCCTTCCCCCACCACCGATCGGTAACCATAGCAACTATCCTCGTCAAAGTGACGAAGAAGGCTTACTATTGGCTGCTTGAAGAGCGTAACTATGTAGCGTGGGGGAAAGCACTATTTCTCAAGCGCCAATTCTAAATGAATTGAGTATAGTGGATTCCTTACATTATTAGAGTCTAAAATATCATCCTTTATAAACCACAACTGCCATGTATCCGATAAGACTGTTATCATGAAAATGTCATGAAAAAATTCCAAAATAAGTGGCGTAGCCGAATGGGGGATTTAGGGATATATCAAAAATGTACCCTTCAAAAAAACTTTTTTTTGGCTAAGCCACTGCCACCAACCACGTTTAGGGAGAGAGAGAACTACACTTTTAATGTTGAGATCACCCCCTTTTTCCTCTTGCTTTATAATAAATTAACCATTGATTGAATACAGAGGTAAGGGGTAAGTTACATTTTTGGACAATACTAATTTCATCTCTCAGAAATTGAGAAAATTTTTTTTTGAATTTTCAACTTGGCCTCTCTTTTTGCATGAGAAATCTCCCTCATTGGTGAGGTAAGTGACTGTGAATTCATTAAAAAACGATTGACCAAGTAAGTATGTCATACATCTAGTCAGCTACCATGGGCAACAATTTCACAGGCTCCATATTTTGGAGACCCAAAGTGACCCCTTGTTTAAATATTATAGGAACATGTATAACTGTAAAAAATGTCTATCGATGACTCTTTAAATATTATTGTAGAGGAAGTACTCGTGTGACGGTCTCTGGTTCAAATTTGAATGCTGTTCTTAGCCCTCGCATGCTGGTTTTAGCCCCATCAAATGAATTGAGTATAGTGGATTCCTTACATTATTAGAGTCTAAAATATCATCCTTTATAAACCACAACTGCCATGTATCCGATAAGACTGTTATCATGAAAATGTCATGAAAAAATTCCAAAATAAGTGGCGTAGCCGAATGGGGGATTTAGGGATATATCAAAAATGTACCCTTCAAAAAAACTTTTTTTTGGCTAAGCCACTGCCACCAACCACGTTTAGGGAGAGAGAGAACTACACTTTTAATGTTGAGATCACCCCCTTTTTCCTCTTGCTTTATAATAAATTAACCATTGATTGAATACAGAGGTAAGGGGTAAGTTACATTTTTGGACAATACTAATTTCATCTCTCAGAAATTGAGAAAATTTTTTTTTGAATTTTCAACTTGGCCTCTCTTTTTGCATGAGAAATCTCCCTCATTGGTGAGGTAAGTGACTGTGAATTCATTAAAAAACGATTGACCAAGTAAGTATGTCATACATCTAGTCAGCTACCATGGGCAACAATTTCACAGGCTCCATATTTTGGAGACCCAAAGTGACCCCTTGTTTAAATATTATAGGAACATGTATAACTGTAAAAAATGTCTATCGATGACTCTTTAAATATTATTGTAGAGGAAGTACTCGTGTGACGGTCTCTGGTTCAAATTTGAATGCTGTTCTTAGCCCTCGCATGCTGGTTTTAGCCCCATCTCTATCTGGAAAAATAATCGAGATTGAGGAGGTAATGTTCTTATATTTTTTAACTTCTTTTTATGGTTTTAAAATTATTAAGTTTTTATTTTTTATTTTGAAGGATTCGTTAAGCTACCTTTTAACTAATGAATGCAAAGGGGGCCTTATATAGGTTATGTAATAGAACACACATTAACCCCATATTTTCTTAAATATATCATAGAGAAATATACTAATGTTGTTACGAATTAAATAATATCTATCATGGCTGATTTTGATTTGTAAATGTTTAATAAGTTTTTAAACATTAACATTGGAAGGATGGAGAAAACACAAAAGCCAGAATAACTTATTTATAGTTTTATAGATACAATTTCCTCATATAGATCCCTCAAAACACTCATTTCTCCAACTACTAAAACTTTTTTACCTACATCTAGTAATTGCCCTTGTTACAGCTATTTAGAGATAACACTGATAAAAAGCGACTTTGAAATTATTTTATTAAAACTTGGATGATTTTAATGCCTATTTAACACATTTTATGAATTTTTTAATAATTCGCATTGAATATTTTACTTATTTTAAAATAATTTGTTATTTCAAGGTACTATATATTTTTATTTTTAAAGCTCTAAACTGTGTAATAAACATCCTGACAATAGGGGCATCTGCAACTCATGAAACTCCCACCTCTCTTTGTAACGTTACCATCAGAGGCTGAAAAAACCAATCTCATTCATCGAATCCTCTAAATACCCCTCAAAAAGTGACAAATTGATAAACAGATCACAGCCAATCTGACGCACAGAGTGCTCTTAAATAATTCAGACTACCATACCAGCAGAGTATAATTAAAGTATAATTTTATTTAGATCTAAGCAAGCATTTACGATGAGAAAAAGAGCAAGAGCCAGAGACAAATCGGCAACACAAATATATACAGTCAAAAGAAAGTTCTAGAAGGTTCTACTCGAACGTTGCCAAATAACCAAGACAAATAACCAAAATGTTCTGATTGCTTGTTTTAATCAGTTCTCATTTCAGACACAATCACAGGTGTAACCTTCAAATTGTACTGGCCTCCTCTGCCATGATCGAGATAGCATTAAAAAATAGCATTTTGGATCTTCTGTTATTTGTTTCTCAGTACCTTGGATAGATAGTGCTTCACAACGTCTCAACTTCAAACTATAACTATATTTAACTTTAACTATAGCCCTGGATGGAGTGAGCGCTCCCCGCTCAAGTAGCGACAAGCCCCCCCCCAAAATGACTGACAACCGCAACTCTCACAAGCCCGCTATGGGAAAACAGAGCTTAAATTCAAGCCCTGATGGATGGAGTGCTGAAATAGAAACATCCTTTTCCTCAGTACCTCCGTGCGACTTTCAATTTGGATTGAGTAGCAGTTGTCCCTAAAATGGTTCCAGTCTAGGAACTTTCTATGACGAGATTCTTGGCAATCGGCCAAGAGTCTCGTCACTTAATGCGCGCGCTCTAGCTTCTTGCCATAGCCCGATCAACAATTATGTTCCAGTCGCTGCGACAAAAGTCTTCAGTGCGCGCCTAGCCTTTAACCCTTTATTTACCTAATTATTTTCGGCGCAAATTTAATACTAATGATGCTCCAAGTTTTTAGCGATAAAAATCACTATATATAATTACCCCAACTAATGTTAAGAGAATCATGTGGCTTCTAAATATAGCGCAAAATAGCCCAAACTCGCCAACCATCAGCAGTTCTAAACTTGAGCTAGTGGTACTTACAAGTACCGTCGGTAAATGAAGGGTTAAATAAGCGTTTAAGATCGAAGATTACGGAGGTGAGTTTTTGGAAAGGAGCTATTAATCGTGGAGTGACTTAATCATGTCTCAATTTCGAACTTCTCGGGCCTTATTAGCCTTGGCTTACGTTTCTTTTAACAGCCATGTGCTGCTTCCGACGGCAAGACCATGACCTGTTCGACTCCCGACCTCCTCGAAAGGAATGAGAATTTTACCTCATCTCAGCCTTTAGTCTGCCACCTTGCGTTCATCATGGATGGAGTAAGGGATCTGAAGGAGCTTCCCAGGAGAAGGGAAGAACTGTCCCGGTTCGTCTACTGCCCTGAGCCTGAGTACGACTTCTACGACCATCCCTTGTATGTGGGGATAGGGACAGATGAGGTGGTGTTGAAAGTAAGTTGAAGAATTTGATGGTATTAGTCCTCGCGCAGGTGGCTAAACAACTTTGAATTCAAATGGACGGATGATCCTTGTGACCAGAGTGCACCAAGTCGATGAAAGATTCAATGACTTGATAATAATGATAAACAAGATTTTCAATTCTTGTAGAATATAGTAGATTCTGATCCTACAGGGTGTTTCAACAAGTCCTGATGACAAAATTCTGCAAATTCAGATTCCCTATAACAATTTCTCGGAATTTTCAGGGTGATTCAGATAGTGTTTCATAACTTCTAGGGGAGGTAGGGTACATCAAGACGAACAAGAATTGGTACGGAAAGGGGGGTCACAAATTATTTTTAAGGGGAGAAACCCCGGGGTGAAAATCAGGTAAAAAACTTGCATATTTGTGCAGGAAGAGACACAATGGTTCAATTCCGTAATTTTTTTACATCAAAATAATAAAACTCGTCCTCTAAAAAGTAATTTAACTGTAACTTTTTCAGGAAGTTATCTTTTCACAGGAAAATATACATTTCGATCAGTGTTCGATATTGATGTACGGTCAACCAAATTTGGCAATTTATTATTGATTTGGCGCGATTTTTTTCCATGCGTATTTTATCTTTAAAACGGTAGCTCAGTTAGAGTAACGAGCCGGAATCTTTCAACTCGCAATCGTAAGATTGTGGGTTCTGTTCTGCCTATAATTTTTGAGCAATACAAGGAAAGAGGATTATAAAAGAATGTGGTTTGGGGTTTTATGGCACGAGGTCAATCTGACAAAATTAAAGGATGTGTATTTTGATATTTTTATGGATTTTTCTAAATTGTAGTGTTCTTCTTAACTGCAATTTTTTTTCAGGGGTGAGCACGTGAGAAAAGTTAAAATCATAAATTACGATGTGTTTTAAATCGCTTTTTGTCTCAAAGCCAAATTTTGACATGTTTAAAAAATAATTCGTAGATATGTTGTTTCATTTTGTTCAGTAAATTTGCTCGGTACGAAGTTGTTATGAGAGGCGATACGTAATAATATTTCATATTTATTATTAATAAATGCATTTTTTGCAGGGTTATCGGCGGTTCGATTCCGGCCCTTGCCCTGGGTGTACATTCTCTCTTCTGTGTCAGTGTTCTGTACCTTGAAATTTGAAGTATCTTAAATTTTTGAATCACAAAAATGTTAAAATCTATGCGTCAAGATTGCACGATGTGATATTATTTCTAAGTTTGGCCACTACGATTCTCTTTAAAACAATAACACTTAAAACAAATACATAGAAATTTAAGTTGCCTTAAGAATCATAAAAAAGTATTTTGCCATACGCCATAAAACACAAACTAACCAACCAACCAACCAAAAAAAAGTATTTGGCGATCACGGATTGGCTACTTTTTTCCCTACCGAATGCAAAGGGCTTACTGATAGGAATAGTAGAAGTATTAGTAGTTAAAATTTAAAAGGACGGATAGAGGACGGAATCGAACAATTGAGGGCTTCGGGGCAAGAACCGGGTATCTCCACATTGAAATCAAGTTTATTTTAAGTTAGATTCGCCAGTTCAGCAATACACTGCCAATTAATGCAACCCTAAAATATGCTACTTTCTTGCTTGGCCTTTTTTATGGCTAACAATAATTTGGTGTAACACTGATTAATCGCCAATTCTAGCTAGCTGATTACTAAATTTCACAGATTCAGCCCAGTGAAATGTTTACCCAAGCATAACAAACGTTCAAGATTCGTCCAATTTTCGTCATGTATAGCCAAATTTCGTTTACATCTAGTAGCAATTACGTAAACTTGACATAATTGGTATGAGTTGTGCTACTAGCCTACTAGGGATCGACAAAAATCTTGCGCGCATTTTAGCTATCATCGAGACTCACTTAGAACTAACGCCGCATTCAATTTTAGATTTTGTAGAAACAACTGAATTTGAACGACTTTATAAGGCGATAGGGGTTTTAGGTTGATGGTTTAGGGTAATCAATAAGAGAGGGTTCTTTTAGAACTGTTGCACAGAGTATCTCATCTTCATTGAATTACACTGAAAACCTTTTACGTTTTTACAACTTTAGGATGGTAGACCAAGACCTGTTATGAGATCTAAATTCCTTCTATTTTATAATATTTACTTAATATTGTGTGCTTTTAGGGTATAAAATATCATGCTATGTTCTAATTCACTTTGAAATTTTAGGTATTTTAAAATCAAACTTTAAGTTACATGGTGCGAAACATTGATAAAAATATTTTAAAATCATGAAAAAATTAAAAGTGGATTTGAATAAAATTATACAAAATTAAAATTAAAGGAAGTTTCATTTTTGTAAAAAGATCGAAGGTTCCGAAAATGTTAGTAGACAAAAAGTAAAGATAATAAACTTTATAAGAAAATTAATTCCTGTTTTTAAATGGAAGAGTTCACAGAAAGGTTTTGGTTCTGACTTCACTCATTGAGGCCATTTAATAAGCTCCACCCATTGACTGGACTGATTTGTCTGTGAATCAAACCCTGGACTAACGGGAAAAGGCACTGTATATTTGCACGGCTATTTTTCAACTAAACTCTACTATAACTTCCACGGCTAGGCGTACCATTGGTTCCATCACTAAGCGCCGAGACTGCTACGTCATCACGAGACCTACAGCGCATGCGCCACTGGCCGTTTTGGCCGTCCAAATATACACTTCGACGGGAAAAGGCAGTGCGCGAAAAGACAGAGAGGGGGTTCAAAACATAAATAATTTCTGATTTATTGACGTCCCGACAGAGATCCTCCCTACCCCATTCACAAGTACACCCCCATTCCACCGTCTGGGATTTTCAGGGGTCATTCACTTCATTAACGCGACGCGTACTTGTCACTGTGAATTCCTTGTCTTTCTTGTCCGTGTTCTATTTAATTTTTGCTTAAGATTGTGGATAGATTTTTTTTTCAGAAAGGATTACTTTTTTTGTGGGTAAGCTGGATGATTTGAATCTGAGATTTCTAATTTCTTTGATACTAGTGCAGTGTCTGTTATTACCATGATAAATTGGTTACATTTTATGCAAAACTCGTTAATTTTATTTCTTCAACATATTCAGTAGTTATTATAATTTTTTAATGATAAAAATTAAAAACAGTTAATATGAAGTTGAAGGAACCAAGAGAAATCATTGAAATTAAGTTCAAATTATCCAAGTTGTACTGTACATAGTACAGGCACGGGGTGGTTGGTACTCTGGACAGTGTTTCCCCTTGGACCCAAAAATGTTCTCAAAATGAGTTAAAACCCTATTTTTACAAGCCAAATTTCAAAAAATTTCTGGGGGTGGACCCCCATACCCCCCTCAGTGGTACCACAAGGGTATCTTGCGTGATACTTTTTTTTAAAATCCCCAATATTTTGACATTTTGTGTTAAAAGAAATGTGATGGTCTGGAAAAGTGCCCCCTTTCTTGGACCCACGCTGGATCAGCGCTTGACACAGCATCACATTATTATTTGATATTTTTTCTTAATTATATACTTGTAAAATGCAAAATTAACTTGGTAATGCAATCATTTTACATAATCTGCGGCCCGCCGTTAGCTTCTTCTTTAATAAAGTGGCCCCCGAGACAAAACAATTGCCCACCCCTGCCCTAAACAAACACCAACGTTGAAGATGTCGCCAAATATTTTCCGAAAGTGAATTTGAGTCGAAAGTGGAGATACCCGGTTCTTGCACCGAAGCCCTCAATTGTGTCTCTTCCAGCACAAATATGCAAGTTTTTTGCCTGATTTTCACCCCGGGGTTTCTCCCCTTAAAAATCCTTTGCGACCCCCCTTTCCGTACCAATTCTTGTTTGTCTTGATGTATACCCTACCTCCCCTAGAAGTTATGAAACACTTATCTGAATCACCCTGTTTATGAAATTCAAGGAAAAAAATTTATAAATTGTTTTATCTCTTTCTTCTCCATTTTTTTCTTTTTTGTCCCTCTGGATTCAAGAAATTCAATCAAAAAAAGTAACTTCAAATAAAATTTACCAAACCTTATTATTAATAATTATTATTGCTACATGTTCCCTCGTTATTCGGGGAAGTTACGTTCCAAAATATACCGCGAAAACGCTAAATACGCGACTAACGAACCCAGTTTTAAAACGCGAGATAATAGTATAAGAGATATAATGGTTGGATTCCGTCATTTATTACATAAAACTAATAAAACTGGTTCATGCAAAAAGTAGTTTTAAGTGTAAATGATTTGTAGCAAATATACCAAAAGGGTGACTATAGAAAACTTGCTTAGTAGAAGAAGTTACAGTTTTTCAAAATGGTTTTACATAAGGGTACATCCATAAATTACGTGAGGTCAAAAAGGGGGGGGGAGGGGTTTGGAAAAATCTCACCAAATCTCACCAAGGGGGGAGGGGGGTCGATTAAAATCTCACGTCAACTTTTTAAGTTAGAAATTATATGATTTTCTTTTTTTAAGTATGAGAAAGGAATACACACAGATAAATACTGCAAAATATTTTTAAAAAGTTGTAGGTAAATCTCACTTCGGGGGGAGGGGGTCCAGCAAAATCTCACTAAATCTCACCAAGGGGGAGGGGGGGGTCCAGATTTTGGAAAAAACGCCTCACGTAATTTATGGATGTCCCCTAATAAATACCGGAATCGAACAATTATATCTTTTCTGCCAAATATGCAAGTTTCATTGCTAAAAAACTTTGAAATTGAAATCCGCGAATATGCGGGGGAAACATTGCTCAAACGCGAATATGCCAGGGCCCACTGTATATAGTGATACATCCTAAAAAAGTTTTCTGTTATTTAATAGTTTTAAATTCTTCTCTGTGTTTTCAGGGTCGATTTTTAAATATGATGTATGATGAAGACACGACGAAAGTCATTGTAGGAAATGAAATACCTTGCGAAGTAGTTTCATTGAATGAGAAAAACTTAACCTGTAAAATGAATCATGGTTTCCTTTCGGACACATCTTTATTCGGAAAAAAGTTTCCAATTCAGGTAAGTCTTCTTAAAATCTTAATTTGAGTATTCGAAAGCAGTAAAATTCCAATAATCAACTATCAACACTGTCCGGAAGCTCTACCTACAAACTACAGATGGTACGAAACCGAATTCGATTGCGCATTCCCTTTCACTGATTGCGCAATATCTTCTCTCAAGCTCTCAACTTCATCAAATGAAAGATAACAAACACCATTGATATTGTGTTTATTTGCCTCTAAAAGTCAAGCCATTTTTTCGGAAGATGGCAAGGAAACTGTGGGAGAATAAGAAAATTGCTCTAAATTTTTACGAGATGGTATTTACGAAGGAAGGGGCTCATTTTCCCCTTATATCATTGCGAACGCCGTTTGTACGAAAGGGCATTATCCGGGATAAGAATTACCATACTGCACTTTGATAAAGCCCCTTTTAATGAGGTATTTGCAAGAGTGAGGGATTTGCTTGATTTTATACTTTTTTTGATACATTATGGTAAACTCTCAAATTTCTGATTTTTAAGTTCAAAAATGTGTTTTAAATAATTTAAAATTGAAAAGTCACGGTATCAGAAAACGGGCTTCTATTGGATGTGACCTCATCACAGCGCATGATTTGTGATTCGAAAGTGTTTTCGCGCCCAAACAAAAAACGAACTTTAAAAAATTTATATCTCAGAAAAACTAGGCTACGAAAATACTTGATGTAAACGTCATTCTTCATGTTTTTTTATCTACTATTTTAATAAAATTTAATCTCAAAACGAGAGAATCTCATTTTTTAGCATTCTGGTCGGGATAACCAGCTGACAGTCATTCTCTTTTAAGGTAAAATAAAAAAAAATTTCTTCTTTTTGGGTTCTATCATAGTGCAGTATAGCTATACGTATCCAGAACAGGGCACAATGTTATAAGGGGCCCTTTAGATGCAGTACGAAAGGGGTATTAGGATCTGTATGGCACAGAATAGTCCTTATTATAGTCTTTTTTTTCAACAGGTGCTTACCGATACCTCCCGACGCACGGTGGGATATTTGATGCTCACTGCGGTGAATGTTCATCAGATTGACGGTCAATTGGTGGCCCTGGTGTCATCTCTCGGTGCTGTGGTAATCGTGGTGATGGCTGTGTGGATTTTTATTCAGCGCAGAGAGCGACGCCTCAAGCGTCTAAACGGCCCTAAGAAAAATCTTCGTGAACAAAAAAAGTACGGTGAGTTTTTTCTTTTATTTCATCGTAACACACACAACCAACTCAGCGATTCAAAAATTAGCTATTATATCTTCCGCTATACAGGGTGATTCAGAAATAATCATCAATAATTGGGGGGTAGGTAGAGGGGCCCTAGACAAGCATTTTTCGAATAGGGCCTTACCGTTAAAGAGCTAGGACCTAATGTAGTGCGAGCGCGTTTCAAAAGGCCGTTTTTAGAAGGCCCGTGTGACGAAACAAAACATAATAAAATGAAAAACATTATTGCATCAGCTACAGGAGTATCTGTACAACTTAAATCCTCAATGTGATAGAAATTGGACCACTTGCTAAACCGTCGGGTGAGTTTTAAAACGTGCAATACTAATCTCTTAGTCAAACAATGGAGTTCCATTAATGGTATATGGAAAAATGATGATCGGGAAGGAATTTTCAGTGATCAAACAGTTTCAATGATCACTGCAACGATCATAGAAAATTCCTTCCCCAATCATCATTTTTCTAAATACCATTAAGGGAACTCCATTCTTTGACTAAAAGATTAATATTGCACTTTTGAAACTGACTCCACGGTTTAGAAAGTGGTTCAAAGTCTATTGAATTCATAGTGTAGGTAGTAGGGATACTTCCTTACCTCATGCAATATATTTTTTTCATTTTATTATGTTTTGTTTCGTCACATGGGCCTTCTAAAAACGGCGTTTTGAAACGTGCTCGCACTACATTAGGTCCTAGCTCTTAAACGATAAGGCTGCGCCCCACCATCCCTAATCGAAATATGCTTGTCTAGGGCCCCTCAACCTCCCCCCCAATTATTGATGATTATTTCTGAATCACCCTGTATAGCTACGACGGGTAAGATTATTTATTTTGAAGAAAGTTACGCAAATTAAGAAGTGGTACTTAAGATTGTGCTTCGTATGCATTATACAGCTACTAGTAAGTCTTGGGAAAGATATCCCCATGGTTGCGGTGGGCAAATTGGGATTGGAATTACACATATAATTACATTTTAACATACAATATATTAGAATTACAAGGGGGAAAGAGAATGTTCGTAGGGTGAAACGACCAGTTAGTGGAAATTCCTCCAAGTTTTATTTTTCTTTCTAAGAAAAAAAAATTTCTAAAAAATTGGCAGTGTTTTAATATCAATGAAGGTATGAGAAATAATAACTGATAATCATTTTTCCTCTCACTTTAATAGAATTTTATTTATTTATTTTAAAAGCAATTAATTGAGATTTTGCCAGTAGTTGACCACTTACATCCAGTATTTGACCACCATTATTCCAGTAATTGACCATTGCCATATTCACCATTTCCAGAATAAAAATCAAAATATACAGCTCAAGCACAAATCAACCAACTGATCCACAACGCAACCTATCATTTCCAAAAAAGCTATTTGTTCGAGTCCCACTGAAATTTTGCCCATTTCTTTAAAACAGGGTGTTCTTCCTAAAGTTGGCTGAGAAATGAGAATACACAGTGAAGAAGTTTGATGAAAACGTTTCAGAAACCCTTACACAAACTTTCATTCAATCTGATGATTATAAAATTCACTCACAAAAATTAAGAATTGGCAAATTTTAGCAAATTTTTAAGCTTATAGTTTTTCTTAACAATTTTAAGCGAAAAAATCAGTTTTTTTTATTGAATGGTTTAAAAATTTTGAACTTATCTAATATTCCATTCTTATAAACACCCGTGCCTTTTGGCATTTAGCCATTTATATTTCATTTTTATTACTGGGAAAATCTCCCTTTGCAGCTTTTACAATCAATAAATTAAACTCTGGAAGAGAACACGGAAAAATGTTCCTACTTATTAATTCTCATAATTTATTAATATTAAATCACTGTCAATGTAAAAGATAGTTTGTTAGAAAAAATATAAAACTACTTGATTAGTAATTATAATGATTTTTAAGATGTATTAGCAAAATCATATATATTTTAAACAAGAAGTAGAACATGTGTTTTTATTGTTTAACCTTTTAAAACCAGACTGTAAACCAGCACGATTCGCCACCTAGGGCACCTAGCGAGCGCTTGCACCGCGAATCGTTCAGAAGGTTATCTAAAAAACTAAAAATGCGTTTATGTCTGACAACCAACCAACCAACCAACTACCCGTAGGTACGTATTTTAGGGCTTTGCAAGAGGAGTGACATATTTTCAAAGCGCAGGTGTTGAAAATGTGAAGAACCAATGAAAGAGTTATATTGAATAAAGAGTCCCTATTAACAATACTGGTTAATTACTGGAAATGTAACTTTTTTTACAGTAAATCTAAGCAAAAATTATACTGCAGGTAAAAATCTTTATGATCGCTTTTGGTTTAAAAAGAAATCTTAAAAGCAAATAAAATCCAGTAGTTGACCACTTTGGTCAAATACTAGAACTTTTTTTATTTTAGACAGCCAGTGGTTGACCACCCCTCAAATACATGGGCGGATTTACGCACCCCCAACTTTTTTAGAAAATTTCATTTTTATAGGGGAAAATCATGTTTTCAAAGTCATCAGGGATAACTTGCACCCCCAAGTTTTCCAGTACGCACCCCCAGGGTTCACCATCTAAATCCGCCCATGCTCAAATATCAAATTAAATTGTTAATATACAAATAATGATAGTTTTAACTAATTAAACTAAACATATAGGACCTAAATACATCAATCAATAAACTATTGGAATAAAAACTAGCTGGATGATTTGAGATTGAACTAATACTCCATACCATTATAGCTAGTAGTGAGAGCGCATACTTTGAAGCTTTGTTGATAACTTTGTTTTCAACTATTTATTGTGTATTTTAAGAACAATACTGGAACTTAAGACTGTGTATGAGCTTTTAATAAAATGTTAGCTATGTTTTCAACTCAACAGATTCGAAATAAATTCACAACAGTTCTTGTTTTTTGCAAAATTATGCTCAAATGGTCAACTTTTGGTAGGTGGTCAACTACTGGTCGGTTCACCCTATCTTGGGGCGATACGCACTTTGAAATATTTTTTGGCGCCTCTCTGCACGGATGAAGCTCTATCCAATCTTAATAAATAAAAGGTAGAGAGAAACTGCATCAAGATCAAGGGTACTGAGCAGTTAACGTTGAACGTAGATCGGGACACAGTAAACCTAAGGATGATACTTTACTGATCAGCCAACGATAGTAAAAGGGTCACGTGATTTTTACAGACTTTTCACGGCCGATAGTTGGGTAACCGGTGATAGTTGGGGTCTTGCTTCTATATACAAGAAAATGTCTCTTCCTCTTTCGATAAACTGCCCCTCAACTTCCACCTGTCTCCCCTCCGAAATACTAGTTCCAGCGTTGTCAAAAACACATGACCCTTTTAATATCGCTGGTTCAGCAGTATCCGTGTTCACATGTTTCGTAATGCATGTAAACCCTCATCGGCATCTTTTTATAAGTAAAAACGACAAAATCCCGTGACAAAACCCGATTATCTCGCCGTGACGCAGCAGACACATTCAAGGTTGAAAAATAGGGGAAGTAAAAAAAATAAAAGCTAAAATATGTTATAAAAAGTTACAAACCTTACGAAGCTATACTATATCCCGGTAAAACGGAAGGTTTTCTTTTCAAATTTTTTTCAAATTTGTTCACATGTGTAACAGACTCCATTAATCTCTTTTCAGTGTTCAATTCAACTCCGCTCGTACCTCTGACAGATCTCGATGATGCGAAGGGCTGGGATCAGCTGAACCAAGGGATGCTGGATAAGTTGGATAAGGAAGAACTTTTAATCAAAAGGGATCGCCTCCAAATAGGAAAGGTCATTGGTCAAGGTAAGTGTGATCCATTCACTGTAAAAAATACGGTTCCTTATTACACGAGATCGAGGAGTGGATGGTACAAATTGCCTCCATGACTATATCACAAACTATTTTTTAAACACCCCTTGGAAAAAACACAACGCATTTTTTAACAATCAATTGAGCTTCGAAAAAACCTACTTAAATTTTAAATATTCAACAGATTTGAAAAACAAAATCATATATGTAGACAGCCCGTGGAGATTTAAAATAAAAACCTAATTTTTAAACAAACCATTACTGCTGAACCAACGATAGTAAAAGGGTCACGTGATTTTTACAGACTTTGCACGGCCGATAGTTGGGTAACCGATGATAGTTAGTAGTTGGGGTCTTGCTTCTATATACAAGCAAATGTCTCTTCCTCCTTCGATCAACTGCCTCTCAACTTCCACCTGTCTCCCTTCCGAAATACTGGTTCCAGCGTTGTCAAAATCACGTGACCCTTTTACTATCGTTGGTTCATCAGTAGACATGTAAAATCCATTTTTAAACCTAGAAATTATTGTGTTAAATTTTAAAAAAAACATCAGAAAAAAAACCCACTTTTATCTAAAAAAATCACCACGCTAACACACATTTTGTTTTCTAAAGACATTTTAATGGCGACAATTTTTAGGTATTGCGCTTTCCTACAGAGTGCACAGAAATATCCTGGCCTAGTACTCGTAGAGAAGGCTCGATGAAAGTTTGAAATAGGACAAGGAAAAACTTTGTGCTTGAAAAAAAGAAGCAGGTGGGCTAAAGTAGGTGCACCTGCATGGACATAGGACTGGGTGATATTGGAATTTTGATATCACGATATATCGTCCATCAAATATCTATAATTCACGATATATCGTCAAATATCGATAACAATTTCATTATATCGTCAATAGCGATATATCTTCGAAATATCGTTAATGGCGATATATCGTCGAGATATCTTCAATACCGATATCGTCGAAATATCGTCAACGTCCTTTAAAGTTTTGAGGGAGTCTAGGGGTTTTCCCCCACGAATATTTATGAATTTTTGTCCTTATATTAAAGGGGACCCCTTTATGTTTCACCTTCAGAAGTTGTGCCTTGTAAGTAACAAAATTTTCAAGAACAAATGAATAAAAATTGCAGTAAAAAATTGGGGGGGGGAGGGTTAAAACCCTAACCCCCTGGATACAGCCCTGGTGGTAACACCACCCACATGACCACTGTCACCCCCTAACACGTGACAACTATCAAATAACCGCCATATTCTTGAAATATACGTTTTCACTGACGAACTTTTGTGTTCTGCAGTGTTGCTGAATTACGCGTTGAACGTTAAGGGGGGCTAATATTTAAGGTTTGAGTGGTTGTATAAAGCTGCGTCCAAAGGCCTGGATCTGATGACTAAATGGGGCTATAGCCCCCAAAATTGAGGTCGGTAAAAAAGTGGCGGTAAAAGCTTTTTTACGAATAAGACCTCAATTTTTGGGTTATAGCCCCCTTTTGTGATATGGCCTGGGGATCCTTGAACGCAGCTTTATAGAACCTCCAAAACCTAAAATATTAAGCCCCCTCAAATTTTAACTCATTGCATGGTGTTAACTCGTTAATTTGCATGGTGTGGATGGGTCGTGGCTAGTTCACAGGGTCGGTAATAAGGTTTTAGGGTTTTTAAGGTTTTAAATTTTTGTTTTTACGTTCTAAGAACACTTAGTCATTTTCCTAAGTCATAAAAATACAAATTTATGATTTTTCATGATTGTGATTCATTATCGTGATCATGAAATTTATGATTTTTTTTATTCTTCACCATACTACCAACCCTGTGAACTAGCCACGACCGTGTGGGTCGGGAGAAACACTGAATATTTTTTTTCCCAAATCTTATTTAAATAACCGACTAGATTTGCATTATTGGCACATTAACCTTTTATGTCCCGACGGGACTTGTAAGTCCCACTTCACAATGTTCCAAATTCGTCCAATTTTCGTCATGTAAGGCCAAATTTAGTTTACGTATAGTTGAAGTTACATAAACTTGACTTATTTTGGACGAGGAAAATAATTTGGGGCATAAAGTGTTAAAGTGAAACACATAGAACGCATTTACATTAAACGCCTTTTCCGTTCGACACCAAGTAGTGTAGCAGTCCAACATTCACAGGAAAAAAGTTAAACACACTTTAAAATTTAAAAAATGTTTTTGCTTAGTTTACAGCAGAAATTGTCCACTACTGTGTCGCGTCAACTTTATATGCCTTTACCAATGTGCAAAAACCTACATTTTTCCCTATTCGTTTTTTCTTTCATTAAAATGATAAGCAGTAATCATAGATGTAGTAACGAAGGTTTAAATTTGTTTTATTACACTGTGAATATTGTGTATAAATTTCTGTTTTTGTACGTTCTAGGTCAATTTGGCCGTGTCTATGAAGGATATTTTGGGAATCCGGGAGATGAATATTCACTCAAGGTTGCACTTAAAACTACCAAAAATGGTAAGTACTCCTGGGATTGTTGAAAAGTTTGAATGAAATTGTATATTCTTTTCTGTTCGTCTTACCCTTTAAGTCACAAAAGTTCAAAATTATCCTAAAATTAAAGATAATTTTTTATATTTGTAGAATTAAAGGGTGTGTGTGGAGCCATTTACTACTATTGTCACAAAATTTTTAAGTGTTTTTCAATATTCCTCTGTTTTAAGATCTGACATTTAAGTGATCCAATCCCTATCATAATGTCACTCTCATATGAAAATTTAAACCCTTCTTCAATATTTAAAAATTAATCTTCCAATTTGATGAAGAACTACGATTTTATTATTAAAGCTAACTACATGTATTGTTAAAATTGCCTTTTTTTCTTTTTCATTGAAGTAAAAAATCAATTTTTTACTTTAAAAAGTTTAAATACTCGGTGGAGTGAACTTTCCATCCTTCCTTGTCAAATTGAGACACCCAATATTTTTTCGTTATCTTTTGCAAACCTTTTATTTAAAAAAAACTACCTTCGGACTCGAAAAACAAATTAACACACAATTAACCCAGTCAATAACTCTGTTCACAAACTTTATCTTGATTGGAATGAACTGGTTCAAAAATGGATAGAAGTAATCATAATGAAGATAGGGATTACCTTCCTTACCCGAACATTCACCAAATTGATTTGGTTGGGCATTATACAGGGTGTCTCAAAAGGTCTAGCACAAACTTGGAGGGATGATAGTACTCATCAAGACGAACAAGAATCGGTATAGAAAGGGGGGTCGCAAATGAGTTTTAAGGAGTGAAACTCCGGGGTGAAAAACAGCAAAAAAACTTGCATATTTGTGCAGAAACAGATACAATTGTTCGATTCCCGCCATTCAACCAATTCCAATACCTTGTATAAAAGTATTATGAAAATGTTAATTTCATTAAAATAAAGACCAATAAATGCAACAGGCATGCGTTATAGGTAGATTAAAGTTAAAATTGCTCTTTGGTCAGAATCTTGTTCTTTGTGCCATAAAACTAAAAACAACCGACCAACCAACTAGAATCTAGTATTAAAATGTTTTCGTCGTGACATTTTCTTTGGCAGTCTATCTATAACGCATGCCTGTTTCATTTATTGGTCTGTATTTTAATGAAATTAACATTTTCATAATAGTACTTTTATACAAAGTATTGGAATTGGTTGAATGTAATAAATGCCGGAATCGAACAATTGTATCTGTTTCTGCACAAATATGCAAGTTTTATTGCTGATTTTCACCCCGGGGTTTTACCCCTTAAAACTCATTTGCGACCCCCCTTTCTATACCAATTCTTGTTCGTCTTGATGAGTACTATCATCCCTCCAAGTTTGTACTAGACCCCTTTTGAGACACCCTGTATAACGCTACGTGCGCACACATCCATTTAGGAACGTGTTATTGGATTGAAGGAGCTATTACCTCAGTAAGGCACAAGTCAGACCAATTAATCAAAGAGGGGAAAAAGCATGGAGTTCAGCCTGAGACTCCCCCCATCTTGGCAGGAATCTTCTTCATTCCTGTCAAGATAGGGGACAAGGCTTTCTCCATGCTTTGGAGATTGATTGCAGTAGCGTCTATAAGAGTGCATCTAGAGATTTCCCCCCCGAAGATTGTCAAAAGCGAAAATTTATGAGGAGGGGAGCATCTTTTGTTCGCTAATTGACCTCAGCTAACCACACAAAAGGAAGGGGATATTATCAATGCTCCTATTCTCCCCCGAATGCCGGAAGGAGTCTCGTCGTTTTGTGTGGTAGCTGAGGTCAATTAGCGAACAAAAGATGCTCCCCTCCTCATAAATTTTCCCTGTTGACAATCGTCTGGGTAAAAATCTCTAGATGCACCCTAAGACGCGTCCCCCCGTTCCGTTCCGTCTGATCCCCCGATCAGGTTTATATGATGCTAAACCAGACCCACAAGGCCATGCACTTCCAGAAAATCTAAAAACAACTGAGGATCGGAAAGAACCTCGTCGATGGTAAAATTTAAACAAGATAAAATATGTTCAGGTGAAGCCGGAGCCAACCCACACTTCGTACAAGTTTTAAAAGTCTTCTGCCCATCCTCAAAAGAAAGGCCCTTTAAGTGCCCGCTCAGAAAACGAGACAAGCCTGTCTGCTGGGACCGAGAACTCTGGAAGGTCAAGGCACCCCCTGGGCTGCTTCTAGGGTACCAGTCGTGTGCAGGGGCGGTAAGGGACCCAGTTCCCGGACAGGCCTCTCCAAAGGTGCAGGGGAGATTCGATTGGAGTGTGTCAAGGCATGCCAGTTTGGCAAGCTGGTCTGCCATTTCATTCCCACTGACGCCGACATGGGCAGGAATCCATTTAGTACAGTCAAATTAGGGTTTGAGGTAGACATTTAGAAATACAAGCAGAAACCCCCTGGGATGTATTTAGGAGGGTCTGAGGATGCCTCACCTGAAAATCCCAAAAAATCCAGTGACGGGTTTTCCGCCATTTTGAAAAAGAAGTCGGCCATATTGGATTTTTCCACAGTTCATAAAAACAGCTATAACAGGCGAACTTATTGGTTTAAAATGTTCGTTCTTATTTTAAAATGCGTAATTCAGTGCGTTCTTTAAGTTTCATGCATCAATAATTGGTTCTAAACCATACATTTTTTTGAAATTAAGCTAAAATAGCAATTTTTTCGTATTTTTTTCGGTTGTAGTTTTTTCGTTTAATACTGTGTCGTAACTATTACAGATTTCAAGACCAAAACAACTGGAACTTGTTTAGAATGGTCTTAGGCAATACCATACCGAAATTCTAAGAAATCCCGCCATTAGTTTTCCGCCATTTTGAAAATAACTGCGGCTATACTGAATTTTCAATGTTTCATAAAAACTGCTATAACAAGCGAACTTATTGGAATGAAATGCTCAATTTTTTTTATAAAATACATGTCTAAGTGTACGTTTTTGAAATATCCTGCAATAAGTTAATATCCTTAAAGATTTAATTTTAAAAACTGGGAAAAATAGTAATTTTTCAGTCTTTTTCTGTTGTAGTTTTTTTATAGTCCAGGCAAATTAGACATTCAATATAACAGGCTGAAAATTGGTGGAAATGTAGAGAATAGTGTCCGTCTTGATATCCTGAAATTCCTTAAAAATACCTCCAAGGGAAAATCCCCCACTTTGAAAAAACCACCGTCATCTTGGATTCTCAATTTAAGCATAGTGATAATGGAGTTTTCTCTTTCCACAACAATGAAATTTCCCCAAAAAGGCATTATTGAAGCTTAAAAAAACTGCAATTTCAAAGTCGAATATTTTAAAAACTATACGTGCGATTTAAGTAAATTTAGGCTTAAAATGTAGTTTATTTATTCAAGAAAAACTCCAGTTCCGTGCATGGTCAAGAATATCACCGTTTAGTTGAAACTAAATAAAAAATATTGGACAAACTATGCTCAAACGATATAGCAATCAAACGGTGAAATATTTGACCATGCACGGAACTGCATGTTTTCTTGAATAAATTAACTACATTTTAAGCCTAAATTTACTTAAATCGCACGTATAGTTTTTGAAATATTCGACTTTAAAATTGCAGTTTTTTCTGCTTCAATAATGCCTTTTTGGGGAAATTTCATTGTTGTGGAAAGAGAAAACTCCATTATCACTATGCTTAAATTGAGAGTCCAAGATGACGGTGGTTTTTTCAAAGTGGGGGATTTTCCCCTGGAGGGATTTTTTGGGAATTTCGGAATATCAATCAGGACACTATCTTCTACATTTCCACCAATTTTCAGCTTGTTATTTTGAATTCTTATCTACATTTACACACGACAAATCATTAATTAAGTAAATTTAATTTTATTTAAATTAAATCTTTTATTTCAAACTATTTCAGGTTTTATCTTTCAAATACGTAATAATGAACTATTTGGGACGAAAACAACCTCAATCGAACCCTTGGTTCAGTCGCTATGCTTTAAAATACAACCCAAGATGGCGGCGGTTGTTTCAAAATGTCGGTTTCTCTGGAGGGATTTTTTGGGAATTTCGGGATATTAATTAGAACACTGTCTTCTATATTTTCAACAATTTTCAGCTTGTTATCTTGAATGCTTACCTACATTTTAATACAGCAAATCAGTAATTAAATAAAAATTAATTATTATTAAATAAAGTTTTTCATTTTGAATTTTTTGATGTTTTCTATAAAAATACACAATATTAAACAATTCGGGACAAAAACGAACTTAATCGACCTCTTGGTTCAGTCGCTATGCTTGAAAACTCAATCCAAGATGGCGTTGGTTTTTCCAAAATGGCGGATTTTCCCTTGGAGGGATTTTTTGGGAATTTCAGGATATCAAGACGGACACTATTCTCTACATTTCCACCAATTTTCAGCCTGTCATATTGAATGTCTAATTTGCCTGGACTATAAAAAAACTACAACAGAAAAAGACTGAAAAATTACTATTTTTCCCAGTTTTTAAAATTAAATCTTTAAGGGTATTAATTTACTGCGTGATATTTCAAAAACGTACACTTAGACATGTATTTTATAAAAAAATTGAGCATTTTATTCCAATAAGTTCGCTTGTTATAGCAGTTTTTAAGAAACATTGAAAATTCAGTATAGCCGCAGTTTTTTTCAAAGTGGCGGAAAACTAATGGCGGGATTTCTTAGAATTTTGGTATGATATAGCCTAAGACCATTCTAAACAAGTTCCAGTTGTTTTGGTCTTGATATCTGTAATAGTTACGACACAGTATTAAACGAAAGAACTACAACCGAAAAAAATACGAAAAAATTGCTATTTTAGCTTAATTTCAAAAAAATATATGGTTTAGAACCAATAATTGATGCATGAAACTTAAAGAACGCACTGAATCACGCATTTTAAAACAAGAACGAACATTTTAAACCAATTAGTTCGCCTGTTATAGCTTTTTTTATGAACTACGGAAAAATCCAATATGGCCGACTTCTTTTTCAAAATGGCGGAAAACCCGTCACCGGATTTTTTGGGATTTTCAGGTGAGGCATCCTCAGACCCCCCTAAACACATCCCAGGGGGTTTCTGCTTGTATTTCTAAATGTCTACCTCCGGCCCTTTTTTCGACTAATTTGACTGTACTAATTGTATATGGATGTCTGATTTCGCAGCCAGCCTAGAGAGCAAGTTTAAGATGGACAAACCCGCTCTGTCACCAACATTTACCCAATCACTAAGATGATGAACCGAAGAGCGGCTGTCAGTAAGGATCCATATGTCCGTCCCGGGCAGTATAGTGCTTTCGACAAAGTCCAGACCCATTTCGATCGCAATTAGCTCGGACCTGAAAACTGAGCAGGAGTCTGAGTTTCTATTTCTCAATTTAAAGGTAGAGTTGGCGGTCCTGACAAAAACGCCACTCCCAGAGCAACCCCGTTCGCTTTTGCTGCCATCCGTGTAGATTTGGATAGCCTCTTCAGGGATATGGCTGATTGTTTCGAGGGCCAACTGTCTCACTAGCTCGGGGTGATCAGTGTTTTTGTGGACTGGGTTCAGAAGTTCAGTATGAAAATAGACTCCCCTGAATTCACTGACCGGACTAAAATGAGGCCGTATTGAGTGATGCTCAATCCGAATGGGGGGAAGCAAAGAGATTAAACCCCGCGAAACCGCCTCAGAAAAGGGGCTGTTTTTCTTCAGCCTCTGGTTATTGACCCAGTTTTTAAGATACGAAGAAGTTCTGTTCTGATCGCCGTAGCTAAGGAGTTTGTTAAAGTATCTCGAAAGGCAAGCTTTCCTTCTCGTCCTCAGTGGAGGGAGATCGCACTCAAATAGGGCTATATCATTAGGGCAGCTCTGTCTCAGGCCGGAGATAATCTTTGCAGCGCTACTTTGGACCTTTTCTAGCCTATTAAGGTTAGACTCTGAAGCGCAAGAGTAAATAGGAGAGCCATATTCTAAGACAGGTCTAATCAGTGAAATGTAGGTCAGTCTCAGAGTAGAGGCGTCAGCTCCCCAGTCCTGTCCAGATATATACTTGAGAACATTTAGCCTCCTTCTGCACTTTGCCTCCAGATTCTGTATGTGCTTGTTGCAGAGGATCTCCTGGTCTGTAGTAAATCCCAAGTATTTTGCGTTCTTGTTGTAAGGCAGGGGTTGGCCATTCATGAAGATAATTGGTTGGTAGTTGTAGATGTGCCTGTTGGTGGTATAGAAGCTAGTCACGGATTTGGAAGTATTGAAAGTCAGCCTGTGCTCCCTGGCAAAGATGGTCACGTCTTTTAGCGTAAGATTTAAAGTGGACTCAATGGTATTTACATCAGGACCGGAGTGCCAGAGGACAACGTCGTCTGCGAAGAGGCCAACCCTGCACCTCTTGGAAATTACCTTCTCAATTCCAGAGAGGAACAGTGAGAAAAGAGTAGGGGCCAATACGGAGCCCTGGGGAACACCCTGACTGAGCTTTAAGTCCTTTGACAGTGTCTTGTTGAATTTGACTCTGATGATTCTATCTCTCAGCAGGTCAGATATCCAAGGCAGAGCTCGGCCTTTCACACCAAATTCGTCAAACAGTTTCACAATAAGTTTGTTGCGCCAAACCCTATCGAAGGCCTTGGTTAGATCCAGGAAGGCTGCTATAGTGTGGTTCGTGGGCTTTAGATTGTGGGCATCTCGTACGCTTTGACAGAAGTAGAGAATTTGGTCCACAGTGCTGTGACCCCTCCTGAAACCGTACTGTTCTCTTGGGAGGAGTTCATTTGACTCAAGGTAAAAGACCAGTCTCTTTAACAGCATCTTTTCCATGATTTTGCCAGGGATGCAGGTCAGGGAGATGGGGCGGTAACTCTCGGGAGATCCAGCAGCCTTGTCTGCCTTCCTAATGGGTATTACGATGGCCCTTTTCCAGTCGAGAGGAAGCCGACCGCTCCTCCAAGACTGATTTATGATTTCCAAAAGTCTGAGTCTACCGTTCGGGCCGAGATGCAGCAGCATATGACCGTAAATGTTGTCAGGCCCAGGGGATTTCCTTGGGTCAATGGATTTCAGGGCGGCGTCGAGTTCGTGTAGAGAAAAATCGGTCCTAAAGATGGAATCTCCAAGGCGGGAGCTACGGCATTTATGGACCACAAGTCTTGCACGTTCTTCAGTTGGTTTATCGTTCTCGTCGAACCCCAATTTGCTCGTTTGCCTGTAGTAGTCACCCAGGATGTTGGCGGCGGTTTTGTCATCGGGTGGAGTTTTCCCCTTTGGGTCCTCTATAGTATTACATACTTCCCTTTGAGGTCGTTCTTGACTCAGGGCTCTTGCGAGCTTCCACAGCTTGGTGTCGGAAGTCCTGGCGTCAATACTGCTGCATATTTCACTCCACGATTTCCTCTTGTTAATAGCATAGGCACGTTTAATTTCAGCATTTATTTTATTTAGTTCGATTCTAAGTTCGTTTGTATTGGAACTCTTATAACTCTGGAAGAGGACGTCTCTCTGATTGATCAGGGCGGAGAGCGCGGGGTCGTTGTGTGTATACAGTGAGTTTGTTCTTTTATAGTTCCCTCTTGGGATGGATTGTTTGGCATTACGGATGACTATATCCTTGAAAGAACACCAACAAGCCTCGAGGCCACCGATGACTCCACAGTCAATGAAGTCCCGTTCAGTCATATCAGTGAATGCTTGCCATTTTGCCTTACGAAAGTTCCAAAAGTTCTCACTGATGGACGGAGTCGGAAGTTTACTCTTGATCTCTATCAGTATTGGCAAGTGATCGCTCCCTATATTGCTCAAGACAGTCCATTGGCATCTTGAGAGTAAATCAGGGCTTACGAAAGAAACATCCAAGGCTTCTGCAGTGTTATAGCTGAAGGAGAAGTGAGTATGTGAGCCATCGTTTAAGAAAAGAAGGGATCTGTCATCAACTGCCTGTAGTAGATCGTTACCTCTACTGTTGCTATCAGAACATCCCCACAACCGGTGCTTGGCATTGAGATCACCGAGGAAAATGCCCGGGATGTTGTCAGGAACTAGATCCAAGAAGGAGTTGGGAAGAGATCCCTGATTTGGAGGATGATACAAGTTTAGAATTTGCAATTTTCTATTGTTCCAGTTGATCGTTATTCCCTGGATTTCAAGGTCCGAGTCAATGGAGGGGATCTCAATTTTCTGGTAGCTCAAGCCTCTTATAAGGAGAGCAAGACCACCACCCCCTCTGTTAGGTCTATCGCAGCGGAAGATGTGAAAACCCCTTGCGCTAAGTAGAGAGGATTCTCTAAGTTTTGTCTCCTGAAGTGCAATAACTTGAACTTTGTGGTGATCAGCCAGGTTCAAAATCTGATCCAGCTTCACCCTCGTGGCAGCAGTGGACAACTAAGACGCGTGGTGTGACGCGGACCCTAACACTCTGTTGTCCTTCGATCTTCTATTTCGTGCACTCATTGATCGTTTAGCTTTTGCTTCGGCATGTTACCGTAACTGATGACCAAGTATCGATTTTAAAAGTTGTTCATTCCTTTCCAGATAGTACCTTGAACTGTGAACGATGGGGGGAGCTTGTGTCTGAAGCCCTCCTTATGAAGGACTTCCACCACACTAACGTTCTGCAGCTCATAGGGCTGAGTTTCCACCAGGGCAAGCCATTGATCGTAGTGCCTTTCATGCACCAAGGAGACCTGCACAGCTACATCAAAGACCCGGAACACGTAAGCAGATTTAGATAGATACTGCTAAACCAACGATAGTAAAAGGGTCATGTGATTTTGACAACGCTGAAACTAGTATTTCGGAGAGGGGAGATAGGTGGAAGTTGAGGGGCCGTTGATCGAAAGAGGAAGAGACATTTGCTTGTATTATAGAAGCGAGACCCCAACTATCACCGGTTACCCAACTATCGTCCGTGCAAAGTCTGTAAAAATCACGTGACTCTTTTACTATTGTTGGCTGAGCAGTACTCATCAAAGCCGACGGCCGGCTTGCAAAATGCAATTGCTAAAAGACGGTGATGGCATTAAATTCATTCTGACAAAATGCAAACTTTGAATAGAAGTTGTTAACAAAATCTTGAAATGTGAACCGTTACCCACAGAAGACTTTCTTCCAAATTTTAATTAGGATATTTCATAATAATCTGTTCATGGCTCATCCTACCCCTACAGGTTTCGTTCCCTTCATTCTTCTGACTTACTGAGGGATTGCATTGTCAGCATTCTATATCGAACAGTTTTACCTGCAAGCTCGATCAATGTATATTATAGGGAGGAGCCATCTTCAGAGCTATCAGAGCTATATCAGCTAATCAGAAATGGCTTTCCATGGCTAATCAGAGCTATAGCAGCAAGAGCAAATGGAAAGCCAACATTATACTGATGCTGCGATCTAATTAATGGAAGGAGAATCCAACATTTCCATTGGTTCATAGTTGTATTATAATTAAGCTCTGACATTATCTAGACTACATGAAAGAATTAGAACCCATAAAATGAGTCTCAAAGTACGATTTGCTGTTTCAAAGCAATGGTAACGAAAAATAACGGAGTCATTTACCGCCGCACCCGCAGTCAATATTCAAAACAAAATAGAATTTTCGAGGCTTGATGGTTTTGATAAAAAAAAGTTAATTCTCGTTTTTAACTGCGAAGATATTATTAGTATGTGTGTGTGCTGTGTGACCCGTGATATTTTCTAACCGGTTCTACTACTTAAGTCAGAAGTCTATGTTTGACACTATTGCACCATGTACAGTAGGGTGTATCGATAAAAAACTTTTTTCGATTTTGATGACGCATTAGTGCGGAAAAGTTGTCTAAGGTTCCAGAGAGTACCTGTGAATTTTTTCAGAATTTTTGGATAATTTCTTAAGGCGACTGCCTACGTTGGGAGAAGGTTTTTTAAAAACATTATATGTAACTTGTTTACATATTTTTTCTTAACCAATGTAGTTTAAATAACTAATATATGTAAAAACTACCCAAATTTTATAAAAAATATTTTTTAAAATAACAATTTATACTAAAATTTGGCGGAAATTTAAAGTTACGCCAACACCTCTATAGGTAAATATATTAAAGTTTTTTTGAAAATTCTTGAAATCACATGTTCCTTAGATAAATACCTGTGCATTGACCTAAAAGCTAAGCAAAATTTTGAAAATTAAAGGAGCTACGCTATTTATCACCATTTTTTTACCTTTTTTTTTAGATATTTTTTAAAAAATTTTACGATAAATAGCATATCTCCTTTAATTTTCAAAATTTTGCTTAGCTTTTAGGTCAATGCACAGGTATTTATCTAAGGAACATGTGATTTCAAGAATTTTCAAAAAAACTTTAATATATTTACCTCTAGAGGTGTTGGCGTAATTTTAAATTTCCGCCAAATTTTAGTATAAATTGTTATTTTTAAAAATATTTTTTATAAAATTTGGGTAGTTTTTACATATATTAGTTATTTAAACTACATTGGTTAAGAAAAAATATGTAAACAAGTTACATATAATGTTTTTTTAAAAACCCTCTCCCAACGTAGGCAGTCGCCTTAAGGTGCCACATTGTCCCTGAAGTTCCCCATGTTAATCCAATTGGGCGCACCGCCAAAAAGGCCGAAAATTCGTTTTTCGTCCCTCATTTCTGCCCTAATCACACGAGGAATGTCTTCCCTCGAGTTATGGACCCTATATGATCTAAGCTATCCGACAAAACTCGAACAATAGCCTAAATATCTGTATTACGTTTTTTTGTATGCTCAAATTTCGTCGAAAATCGCGTATTTCCTCGTTCAAATCAGAGCCCACAATCAACATAATATAGAGATTTAAGTTATTATTCAAGTTTTGCCGGGTAGCATACATCATATAGAGTCCATAACTCGAGGGAAGACATTCCTCGTGTGATTAGGGCAGAAATGAGGGGCGAAAAACGAATCTTCGGCCTTTTTGGCGGCGCGCCCCTTTGGATTAACATGGGGAACTTCAGGGACAATGTGGCACCTTAAGAAATTATCCAAAAAATCTGAAAAAATTCACAGGTACTCTCTGGCACCTTAGACAACTTTTCCGCACTAATGCGTCATCAAAATCTAAAAAAAGTTTTTTTCGATACACCCTTTGTACAGTTCCCGCAAAAAAAACGTTACATTGATCATTCGATGGATAGGCTGGGGTGGCCAGTTTTGGCAATTAATTGACAGTTTGGGTAAAGGAAATTGGGAAACCCGGGGGATTCGTCCGGGTTTGTACCATATACACTGAAAAGTGTTGTATGTTATTTGATTATTATTAGAACCAATAAAAACAATGCAATCATTGGATTAAAAATTTTAGGTCCTTACAGTTGGCGACTTGTTGCAATTTTCGTATGACATAGCTTCTGGGATGGCTTATATTTCATCCAAGGACTTCGTCCACAGAGATTTAGCTGCCAGAAATTGCATGTAAGTTAAGATTTCATATGATACCATTTTACTTTAAAGCTTATACTAGGTTTTGTCTGACAAAACATTTTGGAGGACACGTTAATCAATGAAACTTGGTTTATACTAAGTATGGGAAAATAAGAAATCTGAAATAAAAGAGTTCAACCTCAGAGCACCAGCACACAAGGAGTGTTTGAAGAATAAGAAAAAACTACGTCCATCCCTGTCTATAAATTACTCTTTTTTTTTGGGTAGGCTTACTGGCAAAGACCGTGCTAATTGGATTGTGAAGGTGGCGGACTTTGGATTGTCGAGGAGGGTCAAGGAATCTAAGTTCTACACCTGCGTGGACCAGGATAAAAAGTCTCTTCCGTACAAGTGGATGGCCCCGGAGTGTATAAAAAAGGGGACATATTCCGAGAAGACAGACGTGGTGAGTTGCATGTTCAATACTTAAAAAAAAATCGGGTGATTACTTTTTTGAAAAAAAAAACACTATTTAGTAGTGCTGTTTGAGGGAACATCGTCAATTTAAAATTCTTTGCACTCAAGTTGTATCAAGTATAACTTAAAATTGTTACCCAATATAAGTCGTATAAATTCGGATTTCTTTGTCAAGTGTTAAAATTCAAATATTTTTTCCACTTAATATGACTAATTAAGAGACCATATATATAAAAATGTTGATCGCCTTCTTTTTTTTAACAAACATCTTTATTACAATATAAACAAATAATAAATGAATACAAATAAAAAATGGAAGACATTTTCCATCTGCATCACCAAGGAGGTGAAATAACCTCATACAGGTGAAAGAATATATTTAATATAAAATGAAAAACATAAAAACACAATATATACAACAAAAATTTACCATTGAAAATAAAATACGAGAACAAAAGAAAATAATACACGTGTATAGGTGAAAAAAATACTGAAAAATATGGCAAGAGTGAAAATGCTGTTGGGTGAGCTTCAGGGATAATGCGCGAGAAAAAAGAATTAAAAATAATCCTCGATATTATCTATGTTGGAGTATATAAACGATTTTAATAATGTTTTAAATTTTAATGGAGATTTTTCTGTTTTAATATGACTTGGTAAGCTATTGTAAAATTTTTGGGATAAATATAAGCACGGCTTACTCTAGATACTACTACTATATACTATAGTAGTAGTAGTATCTAGTAAGCCGTGATATAAGCATAGTTTTTGTGAAAAATTTCTTTCCGTGTTTTGGGTATTAGGTAATTATATTTTGAACGTAAGTTATATTATATTTCTGGTTTCATTATTATTACGATGCGTATTAAAATAAAAAACGGTTTGAAAAAAATAAATGGCGAATAGGAAGAACGTTTAAATCTTGATAAGTATTTATGTTAGGAATTTGATTATTGCTTAGAAATTTGACTATTTCATTTTAAATTTTTACAATCGGTTTTATATTTCCTAGATAGTCCCCACCCCAAATTATTAAACCGTAGCTAATTATTAAATTAACCCATGAATGGTAGAGCTGCATTGAAAAACTTTTATTTGTAATTTTTTTCAGATAATAAAATTTTTAAAGAATAAAGCGTAATTTATTAGAAATATGATTTACATGAGATTTCCATTTCAAATTAGCATCAATGTGTAGACCAATATTTTTTTTATTTTAAACTTGTTGAAGAGAGGGACAATTAAAATCAACTATTTTGCATTCCTTTTTATGAAAGTATAATTTTAAAATATTTGACGGGCCATAAATACTAAAATTGATGAATTTTGTCTTATTTATATTTATTGATAATTTATTTGCTGTGAACCATTTTCTTATAGTAGAGACATCATTCTAAATTTTTATTTTTTGGATATGAGCATAAAATTACAGTGTCGTCAGCGTATGTTTAATATTTCCATTTACCTTTAACTTACAAAAGTCATTAATATAAATAATAAATAACAATGGTCCAAGGATAATGGATAATGGATCCATCTGGATGTCCCTGGTACTCATCTGGATGTCCCTGTGGTACTCCAGATTTTATGTTCAGAAGCTCACTTTCAAAATGGTCTAGACTTACGAATTGTTTTCGATCTTTTAGGTACGAGATAAACCAGTCAAGTGTGTTTCCACGAATACCGATTGAATGCAATTTTCAAATAATATATTATGGTTTACGCTATCAAAAGCTTTTGAAATATCCAAAAATATTGTGCCACTGTTTGTTTACTTTTATCTATGCTGTAACAAGTAAATTTTGTAAATTCCAATAATATTATAAAGCATCTACAGTACTAAGACTCGGTAAAAAAATCATACTGATTTTCAGCAAATATTTTAAACGTTTTCAAATAATCAAGAAGCCTAGTATGAACAATCTTTTCTAGGATTCTAGGACTTTAGAGGAAATTGGAAGTAGAGAAATAGGTCGGTAGTTAGTGAAATCATTAGTATTACCTAATTAACGGATTGGTACAACAATAGCTGTTTTTAAAGAAGTAGGAAAACATCCCCTTAAGGGGGAGAGGTTTACAATTTTAGTGATAATGTGAATATGGTTATCAGCCACTCTTTTTAGGATTTTAGAATTCGGGATTAGAATTCTAATTTATCATAGCTTATACCAGTTTACTATACTTACTACACAAGTTTATTTTTGTTGTTAACTTTTGCACCAGAGATAAGCAACAATATCGATTGAATCAATAACAGTTACAGTATAAAAAGTGTGAATTTTAGATCGATCGCATGTTTTGCAGTGGTCCTATGGTGTCGTACTGTGGGAGCTGATGACTCGTGCTGTCAATCCTTATGCCAGTTTGAACCATGATGAGCTACTCAACTTTTTCAAAGAGGGGAAAAGACTTCCGCGACCAGAATATAGTAGCGAAGAACTGTAAGTGCATCATTAGCAGTCTTTCTTTCTACTTAATTGTGCCCATGTTTTTCGCGTAGTGTAAATTGACTTTAAGATAATAATAATAATTTAAAACTCTTCTTACCTAGCATCATATGAAATAATAATAAAACTTAAAGGAAAATCGTTCAAAATATCGACTGTAATGTTAGCCTTATTAGAAGAACCTCCTTCGTTTAAATAAAAATAAGTTAAAACTGGTAAAGATTACTGAAGTAGTATTGGATTACTGAATTGAATCATCATTCGTTCGAGGGGTTTCCAACTTCCAACTCGAGGGCCGCAATCGAAATCAAAATTCAAGCGGTGGGTTGCAAAGTAATCTGGCAGCTTTTTATTTATGATATATTTTCGGAGGGAGAGTCTTAAACAGGGATCTTTTCCGACGAGAAAGTGACGATGGTTATTCACATATTCTGAAGGTAATATTGTATATTTCAGAGGATAGATAAATTTTTGAAACCTATACATCCGTGAAAAAGATTGGCCTAAGCCTTCATATCCCTTTACTATACGCTCAGGAGAAATTTTAGTGCGTACAACTTCCCTCTTGAAGCCACAAAGTTTAAATTTTTCACCATAGAAAACGACAAAATCTACACCATAATCTAAGAGGTAAATTAGGGCATTGGGGGTCCTCCCCCGGAAAATTTTTGAATTTTAGTATGCTAATTAGTATGCTAAAAAGTATCTGAAGTCACTTTTCTTTTTGGGGGGTTCAGGTTCCAGGAAGCTTCAGTTCGTTCAGTTGGAAATCCCTGATTTATTTAAAACTCTGATTACAGTATTCTTTATCACACTTTAGGGACGACCTGATGCTTCGGTGCTGGCTCTATAATTCGGAGCAGAGACCTCTGTTTCGAGAGATAGAACCCGACATCAAACAGATCTTGGATGAATGTTTGAAGGACCCAAAAGAATACGAATGGAATACGAATGCCCAGAATACCCGCTACTTGACGGACAGCGCAAATAGGTCTAAGCCTGTGTGAATGCAACAGGCTAGATTCCGGATATGAAATTAGTGATATTTTGGGAGATTGTGAGATGGAAACTGCTTTTACTTGAGCACAGGACAATACGCCTGATACCTGGTCCCTGGATTTTTGAGACATCTTTGAAAAACAAGATCTTGAGAAACAAAACGCAGCAGGTTTTACAAAGATCAGCTGTTATTGTAACATTAGTCAGAATATGGACAGAGTACTCAAATGTCGGTTATGGCTTCATGAAGCAAAATGATAATTCGTCATCACTTTTGTTCATTGAGAGTGTAGTATGTGATAGTGATACCATTTGAAAGAAAGCATGCCCCAAAGCCTTTTCGTTGGTTTTAAGTGATGTGCTATGTCGTTGTAGGTAAGACTCATCACATTTCAGTGACGTAGGCCAGTCACATTCAGTCCTTAGGCCATTTACATGACCACCTATATTTAAATAGTCAGACAACTAGGTTACTGAAATGACGCTGCTGGAGGTCAATTATGACTAAAGATCAACGAAAAAGTTGGTGCGCTACTACTACTACTATACTGATAGGAGTTGTCTTAGCGAGGGAAAAAGGACTGAACACGACTTTAAGGCTTGTTGAAGTTGTTAAATTTCAATACCGCACAATATTTTCACTGTTTTCAGTACCTCAAAATGAATTTAAACAGAAATTTTAAGGCTCAATTTTCAAATTTTCGGTGAGACTTTTTTTCCCTTAAGGGCTACATCGTTACTTTGGACCCACACTGCACACAAATCCTACTTTAACGTATCAAATTAATCGTATAAGCGGATACATTAGAATTAATGTTATCCCCCCGAAAGCCAGTTTAAAGCCCTGGATATATAAACAAGGTTTGGGAACCCCTGCTATATGCCATTGTGTTCAACTCAATTGATATATTGTACAGTCCATTTCTTTCACTATTAACTGGGCAATTCCACGGGTAACTGACTGACATTTTTTCAGAAAAACGCTTAGTTTTTTGCTATTTTCTTCCCAAAAATAAATGATAAAAAAATACTTTCCACCCAGTTTATTGCTTTCTTGTTAGCTTAATCTAATGGCATAATTAAATTTTCAAAATATGTTTTTATTGATTTTTTAAAAATTTTAAACGACGTGGTAACTGACTGACATAAATGTTTCACAAATGTCAGTCAGTTACCACGTCGTTTAAAATTTTTAAAAAATCAATAAAAACATATTTTGAAAATTTAATTGTGCCATTAGATTAAGCTAACAAGAAAGCAATAAACTGGGTGGAAAGTATTTTTTTATCATTTATTTTTGGGAAGAAAATAACAAAATACTAAGCGTTTTTCTGAAAAAATGTCAGTCAGTTACCCGTGGAATTGCCCAACTAAGAATAATGATTTGTTTCTTTTTTTTGTCATTTTTCTACATTTATAATAAATTTTATAATACACATGCTTTTGTATTTCCTTTATCAATATATACATGATTCAGATAAATTTTACCTCTGTTTTATCTAATTTAGCACGATAGTATTTCAACCTAATTTTCAACCTCGATTTGAATCTCTTTGTTGAAAGAAAAAGAATAAAAGAAGTCTTTGTTTCAGATATCCTTTTAAGCTTGGACGACATTTATAGTAGTTTAATGTCCAAATTTTTAGTTGAATTGTACAGCTTTAATTTTGCAGTAATGCTGTCTAGTGGCAAAATTATGAAATGAACAAATTTGGCTCGTCAATGAAGCAAATGGGTGCCATAGTGCCAAGTAGTTAGACGAATTATTTTCTTGGCATGCTTTGGGTCCTTTTTTAAAGTGCCTAATATTTATAATAAGAGATATTTATAATAATTGATTATTGATCTCAATATCAATATTATATTGCGCAAAAGTATCATTAATATCCTGGAAGACAAATTAAAAATCTCAAGATCAATATTATATTGCGCAAAAGTATCATTAATATCCTGGAAGACAAATTAAAAATCTCAAGATCAATATTTTATTGCGCAAAAGTATCATTAATATCCTAGAAGACAAATTAAAAATCTCCTAATGCTTTAGAGAAGGTGGTCATAATAAAGTGAACGTTCAGTGTATAAAAAGAAAACAAACTATGGAGAACACAAAACAGATATTCTGATATTCAACAACACTCGCACTGGTGTATTTTGATCGTTCTCCAGGCAGAGTCCCACAGGCACCGCTGGATTTTTGTGGTGCTGCTATCTAGTGGCCAAAATAACAAACTGAATTCTGTTATTTAAATTGCATTACCAGCACCGCACCAGGGATTATTTTTAAAGATAAAATGGGGGGGGGAGAGAAGTTTTATAAAAATGCTAAAATAGAAAATTGATAAAAAATTCAGCATTTTTAACAAGAAAAATTAAATTATAATAATTGAACTCAAGAATCAAACTCGAACAATTTCAATCGGGATTTAAGAAAATACTACTTCTTCAATAGGGTAATAGATATATGGAACGCATTGCCAGAACATATAGTAAATTCGAAGGGTGTATATGAGTTTAAGCTAAAACTAGACAGTCTGGGAATGGGTGAAATAATAAAAAATGGACCAGCCTTGTTGGGCTTCGAGCCTGTAGCTGGTCGACAAAATTTGTATTTGTATTTTTCATAACACCATAACTATATGGAGCACCCCCCTGTTTGCTATCACTAACCAAACCAACCCCAGTTAACTACGTACGCAGGACCTTTTGGATTGCATCGCAATCCACAAAAAAAACTTAACTCACTTTCAGTGGCGTATATAAGGGGGGGGCCAAAGGGGCCCTGGCCCCCCCCGAAATCCGGACTTGGTGTACTAAAACAAGCTAAAACCCTGTTTTTTAGGCACAAATTTCCAAAAACTTTCTGGGGGAGGACCCCCAAACCCCTCTTTCTGATTGGCATTTTATTATTCCAAATATTTTTACAATAAGTTCATCAAAATCCCTATCCTACTTAAAAATATATGTCCAAAATTAGGACTAGGTGTACCAAAACCGAGTAGATATACTGTTTTTAGGGTCAAATTTCCAAAAACTTTCTGTGGGAGGACCCCCAGATCCCCTTTCCTACTTGGCACTCTATTATTTTCAACTTGTTTTTACATTAAGTTCACCCAAATGCAAATCCTATCTATAAATATAAATAAAAAATTCGGACTAGGTATACCAAAACCGGTTAAAAAACTGTTTTCAAAATTCAAATTTTAAAACTTTTTTGGGGGTGGACCCCCAGACCCCCCTTTGGTACTTGGAACAAAATTATTCACAACTTTATTTTATAATAAGTTCTTTAAGATTTAAATTTTAACAAAAAATATATAGAAAGTTACATTGAACGTAATAAATTTGTAAATTTGCTTGGGAGGGGTGAAAAATAATTTTGGGCCCCTCCCGAAATAAATTTCTATATACGCCACTGCTCACTTTATAAAACAATTAATTGACAGAGAAGAAGCGTCTGATTTTTTCTGGAAACAGTTCACGAAAAACTTTTTTTTAGAATAGAAAGATTATGTCGTGATTTAAAAACTTCAAGTATTTATTGTGCATTTGTTTTATTTTTTTTATTTTTATAGTTTCCTTCTTTTTAAAGCATTCGAAAAATATTAACCCTGGGGAGGACACGCTCACTTTTCTATAGTTTATACACGTGAACAGTAGCGGATCTACGGGGGGGGCTTTCGGGATAAGCCCCCCCAAAAAAAAGTATAATATCTTACTAAGTTTATCAAATCGCAAAAAACCCAGACCCCCCTCTTTTAGTGATTTGAGTAGGATAATTCACTACCTTTTCCGTATTACCATTAACAAGAAGATTCAATTGGATTAAGAACTCTCCAAAAACCAAATCCAGGATCCGCCACTGCACGTGGACGCACCTGGCAGACACTCAGGCCCGGCAGACAGTTCCCTCTTAAAATGGTAGTTAGATAAAGTAATTTTCAGGGTTGCCCGGTTTAAACCATGGTTTAAACCAAATGGCTTTTTTACCTAAAAATCCACTTGGTTTTTTTAGAAATTATAAAATATTTTCAGGATTTTTTTTAAAGAAAGTGTAATTAAGTATAGGGGAGAGTGCTGTACCTAAGGACGGTTGTACCTTCAGCCACCGCATTTTAAAATTCGGGAAAAAAATGGAAACTTGAATTTGTGGTTCAATTTGAATGTAAACAGATGCTATCTAGTAGTTGCTAACGTGAAATCAGCTCTTTAAAATAATATTTATATTTAATACATATAATAAATTTACTGATTTTAGGTGCTCAGTTTTTTTAGTGCATCACTAGTCACTACATAAATATTTTTCTTCCCCTTAAATTATAATACGATAAATGTGATATAAGGGGCGAATCCCCGAGATTTCGACTTTTTATTTTTGATATTAGAAATTGTCAGATCTCAATTCTTTTATTTTTTATAGAACTTTAAATGCAAAAACACCTGGTGTTGTACCTTCGGACACCATACGTCAGCGTTCCCCAAAGTGGTCCATATGGACCCCCAGGGGGCCACAGCGACTTCCAGGGGGTCCACGGGTATGAAAATGAAAATTGGGGGTCCACAGCAACTTCTATGGGGTCCACAGCAACTTCCAGAGGTCAATGGGAAATTAATTTTTTAACTAATTTTTAAAATTTAACTTTTACAATTGAATACCTTCATTATGATTCTACTTTGGTGAAACTTAACTATTAGTATTTTTTTCTGCTGTGGAAAACTCATGAAGTTATTTCGAAAATTTATAAATGCTGTTCAACATCATATGGGTCATTCCATGCCAAATCATCCAGCGAAAACCCATTTTGATACCCTAAGTTCTCAGACTTTCATGAAATTTTGTATGCTTAACGTATGAATAAAGATTAGAAAAATATAAATTTTTATCCAATTCTGTCAAGTAGTTTCGGAGTTTCGGCCGTTTAAAGTTAAGCCCGTCTCGATTTCGAGCGGGCAATTCGGGCTCGTGTTATTTTGCGTTTAACGCTACCAAATTTTTACTTATGTAGGTAAAAGCTTCAAATTTCATTTATTTACAGCCAATAGTCTACACTACAAGATAGAGTGGCGGAGTAAAATTTAAAATTGAATCGCTTTATAGTGGTTAAAAAGTCGTCTAAACACGAAAAAAGTGTTTTTCATAGTGCCTTACAAAAACGCATGAAGCACAAATCTCTATGAATACTTTCTTATAAACTATGCATTAATAGAAAGAAGAGGAAATTTGCTTTCAAACAGTGAAAAAAATTAGTGGGGTTTGGGGTTTAAAGAAAGGGTATTTTTGGATCGTTGAAAATTAGAAAGTGGTTCTGATTTAAAACCACCTTAACTTAAGTGCCAATAAAGACGACTTTTTAACCACTATAAACGTATTCAATTTTAAATTTTACCCCGCCATTTTATTTTATAGACTATTGACTGTAAATAAAATGAAATTTGAAGCTTTTACCTAAATAAATAAAAATTTGGTGGCGTTAAACGCAAAATAACAAAAGCCCGAATCGCCCGAGCAAAATCAAGATGGGCTTAACTTTAAACGGATGAAACTCTGAAACTACTTGACAGAATTGGATAAAAATTGATATTTTTCTAAACTTTATTCATACATTAAGCATACAAAATTTCATAAAAATCTGCGGTAGGTGGGTGTACCACCCTGGATGATTTGGCGTGGAATGACCCATATGTAAATGAACATATTTTTTAATGTACGATATAAACACATATTTATTTATTTCAAAAACTTTTTTTCAGTGTCATAAATTAAATTTCAATTTATGTAACGTATAATTTAATTTCTTTTCATAGTTTAACTTAAATAAAAGTTGTTTGTTAATATGCCATACATTAATTGTAATTATTTCTGAAATTTTATGATTTGGGGAATGAATAACTCACTCATAAGCCATTAAATTTGACACGCTTGCGACCAAAACATATTGTTAAAATTAAGTTTTTGTGTCTTGAAATGACACAAAACTTCCCAAAAAAGTTTGGGAACCCCTGCCATACGTGTTGTACCTACGGACACGTTCTTGTGGGTGTCTGTAAGCTAACCGGCGTTTTTGAAACAGGTTTCACTTAAGTGAATGCATTTTAATGCATATTAAATTAATTCTAAATGGTTATCTATTTGTCGGCGATTATTTTCAAGTGATTTTTAGATGAAAAATCAAATATTTTGTGATCTAAACTACTTTTTAAAATTTTTGATTTTACTTTGCATTTAATGTAAAATATGCTATACAATCTTAAGCACCCTATCGCATTTAAGTATGATGATTACAAAAACCTTGAAATTTCCACCGATGAAGATTTGCGAAAGATTTGCGACCACCAAATGCTTGCACAACTAAGTGTCGATCGAATTGTTTTTATGGATCAGTGAAGTGATCAGATCTATCAGCATGATTGCTGAAACTATTACCTCAAACTTCGATCTGAAAATCCCATGTGATTTATGTATTTTTGGTAAAAAATCAAGACTTTTATCATTCAACTTCGTTTTGATAATCATTTACGATCTAAAACTACATTACTTTTAAAAATCTATTCCCAATTTTAAAAATGCTTGAAATAGTTTATTAAGAGGTAAAACACCAATAATAATGTTCATTTTAAGCTTTTTTTAACTAAAAATTTTCTTTTTAAGGGTGTCCAGAGGTACAACTGGGTCAAGTCCATAGGGAGAGCACGTTGTTGTACCTATGGACACAAATTTCGTCAAGTTATTAAAATTAATTAAAAATCCAATTTTGAATATTTTAGCTAATAAAAAATAGTACAATCTTTGCTAAGGTTAGGACTATAGGTTGGGCACTTTAAATGTTAAAAATGTGATTTTACTTGTCTTAGAAAAATCCAAACGTGATTTTTGTCCAGAGGTACAACACTATCCCCTAATCTTTTGCACAAAATTAAAAGGTCGGATTTATAAAAAAATTTACATTTTAAGGTGATTAAAAATGAGAAATATTTTAATTTAATGGTTTTAATTATTGAATTCTCTCTAAACTTAACCTTAAATGCTTCAGGTGAACTTATTATATGTTGCAAGAGATAGTTTATTTATTATTTTCCTTTAAAATGAAACATTATTTCAAAGAGTTACTAAAGATACAAAAAAATTATCTGTTTTTCACTGATAAAAGATGGTTTGTGTGGATTTTAATTAATTGATAAAACCCATTTGTCTTATTTGTCAGTCATAAAAACCAGTTGTTTTTTTTACTAAATTAATTAAAACCGTTGATTTCTTTAATGATAAAAACTAAAAACCAGTTGGTTTGTTTATAAACAGATAAAAACCAGTTGTGTTTTTTACTATGTTAATAAAAAACTGTTGATTTCCTTAATCAGATTAATTATCTCAATCATTCATCCAATTTCAATTAACATTAGTTGATTACATTTCACTTTTATTTATTTAAAAAATTAAATTTTCTCTTTCTAAAGAAATTTCTTAAGTTCATAAATTAATCCATATAATTAAGATAATTAATTTGATTATTTTATCATTTAATAATTATTTAAATTAATTATCTCAATCTATTATCCAATTTAGATTAACATTAGTTGTTTACATTTCATTTTTACTTCTTATTTAAAAAAATTATCTTTCTTCAGTTCATAAATTAATCCATATATAATTAAGATAAATAATTTGATTATTTGAACCATTTATCCAAGATAAATTAACACTGATAGATATTTATTCACTACAATAATATTTGATATTCAAATTGGAATATTTTAAAAACAAAAATTATTTTTAAAACAAATTAATTTAATTTAATTAACTAATTAAATTAATTAATTGAAATATACAAATCATTTATCAATTATAAACAACCCCTGAAATAAATGTCTCATTTACAACTCAATTTCAAACAACACTATTAAAATAACTTATTCTGAAAAAAAATTCTTAAAAAACTTGGTTTAAACCAAAAAAACCAAATAAACCCGGTTTTTTGTTTTCTTTAAAAAACCGGTTCTTTTCCAACCCTGGTAATTTTTTTATGAAGTCGAGTAAATAACTTAAAAATAGAGAAAAGATGGCTTCAGAAAAAAATCCAAGATAAATAATTTTCAAAGAGAGTAAAAATGTGACTTGCGACTAAATAATGATATTACAAAGAGTCTTTTGTTGTAGAATCTCTCTATTCTAAAAAAAAGTTTTTTGTGAAAGGTTTCCAAAAAAAGGATTTTAAATTACTGATCCGAATGATACATTTCTGGTATCAAAATGACCGGATTCTATTGAGGACTTAACCTTCGATTTTTAAAAAAAATATTCTCAATTTTAAAATATTTTAATTTTTTTAGATAACGGATAGGGTTGCAGTTACAAATCAAGTACTGTCAAACAACTTATTATCCAACCAATCGCAACGACCAATTTTTCCCCCCGTTTTAAAAAGTACTTTCTAAGTTAAATATCAATGAATGACTGATGATAAAAGTATTCTAAAAAGTTACAGATATGCTACTTCGTTATAAAATTTCATACATTTTTGTCTAAATTTATAATTTTTAGTCTGATAAAAAAATCGAAATTAATTGTAAACATTGAGTGTAATTTAGGTTTCGTCTTTTATTATTTTCAACGGCTTAAAAGGTATTTGTTTAACAAAAGTCTGGGTTTAAACAAAAATATCAATGGTAAAACCATAAAGATCTAATAGTATATACCAGGGGTCGGCAACCTATTGAAACGGAAGAGCCAAAAGTAACAGTTTACATTTTTCCCAGTTTTTAAAGAGACACTAATTTTTTTGCTTCAATGTTATACTATGTGCTTAATAACATTTGATTTTAGATTGGGAGGGTGATTTTAGTTGGGGAGCATTTTTAGCCAACATTTTTCTGGGGTACCTCCTTTCAGACACATTGTATAGTAACTTAAGTGAACTTAATTTCAAAATTTTGTATAAACAATTTGAATTCCTGGAAAAACTGGAGGGTCTGGGGGTCCTCCCCCTGATAAAACTTTGGAAATTTCCACTTCAAAATCGTGTTTAGCTAATTTTTGTCTTTTTCGATTGCATCCTAAGAGCACCTCTCCTTATCTAAGTAACAGAATTTTCAAGGAAAAATAGTATAGTTATAAAAAACAGCAACATTTCAAGGGGATGTGGATCCCATTTCAGATAATTTTGGAAATTTGCCCCTAAAAATAGTGCTTTAATTAGTGTTTAGAACTTCTATAACGATCAAATAAGGATCACTCATCAATTTGATCAAATAAGTCACAGAATTTTCAAGGAGAAATTTTAAGGAGTGTTTAGGAGTTCTCTCTCAAAAATTGTTTGGAATTCTTAACCTTGAAAGTAGTTATGATTTTGACTCATCTTGAGAACTTAAAAATGTATTTTCTGATTTTTAAAAAGTTTTGATAGTAAATTATAAATTTTTTCGTACGGGAACTGGAGAGCCGCAACTTTACATCGAAAGAGCCGCATTTTGCCGACCCCTGGTATATACTATTAGATCTCTATGGACAAAACACTATATGTACTGGGGAGTTACGTACAATATTAAATTTAATTATTAATTGAAATACGTTTTTTTTTCAGAATGTCGATTAACAATTGATATTATAAGCAATAGTTAATTAAAAAACAATGATTAAAATTGATACAATGATAAAATTGATTAAACAATGATAAAATTAATTAAACATTAATTAAAATTAATGGATTAAAACAGGGGTGGCCAACCCAAATGATGTTGAGGGCCACTTTGGAAAACCACAATACTCCCGCGGGACGCATATAACATTTTAGGATATTAGTTGCACAGAATGACAGTGAAGTAAATTGAATTAACTAAGTATATAAATTAGGAAATTTCTTAGATCATTTGCTTAGTTTGACTGATTCCTAAATAAAATAGTCATTTAAATTTACCTTTAGGAGCAACCCCAAGAATTCCTTCTGTAGTGTATCCAAATCCATAGGAACTGAACAGGTGCTGTTAAAGAACACCTGGAATCACACGAAACTAAGGAGCCTGTGGCGCTTATAGAAATTGATTTCGGAAGGACCCAAATTTTCTCCAAAATTTGCAGTTAGATTTTTGCACCGGGAAAGATGTCAACCATGCACATTTAATAGGTTCACTGCATAAATTAAAAAATATTTTTAGGTAGGACTTGCACCTGGCTGAACTTAATATCCTAAAAAAGTGGTGAACAATAGAGTTCCTTTTACTAAAGGGGAGCCTGAGGGTCCTCCCTTCAAAAATTTTTTGGGAAATTCGACTCTAATTAACAGGTTTTAAAGCTTTTTGGCTTAATCAGTAAAAGCTTAAAATAATTAAAAGCTTAATCAGAATTTTGGGGAGGCCTTCACTTACCCTAAAACTTTAACCTTTGACTAAAAAAAATTCTCATGGGCCGGAAAATTATTTCAAACGGGCTGCATGCGGGCCGCAGGTTGGCCATTCCTGGATTAAAATAATAAATATAATTTATTTATGCTGGATATTTAAAAAAACATTTCGATTAAATTATTAGTATATAATATTGAGTTAATACATATTCAAACTTTTAAGGGAGATTTATTCATGGAGATGATCTTGTGACGTATTCATGAAAAGTTAGTTAAGTTTCTTCCACGAATTGTTTGAAAAATAAAATGAGTTAAGATCAATGAGTTGGGTTTTTTGGCAGATGCGAAGCAATCCGAAAGGTTCTGCGTAAGCAGTTTACGGGGGTTGGTGAGTGATAGCGAGCAGGGGGCGGTAGGTCCCTAGTATCTAAAAATTGTTAGAATCATAAAATTAAGAATTTTAAGGTGTTTTTTGTACTGATTTTAAGTAAAAAAAAGGGCCTTGCTATGATTTTCTGTTGAAGTTCAAGTTCAGAAGCTAAATCGCTTATACCGAAAAAAAATTAATACATTTCTTAAATTTTACCCAACTTAAATGCACACACTAAGTTTATTCTACTTGTGTGCCCATACTTAACTTACTCTTGATGTGTGTACTTTGCAGATTATACCCGTTCATTCAAATTTCTCCTCACTGACCTTTTTCTTAGAATGAGAAGGTGGCTGCTTAGGGTGGATAAACTTATCAGCTAACAGGTTTTGGTTGGAAGAACAAGCTTTATTAAAGAAACAAATAACTATTGCAGCTGCTTTTGTACCTAAGCGAAAATCTATTTACGTTGCTATGCACTCCTTCCATGTGAGTATTCTTATATTCTTTATCCACCGACAGTACTTTTGGAACTTTTTGAATCATCAATAACTTAAAAACTTTTTATCAAATTTTTTTCAGACACTATGAAAATAACTTGATCTGTTTTTTGTTCATAGATAGTCTAACAAGCTTAATTTACTTTAATTTTCGTGTTTAAGACCTGTTTTCTGACTCATTTGTTCATTTTAAACTAACATCTTGAAAAAAAACTGGATTAAAAAGACACTAGATTCCGTTCTATAAATTTGACTATTATGATGTTTTAAATTTAAAATGTAGGAATCCTTCGGAAAATATTTGCTTAACATACCTTAATCGTAACTCTTATTGAAAATTAAAATATTAATACGAATTGGAAATAATTTAAAAGTTTGCAAATCAATTTTTGAAAGAGAAATTTCAGAATTTTTTTAATAGAATTTTTTCATAAATGTAATAATAAACGAAGAGTTAAGATTTGTGCATCATTTCAATAGAGATTTCTCTAGTTTAAAATTCTGTTTAAAAAATTGTTTCCAATTAAACGAGAACATTAATTTGAAATACATTTTTGAAACAAATCTATTTCTATTTTAAATTTTTTAGATGAACGAATTACCATAAGTTGTGGAACTTAGATGTTGTACCGAAAATTGTTAAATCCTCATCGCAAAGTTAATACTGATTCTAAACAGTGTAAAAGCATAGTTAAAAAATTTAATGTACACATATTATATGATTGATTTTAAGTAATTAATTTTAAGTAAGTGTAAATTGTAACTTGCAAGTAATTAATACCGTGTTATGTAGTTTAAATAAGGACCATATTGACAGAAGGAACACATTTATTCTGGGTTGGCTGATCTTTTTACCAACTGATAAGAATCACAAACTTGTAAAGAAAAATTTCCGAAGTATAATGAGGTAAAACTGAAACATTTTTATAATTTTTTTCATTTTCTCAGATTTGTATATTTTTTATGAACTTATTTTTCTCAATTTCATGAGCAAAAATAAGGAATTTTAATTCATCTTCTGTACTGTAGGGGTACCTAGAAATTTTTTCAGAGAAAGCATTTGGCCTGTGGCGAGGTAGGCCTAATCATCGGCATCAACCTGGGATAAGATAATAGTACGGTTGGTTTTGCCTCAAATTATCTCCCCTGTACCCTTTTCGCGAAAGGAATTTTATCAACGGTATTCCAACCCCTTGTGGGAAATATTTTCAGTACCGATGTATAGTATGATCTTTTGTTTTTCTCCAAAAAGTTCTGGGCACTTATTTGGCAATCACTGAGCTCTCAAGTAAAAACTATTTTTGGCGATTTGTTTTTTTAATTACCGAAAGGGTATTACTTTAGCTGTAGATATCTACTTTTAGCTGTTCTGTTCACATTATGAAACCTTAGCCCTTTATGTCCCGACAGGACTTGGAAGTCCCACTTCCCAATGTTCCAGATTCGTCCAATTTTCGTCATGTAAGGCCAAATTTAGTTTACTTATAGTTGCAGTTACGTAAACTTGACATATTATGGATGAGGATGAGGAAAATAATTTGGGGCATAAAGGGTTAAAAGAACCAGACAGAGGTATACCTCTGAGCTATTTGTTAAGTCTTTTTAGATAAGCACGTGAGAATTATAATTAAATCCAGGGATAATTACGGAATTCAATATCAATGGAGAGTCCCGACGAAAAATCTTCGATTGTTTTGAAAATCTGAAGAACAAAGGATAGTTTTAATAATCCTGAAATTAAACAAAATTAGTACTTGCATCATTGTTGGATACCGGTCTCAACAACACGTGTTTGAAGCCGCCGATCAGTCTGCCACAACTCTCTGCTCCGTAGAAATACGGGTTGCTTATTTGGCGACTTTGTCGCTATTTTAGAAAACTTAGGAGACTAGCCAAACAAGGCTGTGAAATCGTGAAAATACGACGAAGTTTTTATATACAGGGTGTTTCAGATAAGTGTTTCATAACTTCTAGGGGTGGTAAGGTAAATCAGGACGAACAAGAATTGGAATAGGTTTTGGGGGCCGAAAGTGGGGTTCAAGGGGTGCAAATCACAAGGGAAAATTAGCAATAAAACCTCGCATATCAGGGCAGAAAGTGACACAATTGTTCGATACCAGCTTTTTTTGCATTCAACCAATTCAAATGTTTCATGTAAAAATCAGATGCAAGTGTTTATTTTAAACAAAAACAGACCAATAAATGAAAAAGTCGGACAATTGCAACTTTAATCAACCTACAACGCATGCCTGATTCATTTATTGGTTTGTTTTTGATTAAAATAAACACTTTCATCTGATTTTTTTGAAAAATTTAAATTGGTTGAATGCAATAAATGCCGGAATCGAACAATTGTATCGCTTTTTGGCCAGATATGCGAGGGTTTTCCGCTAATTTCCCCCCGTGATTTTCACCCCTTGAACCCCACTTGTGACCTCCTATCCTCTACTAATTCATGTTCGTCTTGATATACCCTACCTTCCCTAGAAGTTATGAAAAACTTATCTGAAACACCCTGTATAGTGGACAGAAGATTCCAAGTTTTACATCTCCTCAATTTCCTCACTTTTTAGTGTGACTCAATAGAAAAATTGCTATTTAAAGAAATGAAAATTGTAAAGAGTTCATCAGCCTATTATGGTTGGATAATGGATAGTGGTTCTTAGTTGTTTTGCTGGGAAATCACTTCACTATCAATAAAAATCTCAAAGCAACATCTGTCTCAATTTATGCTTTTTATCAAGCTCATAAAGATAAAACGCCGATAGGTTTTGTTTGCTCATAATTGGCATCTAAAAGCGAAATGATGGTCTTGGTCAACGACATACTTAGGAGAAAATAGATCGTTTTAAGGTTGCAAACAGCTCTTTAAGTTTTTTCCCCATTAAAAGCTCATAAAAAGTGATTTTGGTATTAAACGCCTTTTATGCGGGAAAATATATAATTAAAAAAGGTACTTTTAATTATACGTATATTTTATTTATTCCATGAAAACTAACCACAACGTTTTAGTTTTCTTGAAACGTCAAATATTGAAAGAAAATAAATTTTTAGTACTCTAAAAACTGTATCGAATCTAGTAAAAAATTATAAATAACAAGATTACAGTTCTTTCAAATAATGTAGTTGGCAAAATGTTTCAATTCTTTATTTAAATAACTTTAACATAGTGCTTAAATTCTTTGCTTGGGTAAATTTTGTTCTCACAAATAACATGATCAATAAAATAATATAAAAATTTCCGAATTTCTGAGTAGAATTCAAGTTTTCGCCAGGTTTCTTTCAAAGTTGTTATCAAATATTTTGATTCCAGATTTCATCCCTTATCCAATCTTGATTTATTTGATGTACAGACGCTAAGCATGTTTTAGTGTCTGTTCAGTACATATTATATAAGGTAAAATAATCATTTATAGCAATTTTAAATTATTGTGTTTTGAGGGATTAAAAGAAATAATAAGAAGAATGTTACTTAAAAAGTATAGAAATTTCAAAAATTTGTAAATAAGTAAGAAAAATATAAAAATTGTAGAATAAACTGAACGTAAAGTACTTCTTATCAAATTTTGTCTCTAGGGAGTTACAGATATGAATATTAATTTAATATCAAACACATTGTGGAGCTAATATCTCAAATGGAACGTAATATTGCATGGAAAAGTAAAAAAGAATAGGTAAATAAGTTTTTCCAATACCTTTTCGGAAATAAACTATGAATGGAATAAATGCATTTTAAATAAGAACTAAATATTTAAATGATCACAAGTTTTTAAATAGGACAACTTAATTTAAGCATAACGAATTATTGGTATTTATATGTTATAAGTCAGACCAGTCATGTTAGGCAGTTAAGCAGAAGGGCAGAATTTCGTCCCATATACTTAAACTCTATGAAAAATATTCAAAAGCTATTATGATGATCACAAACTATCGCTAACTCGAAAAAAACACGCCAAGTGGCGATCTAAACCAGTTTTGGCGAAATCGCTCCTGAGCGCATCTCTTTTCTCCTAACCGCTCGGGAAGATATTCCTCATCGCTGTTTCGGAATGAACTCTGCGGCTGCGAACCGGTACGAAAGGATTAAAACCACACACCATCATTTTCTCTGTGGAGTATAGTGAAACCGACCTCTAATATTAATCTGAGGATAACATTATCCGGCAGTTCAATAATACAAAAATAAACTGTTTACCATTCACTGCACAATGTGATCGCACGGATTTTTTTATTTATAGTGATATCACCTGTGTATTATTTACGTTACTAGTGTTGCTTTTGGGATTATGTGTCAACTGAATGTTCGTGATGCGTAGCGGATATATTTTGAGCCTTGTCACCCTTTGGGGGGTGCTTGGGTGTAAAGGAATTTTATGCACGAGTTCTCAGAACTTGCACATGCTTCTCCGGCATCCTCACTATGCTGAGGGGCACCAGCACGCTCTTCAGAATCATTTATCGGTAAGTGAAATCTTTTAAAAAGTTTTATGTATTTTTGTGCTTCTAATTGTATGCATCGGTTGGATATTTTATCTGTACTACACTTCAGCATCAATTTTTCTTCCCTGAATTTGTAAGCATATTGATTGATGACATACAAAAAAAACAGAAATCCACGTTGTTATTATAAGTTTATCTAGGTCGTTTATAGTGTTTTAGATTTGACATTAAAAAAGTGTGCTGTGTACAAAACATTTATAATCAGAAATCATCCGATCTTAGAATGAACCTTATAAGATTGTAAACTTTTAACTGGCAAATGAAAAGTATATTTCAGATTATCTGATTATGATGATCATTGAGTCTCTAAAAGAGATAAAGATACTAGTTTTAAATTAAAAATACTGTGGTAATCTCAGTAGTAAACGCTCAGCGAATTTTTGTTAATTTTTCCATGTAAATCTGCGACTTAGTGAATTATTATTTGACTGTTCATAAATAATGATCAAAATTACTATTGAAACCACTGCTGATGATTCAAAAGATAACGTGGCATTGATCTCAGCGTTTTATAACCCATTGATCACACTTGTTGAAAATGTAAATATGTTGTTTAAATAGGGTGCCTGTCGTGGCGACTGAATTTCTAACACAATATACACTTCTGGGTCAACATGAATAATTAATTTCAATCTAAAAGATTTCTAAACCACGGAAAGAATTTTCCCACAAGTACAAAGTCAATCATGATCTTTGTTCTCACTTAAATACAATGGTAGTTTAGAAAACCCTTTACTTTGATATGTCTGGCCTTTTTAATGCACTATAAATTGATTATTTGGCATAATTGTAATCAATTGTTTTATCGAACTTGTATTCTAATGAAAGAACGTCTTCATAAATAAGTGTAAAGGAAAGGAAAATTCGGGATATTACTAGCCCATCAGCCATTTCAACTCCTAATCCTGATCGGCGTAAATTTTCTACAGGATCAAAGAAATTGCGGCAGGTTTAGGTTTGTAAAAATTAATAAACAATCTTTCACCTTTACCTCTTTTAATTGTTAATGCCTCTAAAAAGACTTGTATAGCAAAAACAAATTTTTGAAATGCCACCTTACTTTAATTTATGCAAAGATGAGAGAGTTAGTGTGAGCTAACAAATAGAAGTGATGGCTTAATGCTAGTTTATTAAATTTTAAGTTATACTTAATGGGTCAACTATGTTTACAAACAAGGCAGTTCTGCGATAAGAACATATTTTAGTAACTGGTTTGCAACCAAAATAAATATTTGACATGTGTTACATTTTGTTTTCGATCCAAATACGCGCGATTGTGTTACTTAAATTCTTAGATGTACGCTCCTCCGTTCTTTTATAGATAGTTCGGATACAAAGAGAAAAAGGTACTTACGTATTATCCCGTCGACCGTTCAGTTCAGCGGTACACCAACAGAAAAGTCAATGGGATTTGATAAAGTTTTGGATAAAGTGGAACGGTCGACGGTATAATGCGGAAGAACCGAAAAATTAACGAAAGGCAGTTACGAGAAAACACGTTAGAAAAGTTTGTTATGGTCAATTTCAATACCTTGGAACTACCCTCGGCTTAAATCATACTCTCTACTCGGCTACTCTCATAATAACACAGAGTAAAGATATTCAGAGAGTCCAAAACGCGATTTTACTAAAATAGTTCTACAGTTATCGCATAGTGGCGTTTCGACCCTCCAGCTGTCAATCATTAGTGTGGGCGGGACTAAAGGAAACGAGTGATTCTCATTGGACTTAAAACTTTGTATGGAGGCTGCATTTGAATTTCTCAATCTCTGCTATTTTTCCCCTGTTCAATGAAACTTTTCCCTCATGGTTGCAAACTTTCCCTGACAGTAACTAAACTTTCCCTATTATAAACATTGATATAGTTTGTTCTGGCGTCTAATATCTCTTATCAGTGATTGTGGTCGCAGAAATGATCATTAAATGTGACGTTATATGTTTAAATTGTATTAAATGTGGACTTGGAGTTGTGAGTTCGATTCCAGAGTAGCTCCCGATCCATTGCCACTTTAAAGAAGATGAGAGATAGTGACGTCACGGGCAGATCAAGCATATATAAGCCAGCGAGAGATCTCCGCTGGCCAGAACATTGGGTGAGTCCCTGGAGAGCGTGACATCAGAGAGACTTGTAATGTCTACGAAATTATCCCCAGCGCATGCTCGAAAGAAAGATACACGCAACTGTTTTAATAACCGGGGAAATATATAAAAATTATTTCCCTCTTTAGCGATTTGAAAGTGGGCGGGGTTAATTGAGAGAGTGTATGCGGCTGTAGCTCGATTGTATAGAGAGTCAACAACGCTACGTCATATTCTCTGGTTAGTTCCACCGTTATCACATAGAAACGCCACCGTCTATGAGAAAACCCATGTTAAAAAAGTTGCCATTAGCGTCTATGGAAATGGACTCTCTGAATAATCTTTACTCTGTGCATAATAATATCCAGATCTTGGGACTTTGTGGGCACTATTCTCCTCACACCCCCAATCCAAGGCCATGTTTTGGAAATGTTTTCGAACACACAACTTTCCTTGAGTATCTGGAAAATGTCTTCCCCAACACCCTGAGTGTGTGAGAGAGAATCTCAGCTTTAAATAACTTTATCCACAGTTGTCAGAAGTCTGTTCGCTTCATTGTTACTGCGCGAAGTTAAACGAATGTCTCTTTCGACGTTCATCAACACCAGTGTTGGTTTTGCGTTAATCCCAGAAAAACGCTCGCACATCAACAGAGAAGGGGCGACGAGTGATGGTCTCTGGGAGACTTTTTGTATACCTCGTCACAGGTACTTTGTATCACAGTCTTCTCGTATATCTTTCCATGGCGGTTCAGTGCAACTCTTTATAGCGTACTAAAGTTCCGCATATACGAGCTTATTTATAAGCACTTCTGGGATAGAAAGAGGGCCGTCCTTTAATGGAAAATTCACATATTTTTAGTTATTTCGAAGTAAAACAAATGGTTTTAATTTAAAAATCAGCAGATATTTGAAATAATTGAATCGGATATATGTAATGAAAAATAGTTAAATTTGAGTTTCTCTCGAAACACTAGTGACGTAATTTGATACAAACATCGAGAATAGCCAAAAGGCTATTGTGGATTGGATGTTCGCGCGTAATGTTGTGTGTATATCAACTGATGTCACACATCTATTCGTAGCCTTTTTCGCTCCATTTTTAAAAGACGAACTTTGAAAAAAAATAAAAAAATAATCAAGCTTCAGAATAAAAAAATAAGGCAAAATGTCTTAAAACCATATCTATCCAATAAAAATATAACAATAAAGTACGGAAATTTTCCATTACTATTACATTTTGAGTAGTTGGAGCTTTCATTAAAAGATCGGAAGGATTAATAAAATTGTGAAAAAATTTTCGTGCAAAAAAAATTAGTACTATAAAAATAGTTTAATTTTGAGAACTTCTATTATCTACTATCTGATATGCCTGGCCTCGCACGGGTGAAGTGAATAGCTTCATTCTTATAGTTTTAATATATTCCATGCCTTATTTTGGATCAAATGTAATAAAATCGATCCATTTGTCATGCATTGTAAATTTTCACGATTTCTACACACACATGACCCTCATGGAAGAAAATTTAGAAAAAAAATATTCTACCAAAAATTACTTAAAGTATGCTCCTTTAGTAATAATACCTTGAAAACCCCGAGTTTAATCATATATTGAACATTTAAATTAACTCGTTAAGTGAAATTATTCAATATTTAAAGGATATTCCATTTTTAAAAATTTAAGAAAAGCAATCGATCTTTTCTAGTTGAAAGGTCTTTCACATTTTAAATAGTTTTAGTGTTGTCAACCAACTTTCATAAAAGCTACAATATGATTGTCTTTTGATCAAAGCGTATTATATCCGAACAGTTTGATACCAAAAATGTATTACGGATCAGTGAATAAAAAGTGTTTCTCTGGAAACCGTTCACAAAAGTTTCAACCGGGTTTTTTTTCTTAAGAAAAGAGAGATTTATGCACACGATATTTAATATTTAATTTTCTTTTAATAACTTGGTTAAACGGCCCAAGAAATTATTAGTAAAGTGAGGGAAGTTATTTTGATTAACTATAAAAGAGGATTTTGGTCTCTTGAATTCGATTCGAGGAAAATATTTTATCCATCCAGATTTATTAAGAATACTATATTGAGAATATTAGGTACTTAAAAATGTAAAATTTTGTCACACATTATAATTTTTGCAAGATATGCTCTCTAATTTATAACTTTTAATGAATTTGATAAAATAAAATGTTTTGTATTTTAAACTAGCATCTTTTTAATAATGGTTTCTTCGATATCCTATCCACAATTCAAGTATTGTATCTGTATCGTTGAAGTATGTCAGTAAACATTAAAAACAAGGTTACGAAGTTAACCAGAAATGATAATTTATTAGTGACTTAAAGTTATAACAATAACAATTACTGAAATCTGTGATATGTTAAAAAAAGAGAAAGAAAGTAAATACGTGCTCAAAAAACTACGGATTATCCTCTTATAAATGCCCTTTCTACATGTTCCTTTTTTTGTTAACAAATAGCGTTTTAACTGAAAACTAATTTGGAGCGTAGCGTAAAGGTATTAAAAGTTTCAACGACAAAGACAAAGGACATTCTAAAAAAACTGACCTATTTTATTTTAAAGAAAAAAGTCAATAGATTAGCTTGAAAAAGCAAACCATTCTTTTTTCTATCATCATCATCAGTATAAAATTGCTCTAAAACCTTTTCGCGTAAGTGCTTTTTTTTAAAGAATTTCTGTGCTCTTTCCTGATCTGTTCTGTTATTAATCCCTTTTATTACTGACTAAAAGGTTACATCGATTATATGTGCGTTCTGTAGAGTGATTAGAGTCTTTAACAGCACCCATTCCGTAAAAGATATGGGAGTATTAAAAAAGAACTTAAGCTTTAAATTTATCGTCTGAAAAAAGTGAGGTCGTGTAGATTCTTAAGAGATTATTCCTTTTGCGGTATCGCTGCTTTCTTTCTTTTTTAACAGATTAAAAAATAGGAAAAGTTAGAAAATTCTAGGAAGCAATTCCTAGTATGAGTAAAAAGTTAATTTTAAGCATAAAAAGATACATAACTGTATTTTTTTAAATTAAATTTCAAAGTACTATTAAAATTGAGACTCAGTATGTATTTTGTAATGTATCAAATTTTTCATTAACATTAAGTTTCATAATTTTGTGCGGATTAAATGCCGGTTAAACACAGAATTTCCGGTTTTATAGTAAATACGGATAAATATCCACAGACGGTATTGATACTACCTAGAAATTTTTAATTACGAAAAGTTACTCTTATGTTTGCCTTTAAATCAAAATTTGAACGATATTACGATTTTCATCAGTTTTGGCCGCCATCATGAAAAAAAACCACCCTTCCGTTCATCAGATAATGATAAAGAATGAGAGAGTTTGAAAACTGGTTCTATTTTATTTAAGCTATTTTCTCACTTGCGAGTTGCGTCCTTAACTAATACTTTTTTAACCGTTTCAAACTATAACCCTGGCAATAGTAGAAAAAAAAGCTATGAGCTATTTTTGCCTTCTGAACATCCTTTACGATGTTAAAAAAAGTTTGGTATTCACAATCCACAACTTGTTTCTAGACAAAAGGCGTTTTACCCTAATATTTCTGGGTTTCAATTTCAATGCGCAACCTCTAGAAGTTGTTTGATTCCCCCTAAATTTTGCACACGTCTTATTGATACCAATAAACAACTTTTGCTACCCAAGCCCCGAGATATTTCCAAAAAAAATTTTTGATCCACCCTATTAAATATGTCTGCAGTAGTAATTTTATGGTTTTTTTTAGACTGTCATCGTCGCCCATGTATTTCTGTAAAACTAGTTTTTCCTTTATAGTACACAGTATGCAAGAAAAATAACTTTACAATTAAATTATCTGTATCAGGAGATGAGATAAAAAAACACGGAATCTACTATTATAATTTTGGATAACAGCAAAAATTGGTTTGATTTTGAATAAAAGAATGAAAAGGGCTGTCAAGCAGTTTTCTTACGTTGTTTTAAAGGGGGTTAAAATTTACTCATATTTACTTCAATATATCGTCGCTGTGAAATCAAACCGGCATTATCTGTAAAAATTGAGTTTTGAGTTATTGGTATCAAATAATTCCTTTTTCCCGTCTATTTTTATGTCAAACCGGCATATCGCTAAATTGAATAAAACTCCGTCAAATCGTGTTGGACCGGTATGCATGTAATCGGGAATAGCTATTTTGTTTATCAGAAGACAGGTCTATTGAGCAATACACCAGTTGCTTCAAAGCCTTCAAGGTGGAAAGATCTCACAATATTACATTTTTATTATTATTTTAAGTATCACATGCAAAAACCTAAAAGCGTTCAAGTGAAAAATGTGCATTTTGAAGATATGCCGGTTTGTTTTCACAGCAATGATATGTAGTTATATTGATAGCAACAAAAATTGGGCACAATTTTTCCCTTTTTAAACTTTACAAACTTTTCAAAATAATAATTTAACTTCTTTTTATTTAAATGAAGTTATAGTTACTTTTATATTAAGAACATGAAAAATACAATGTATAGACATAGAGCTTTGAACTTAGCTAAAAATCAGGTCTTTTATTTAATATCTTAGTAGATCCTCATTTTTGCCCAACCCAACCTCTGTTTGTGGCGGAAGTAAAAATGGATCTTCATAAAAGTGATTCGTGTTTATTGTTTGGAGAAAACAATGGATAAAAGGGGGAATCTTAATTACCGAAGATTTATTTCGGAGTTTCTTTGAAACTGGGGATGAGTCTTTTCGGCGATTGATGATTCTATCTGGGTCATGGTGAAATTTTCACTTCCGAGAAATAATGTACTTTGAAAATTAAAGGCGAATCTATTCATCTATTCGTTAAATTCTTTCTTTGTTCACTGCTGTAGAAGCTGAAGGGAATAAAGGATTTTAAACCATTGTGGTACTAGCCGACTCAAATTTTCCGTAGAATTCAATGCCGATCTCGAGCAGTTTTGGACTGAAAGGGTTAAGGGAGTCGACATGCTTTAAGGTGGGTGTGCTTTAACTAACAGTCGCATCGACTAATATATAGATCGCGTGTTAATGATCTCCATTGATGTAGTTTGAAATAAAACTTTGAAGAACTTTACTATAGTATAACCTCAATATCTCGAAATCGAAGGATCCCAAAAATAATTTTGAGATAGCGAGTTATCGAGGTACAAGGAAAAGTATAGACATTTATAAATTTAAGGAGGGAAGTACAGGGTGTCCCAAAAAGATTGACATATTTTAAAAATCAATAACTAATATCTCAAAAACTAAAAAAGATAAAAATACGTATTTTTATCTTTAAGCGGTTTATTGGATCCTACACCTAAGACTCTCAGGAGTAGGATGTAACAAACCGCGTATTTTTATCCATTTAAGTTTTCGAGTTGTTATTGATTATTAAAATGTCAGTCTTTCTTGGGACACCCTGTACATATTTGTTAGATGTATTGAAGTTCGAGATAACGAGGTTATAATGTAATATTGAAAGGTAATTGGTATTTACTTATTTACACTTTTTTAACGTAGTGTTAACTTTGCAAATATCTAAAACCAGAAGCGTATTGCTTTCACATTGTTATATTATTGGGTGGCTCAAACTCATATCAGATAAAATTAATGTACGTTTCCCAAATACTAAAAAATTATCAACCTGGTTTTAGCGAGGACTCATATTCAACAAAAGATATGGACCCGTCGTCCGTCGTGTTAAATTTAAGTGGATTTCTTTTTCCTTTATATAATTTTTAGTAATTTTCGATTGAATCCATCCCCACTCGAACAATTTGTATTTATTAAAGCACTAAAAATTAAAATTAAAAATTCCTTCCGTTATTCAATTACTAACATTTATTCGCTTCATCCCATTTCTAATAATGCTTTTATAAAACGATTGTTTACGAACGATGTATACGACTCCAATTATCCCACTAACTTTAAAAAGCGCTCAAATCGTACGACGAACGCAGTTCCAAAAAAGAACAGCTAAAATAATTCACCCTTTCCTTTCACGCCCTCTCCCATCACCATCAAAAGGGATGAAGGAGAACGGCACTGAGCTACATCTTCCCACCTTGAAAAGAGAGGAGAAAAGACATCGGCGGGGCTGATTCAGTCTCGTGTTCGGCCCTTGCCAAGTGGTACGACGACGATGGTGACTCTCTTCTCCTTCTGCGGGATCCAAGGCCCGTCGTAAACAATATCATTAGCGCACGTGTGGGGAGCGAGAACTCTTTACGAGAGACGATCATTCACTTTCTGATGAGAGCAGTGACGAAATCACTCCGGTGATGCGGAATTGCGAGTTTATTAGCGTGACGAATTCGATAGCGAATTCGAAGCGTTGTTGTTGGACACGCGATGAGGCTCGTAATGTTTTTCTCAATCAGCCGAAGGTCGTGACGATGACTATTGAGAGCTTATTTAATGGCTTTGCTTAGCACCTTTACGGGAAGTTATCCAGTTACACTGGAGGGAGGAAAATCATTATCTTTGATTCAGAGAAGGAGTTAATCGTTAATGCGGGGATCACATACTCTTTCCTAAAGAGAAAATTTTAAATGCTTTAATTAAATTGTGATGGGTAAATACAGTTTTAGTTGTATTCATTTTACAGCTCTGTATTTTAGTTGAAAACATCACTAGAAAAGTAATTTCATTTATACTCGTGTATACCAAGGGAATTACAAATGGAATCAGTTTTCTTATACAGTATAACCTCGTTATACTCGTGTATACCAAGGGAATGAGGAAGTTGCATGATTTTTTATTATTTTTTTAATCGATTCCTCTTGCTAATATAAGCAACTTCCCAAAATTTGAGGCCGATCGAGAAATTTTTTGATTGTCAAAAAAATTAACGAAAATCCCCTTTTTAAAAGCGCGCGAAAACACCAAGAGTTTGGATGTGACGTCATCTTATACTAAACATTGTTGTAAAGCAATGGAGTTGATGGTATTATTGTTGACGTCATCTTATAGTTTACACAATAAACGTTTTCAGTCACGTGTATTTTTCTCGACTTTTAAATTAAAATATTTAATTACCTGTACATTTTTTTGAAAAACTGACTAGATATTTCATTTTACCATACAAAAAACCATACGGAACACTTGTTTGTTTTTGAAAATCTGACACATGCAACTTCCTTATTACAAATGGAATCAGTTTTCTTACAGTATAACCTCGTTGTCTTGAACTTTTGATATCTCGGAAACCTGTGTTTTCCCCTTTTGAAATAAAGTTCTAATTAATTTTATATTTGGAATAACCTTGTATTGGCATATTTTTAATTAAAAAAGTATCTTGGGGAATTTTATTCTTCTGGTTTTATTTAACCCTTTCAGACCTAGATACCCCAAATTTACCATTGAATTCAATGGTAATCTTGGGCAGCTTAGGATTGAAATGGTTGAATACATTCTCTTCCAGATTTTTAAATACACACATTCAAACTTATTTTTCTTTACTAACTAAAAATTTCATCTTGTGGGAATAAAAAAGGAGAATTTTATAATGCTTTGCATGATTAAAAGAGCTGCACAATATTTTACTAAACTAAAAATTTTTGGTACGCATTGAAGGGTGGTTATAAGCTTATTTATGATAGTGAAAATTTCCATATCATACTATGTGTGAATACTTGTCGTTAGTTGAGAATTCAAAGTCTCCAAACCACTTGAAGTCGGGCCGAAGCGAAGGCGTTGAATTAAGTGTTCAGTCTGGGTTAGTGACAGCTCTGGAAAAGACGGTCTTCTCTGAACGCGGGTCAAATTAGCATTTATTTTCGTCTCATCAACGACAGGGTGACAGTTAGCCGTTTCGGAACGGAATAATCACCCCTCGTGTTTCTAACAGTCTCTTTAAGAGACTGTTTGGGATAATTGGTCTCGTGATGTTGTTTTTATGAAGGCGTCGGGACTTTTATGGGTCATTTTTTTAACGAAGTGTTTATGTGTGAGAATTTCGGCATATCATCTACCTTATATAACCCTTATATGATCTTTTACAACTTTTACCTCTTTTGATGATTCTACCCTATAACCCATTTTACCACGGCCTCTTTTACTGTATAACCCTTCTATTGTAGCCTCTTTTACTCTATAACCCTTCTATTGTAGCCTCTTTTACTCTATAACCCTTCTATTGTAGCCTCTTTTACTCTATAACCCTTCTATTGTAGCCTCTTTCACTCTATATCCCTTCTGGCATGGATTATTTTACTCTAATCCATCTACTATAGCCTTTTCTACCTTCAAACTCTTCTAAAAAGTGTACCTTTTTGAACCAGCGCTTCTCACAAATATTTTGAGACACTCGGCACTTTTGTGTGAAAAATTTGTTTCAAAACACTTTTAGGAGGAAATTTTCAGATTTTCACTTGGTGATTTTATGGGGAAGAAAATATCTTTCCACATTAATTTGGGATGTTTCGAGGATCAAAGTTTGAACTAAAAAAATCAATATGCAATATCTGTACCATAAAAATAAATTGGATCTCAGTATTTTCTTCTATAGCGTATTCAATACTTAGTCGGTCTACTACTATTCGGCTCGGCCTTTTGGGCGCGGCCGTTCCGGCGCCAAAAATAAAATTAAAGTAAATAGAACTCTTTCATAATCCTTCTAAAAATTAGAAGAAACAAATTTTGTCTCGCGCCGAAACGGGCCGGCGCCCAATCGTCCCATTCCGACTCACTAAAACCTCACCTCAATTAAGGTTTACCTGGAATCACAACTTTTAATTGGTAGTTGCAAAATGAATAAGAAATTTAAGCCAATCATAGTTGTAGAAAATGTTTTATTCCAGGTTAACCTTATATCAAGTTAGTGGTGAATACAACCGTTATATACCCAATCCCCTGCACACGTACTGTACAATCTCAATTCATTCCAAACCTAAAAGGCTGACAATAGGTTAAAAAAGCCCTTGACACCTGTTTCATTCCACAAAACTCAAACAAAATTTACGACTGGCAACCATTTACAAAGCCCTCGGAACGGTCTTTCACAAGCGATTACGCCCTATTAAGGCCACTGGACCATTTCAACGCGATTTTCTATTGACGGCCGCATGCAACAAGTCGGCAAAAGTGAAAGCGACTTGGCTCTTGTCACTCGTGCCGCCTTTATTAAGTTCCTGGTGTCAGTAATGAGCATGCGGTGGTTAAGTACCTTGTCATCGAGGCGCTGAGTTGACGCCCTGAGAGACAGCGAATGAAGACAATTTGTTTTCGGGACCCTTCCCTTTTAATTATTGAAGGCGCCGGCTAAGATGATTCTTGGTGGAATGGGCCGGGCTTTGGCCCATTACTTTGCTTATCTTGATCGCGTCGCCTACGTATCTTCTTGGATGTGTTTTCATTGATGGGGATTCGTGTTAAAAGTTTTGAACTTTGCCTTTATTCTTTGTTCCTGGCTGTAAGTTCAAGGATGTTCAACCCGTTTAGTGTCAAAAGAGCGTTAATATAATACCCAAGGAAAATATAATATTAATATGCCGTTGTTTACGTACGGTTTTACTTCCTTTGTTTTGTTTATGACATGGTTCTTTTCGATGACGCCTGTGGGTGGATGGTGGACATGGTACGTTCTCACGCGACGCGATGATTCATGGGTCAATCACGTTCAGGGTCTTCTATAGGTTGGGGGTTTAAGTTCTTTTACGTTCTTTGCGTAATAGTAGCAAGAACTATTTGCAAGACCGGAATGGGATATATACCATCAAGCAATGAATTCCAGGCAGACAAAAATAACGTCATTCTATTCTGTTGAGAACCAAAACAAACTGCAGCAGTGGATGTGCAGGTATTACATCGCCTTGGACACTTATGGGTTCTCACGAGATTGCCGTACCGCAGCCAAATGCATAAGGGGAAATGTTAGCTTATTAGGAAAAAAACAATTACCTCTAGTATTTAATATAATCCCCTTTCTTAGAGGTAGTGTGAAAGCTAGGAGGGTACTGGAAATGGAATTAATTTCTTGAGCAGTCAGACGTCATGGTAAATATTCCACTGGAGAGAAATGATATTTATATCGGTTGGTTTTCAAAAGTTATCCAGTTATTTGCATTTTAATTATTAAAAAAACAAGAAAATGTAGCAAAAAAGTTGGCTTATGGTGCACTTGCACAAATAGCCTAAAAGTATTCTAGTTGTCTTTCCTGGTTGACAACTCCTAGTTATATGTCGGTACCCAACTGTCTTGTTACACTTGGTGTCACGTGCTCCATTATAATTTAAGGTAATGGTGCTGCTCCTAAGAATTAGATGCCTATTAATGTAGAAGTCCGACTTCAGAGCTCGAAGATTATATCGAGTCTGTCTTGGAGTTGCCCTTGTACTATCGAAGGCTTACTATAGTAAGGACATGGAAGTTAGGTGCATCAAAAATACCGTAAATGAAAAAAATCTAAAAATATAATTTTAAAATTCAAATGAAAGGTGAATAGTCTTAAAAAAGAAGACTAAATAAAAGAGTACCATTCAAGTTTTTTCAAATGAATTAAATTAAAGGAAAAAAGAAACAGTCTGTTGACGGTAAATACTGCCCATCTAACTTTGTGCCTCAATATATTAGAATCAAGATGCTTCACATTGCAACAAGTTTTCCCCGGGAGCTCTCTAGATTTAGTAGACGTGGAATTTGTTAATGCTTTTAATGGTCCTGGGACTTTTTCTTGATGAGGATGAAAAAACTCGCCAGAATGAAAGCATTGCCCACGTTCTTTAATCTTCTAGAACAGATGTGCGCCCATGATCCTTCGAACATTTTTTCCTCACACGATTTTATCCAAGCGGCTCCTTTGTGGCTCCATCAAAGTGTTCCATTGAGAGGTGTGCGGGGAAGATTCGAAGGGTTGACCCAGAAGCATTTTTCGTGGGTGAAAGGTACCCGGTGAGGTACTTAAAAGTAATTGTGGTTGATAAGATCACCGATAAAGAGGTTTTAAAGATAAATTTCTTAAATGACCGTAATTGGAATCGGTAGTCTCAAAAAGGGAGTTGAGACCAAAAATGGCCAAATTGCTTTTTTTGATCAAAATTATTTCGAAGTTTCTCACACATGGGTTAGGTTTATGGCTGTTTTAAATTTTCTAGAACTAAATCAGGTTTTCTTACATTAAGTCAAGTTCTGTTTTTCTATTTATATTGTATTTTTAATACATTATTTTAATCTGGTGAGGATACACGGAAAAGGTATCTTAACAATTCAGAAAATTCCATCTTTTCTGCAATATTCGGTTAATGGGAGATCTTCCAAAATCTCTTTCCCATATAATTTCCATTCTTATCGAGGTAGATGTTTTCAGTTAACTGTTCTAGCAACTTGTATGATCGGGAAGATATGCAAGATTAAGAATTAAAATTTGATAAAAAAAAAGATTAAATACTAAAGCTTCATTTTTTTGGCTATATTCCCGAATTTTCTTACAAGTAACAAGATAGCGAAAAACTTTTAAGTTGAATTCAATAGAAAAGTATAAAATATTTGAATTATCTCCTAAAAATATAAGAGTCTAAAAAACAAAAACAAATTCTAAAAATAAAGTGAAACTTATAGGGCTGTTTTAAACAAAACCTCAATCCAATCAAACAAGATACTCCAGCTTTTCATCAAAGTTGCGTAAACCATGAACATCCTTTGACTGAATCTGTAACAACCATCATGACACAAATCAAGCCGCAACCCTTCCCCGGCCGTATTTCACAAACATGGGTCAGCATCAACAACAAGTCAGAACCATCTGACAGTCCTTCCACTGTTGACTCGAGATTTAATCTCTCAACCTATATTTAATTTGTATATTTTTAAAACTCTAATTGGAAAGTTTCAAGGCAAAAAACTGCAACTCTCCCCGCCACTTTAATTGGTGAGAGAGACATGGGGTATCAAGTACGGTTCAGTTCCGAAAAAAAAAAGGGGGACTGCGGTGTTGATGGTGAACACAGATCAACTCGCCAGAAACTCTTGCTGTGCTTGGTTTCCAAAAGGCTATCCGTCAGTTTTCATTCATTTTGCCAGAAACGATTGCATTTGGAAAGAGACCAAAGTTTGAGGAGTTATTATGACTCTTCGTTTTCTAAAATGTTCACGGGAGCTAACGGGAAACGTATAGCTGTCCTTGATGGGGTTTTTCTGAAGGGGTGGTGATGTATAACGATAACACATCGGTTTGCTTAGACTGCGCGCAATGCGCGTTAATATTGGCTGCAGTTCAAACTCGGTCTTCATTCACTGAAAATAGTTGCCTGTAGTAAGTTGGTGGGGTTCGTTTTGAAGGGTATCAGGGCTAAAAATCCAACTACCTAATAGTACAGCTAAATTTGCTAAAAAGGTCGTTTTTCAAAGAGATAAAATATTGACCCTTGATACTCTTTCAGGTTGAGCATATAAATAACTCAGCAATATATATTTGGATTTCTAGTAGAAAGGAAAAAGAGATATTGAACTGGCGTCATAAAATATCTCTACCGATCCCCCTATGTAAGAAAATTGGTCTTTTGAGGAGTTTGTAACCAGAGATACAAAATTAAATATGGTTCCATGTAGAGGTTTCCTAATAGGGCTCCGCATCCGCATACTATAAAGTAAAACACCTTGGTTTAACTACTTTAAAACTTTATTCATCTTAAAAACTTTATTAATACAAATTAATGTACAGTACTGGAAAAAAAATCGACTCAGACCCTATATCTCCGGAACGGCTTGCGATATAAAGACAAATAAGGTACCATTTTTCATGACTTGAAGTAATCTATATACAAAAAATTTTTCAAGTTCTTAGGGGGTCGTCTTCATATTAAACGAAGCACCAACTTTCGTTTTTCCAAGGGCGACATCAATATGTTTCCAGATTCTGAAAGAGCACCCTCTAAAACCCCCAAAAACCAAGTTTCGTGTAATATAAACTATTAAATATATAATCATTCCCTTTGGTCTCTACCTCATAGACGTCCCTTCAATATAGCCTCGCCTTTACATGATATAGTAATTTTAAAAAAAAGCTACTTACTTTTGCATTACACTTTTTGCTTAAACACCTATAGAAAATCCTTCCCACACGGTGTTACTTACTACTATCACATAACAGCATAATTCTTAATTATTTAGCCAAGGCCAGGTCACATTTTTTGGGGCAACTCTTTGGTAGAAGGTGCCTAATTTGAAGGATGCGAGAAACGCGAGATCTAGTCACGCCTTTTACAATTTTTCTCTCCTTCATAACCCATGAACGTTAATTATGAAGCTTAGATGGGAAGCTGATTTCAAAACGGGGGTGGAATTCCATAGGTGTGTTCCAAGGACACACACAGAGTATACCATAAGAAAATGGAATGGATAAGATTTAAATGCCAAAATTCTTAAAACATTATTGCATTGTCTGAAAATGTTTTTTTTATTAATGAATAGGAACAAAGCGTTTCAAATTTGTTAGTATCCCCTCTCAGTGAAGTTTACAGATATTAGCTCTGAATACCAATAAAAAACTGTACTTTGTATGGAACGTTAAGTATGACTACCATTTGTTATTATATGTGTATTATTTGTATGTTTTTTTATTAGTATTTTAAATTATCTTTTTTTATTCTTTACTTTTATAATCTTGTCACATGCATCCCTTTAAATATAATTTAGTTCATTTGAAAGGGTCAAGGCCCCTAGTGAGTAATACATTGAGGTTTTTTGTGTTTTCTTCCGTTATTAATGTTTTTTCTGTGCATAAATGAAATTGTGTGTGTCAGATTAATAAATTATAATTATTTTACTTAACTCTCTGTAATCGTCTCTAAACCTTTAGCCGTGGTTAAACCTTCCTTAAATGTAATAAGAATTCTCCACACATAATTATACTGAATTTTAAAAAAAAATTCTCTCAACATTTTCAGGCCATTCATAAGCATAGGAACGGGAACTGTTTTTCTGGGGGTAAACACTGGGTTATGAAACTGGTGGCTGAACAAAACAACTGACAATCTCCAATTTTATTAAGAGGAGAAATAAATCAATGAAACACGACTTTTTTTATAAGAAGATCAAGGTCGTTGAGAAAACAAGCGATACTCTAATCCCGTTCTTCCCAGAAAGACGTACCAAGAAGCACAATGATACAAAGGTTCTCACGGAGTTTGATGGATAACTAGCACGATTATCATTCTCCTAACCGAGCGAAATTCATCAATTATCACCGACGACGCCTAAGGCGCGAATAAGCGCCGAAATTAAGCAAGCGGCGGTAGCTTGTTCATGCGGTTGTTTTTGCATTTAATCAGGTGGTAAGCTCTTAAACATGTTTGTTCTGGGCAGAAATTCTTAATACGTGTTTGTTCTTTTTTTCTCTTGACGTGAGGTTGGGGAGCTTGATTTATCTCCACAAGCCGATGATTACCTTTACGACGGGAAGGTGCGCTGGCAAGATAATCTGTATGTAAGTGATTATTATTCAAATAGATGTTTCAATTCGCAGCCTTGATGAACTCGGATCCATCCACCCTTTGGGTACTTTAACGTGGTTGTAAATTATGTCAAATCAAGTCTTTGAATGGAATCAATTAGGAAATGTGTTTTTTATGCGAGTGTTTCTCCAGGTAATTGGTAATAATACGTGACTTGATTGCGTTGGGGTAGAGGAGAATCGATAAAGATATGAGCCTTGAGTGTTTTCTTCGGACTATTATGTTCTAATCTAAAACATTAAGCTACTGCCCATTTTTTCTTTTGTGTTATCTCTGGCAGTTTTCTTCATAAAACCAGCGTATTGATTAATCTAGGGCTAATCCGCCTATAGTGAGTGTACGATGGGACTAGGACCTTTTGATTGATAAACTACGCAAAAAAATCAGAGCCTAGTTATAACCGTGTTTTAAAAACTTTTAATTTGATGCAGGTATCCCATATAATTATGAAATTTGAGCCAATTTAATAGTGAAAGTGTCTGGAGTTTAAACTATCAGCTTCTCTAAGTCAAATTTGAAATAAGATTCAGTTTGGAGTAGCACAAAGGAACAAGTCAGACTCTTGAAAGAATAAAACTATTAGTAAAGAAAAATCCTTAATTTTGAAAAAAAAATCTTGCAAAGTTCTTATATCTCCTTACAATAGTTCAAGAAATAAGTATTTTTTTTATTTTATCTTTTAATTAGATTTTTTTTAAATTTCTTTTTCTCTTTCAAGAGTACCAAAATACGAAAATTATTTGTCAATAAATTCACATTTTCCCACATTAAAATTATCAAAATTACTTAATCAAACAAATATTTTGTAAATTTCTAAAGAATAATTACCGAAGATAAAGCCTAAAATTTCTTTCTGTCTCTGAGCTTCATATTTATAAATTTTTACGGGAATATCTGGTGTAAATATATCTGAAAATGCTTACAAACCTCCAGAGGAAAAACATTCCCAATCCCCAATGGTTGGTCGTTTAAACCCCTCCTCTCCTACTATTTCTTCAAAATCAAGTATGCCCGAGCCCGAGCTTAGGGGCCGTTCAAATATTACGTAAGCACTTTTATGGTCCTTTTTAACCCCCCCCCCTTGTCAGCAAAGATAAGCAAACCTCAAACCCCCCCATCCTAATTACGTAAGAAACTGCTGGACCCCCCCCCGAAATTTTGACATCCCTTTAGTAAGTATTGTTTTTTTCTCCTTGAAAATTAGGCGACTTCAAGGAGCTGTACTTTTTGGGTGTAACCCTAAGGGTTCCAAAATGAGTCGAAACACTACTTTTAGGGGTTAAAATTTCAAAATGTTTCAAATGTTGTCCATCCCCAGAAAAACGTGCTGTCGTCAGATTTCTTAATACACTTTTTTGTTAAATTTATTTTTGGTAGAGTTTTGAAATTATTTATGCAAGAAAAGAGAGATTTTCAAAAATGCACCATCTTACGTAAGCATCACTCATATCCCCCTTCCCCCCCTTGTCAGGAAAAATAAGCAAAAAGCAAACCCCCTCCCCCCCTAGGTGCTTACGTAATATTTGAACGGCCCCTTATCATGCATTTTTCAAAGTTGATATATAAATTTTTTAGCCATGAATTGTAATCCCACTCTCTTTAGAACTGTTCCCTTAGTCCTTTTAAAAGTGTTCATCTATATGGTATGTGTTACTTTTATGATACGTTCATTATGAACTAGTTTCTGTTTGAGACACGACGTACTGTACTTTTTGATCAGGCCATCTCTCATTCTAGCAGTTAGTTAATGCCAAGGCCTGCTGGAAACGTTCCGTTTAATAATGATGATTTACGCCTTGTGCTGTTTCTGTCGTGTTAGGGGGCCTTCTCCCCGACATTCCTGTGTTCGAGTTTCACATTCTTGGCTTCAGTAGCTAAAATGAATGTCGTTCGTTCTCGTGTCTCGAGTAGTGTTTCCGAAATAAGTTTTCATAGCTAATTTTCTTTTTAAGTTTTTTAACCTTTTTCAGACCTCTAATGAATAGTCAGAGATTCTCATACTCAAGTAATGGTTACTCCAAAGGGAGATAAAAAGTTAAATGTTCTCAAACCCATTAAAATTGACATTTATTTTAATTTCAAGCATGGTATTTCAACCATTCTGCAACGTAAACATCTATTAAAACAGCAGCATTATGAATAATGCCCAAAGTGGACGAGGGCAATGGGATAAATCGAATGACATTTATCAATGAAATTTATCACTTTGCCCGCCTCTACTCTGGGAGTTATTAATAATGCCCAGAATCACTTTGCCCGTAACATATGTTTTGAAAGTGGAAATTAAAATCTCTACCTATTTTAATGCTATCAAAAAAGCCAATTTCACCCACAAATGTTGCCATGTCTCATGCCTTTTTTCTTCCGGATAAGCGCTGTGTACCGCAATTTTTGACTCAGTTATTTATGAGTTACGCCACAGAAGCAAACAATAAAACGTTTCGTCACAACAACACTCCTCGAGATTTACGGAGCAGTTTTTTTTGCGGGCCAATTTTTCCGTCAAACACCCCTTTTAACTTTTTTCCGCCTCGAAGGTTGTCGGTAGCTTTTAAAACTTTTTCCAACTCTTGAGCTAATGGGCCCGTTGTTTGCCATTTGTCTACTTTTTTTTTTGGAATGGACATAAACATGTGAGCAGAGAGACTACTCTTGTGTTTGTTTGCTCTTAATGTGTGGGGCATGGTTTTTTTTAAAGGTTGGTCTTTTTTAAAACGAGATCTATAAAAATTCCTCATAATTTTTCAGCACGTTCCTTTGCGTTCCGGGTTTTAAAGATAGCTAAGAACTTTTTTTAATCACAAAAGGAATGACACACCATAACGTTTCTGTTTTTAATAATAGGTATTCCCGAATGTCGTTCAAGAATTTGTTCTTGAGCGTTCAGTTGCAATATTTGTGTATCGAAAGTTCTCTAAAACAATTTAAAACACATATCCACTGTTTTACGCATTGGTTAAATTTTGAATAATCTGGTTGAATTGATGTACCCGAATTCCTTGAAATTTTAAAACTGTAATTTGAATTAAAGAGTGGTTTTATTTTATTTTTGGAATAGATTGTATTTAGTTAGTAGCGTCTATTTGCGGTAAAATAGCGGCTGTGACAATAATAATATAAACAAATTCTTTCAAAACACAGGGTTTGCATATTTCATAAGTCCTATAAATTGACCTGACCTTTATGACCTGATACGTGATGCAAGGTAAAAATTCAAATTATGTAACTATAACCGACCCCATATGTCAAATGAAGGGAGAAATAAACTGATACTTTCTTCCGTAATCTTGCTTTGCCGCATTCAAGGTTAGACCTTTAAATGTGGTTTCGCTGCTGGGGTACTTTTGTGGCAGAAAAGCCCTCGGATATTTAGAACAACAGAAGGAAGGGCAAAAACTTTAAAACATTTGTTTTTGTATTAGTAAGAGTAATTTTTTTTCAACTATAAATTTGACGTATTCGTTCATGTATCATAATAACCCTTTCTCTTGTTATCATAGATCTATTAGTACAATTTTATTTTGGAGTACAGTGTTCCCTCGTTATTCGAGGTAGTTACGTTCCAAAATATACCTCGAATACGCGAAATCCGTGAATAACGAATTCAATTTTAAAACGCGCATATATGATAATTTAACAGATATAATGGTTCGATTCCGTCATTTATTACATAAAACTAATGAAACTGGTTCATGCAAAAAGGTTTAACTGTAAATAATTGTAATAACTGTAATAATTTGCAGTAAATACCAAAAGGGTTACTATTTAGAAAACTTGCTTAGTAGAAGAAGTTACATATGTTAAAATGGTTTTATATAATAAATACAGGAATCGAACAATTATATCTTTTCTGCTAAATATGCAAGTTTCATTGCTAAAAAACTTTGAGATCAAAATCTGCGAATATGCGGGACTAAATTGCTCAACCGCGAATACTGAACCACGAAAATGCGAGGACCCACTGTACACTTACTTTAAACATACTGATTGTATACGACTGCAATTAAATTCCATCTAAATAAGAAAGGAATATAATATAATATCTCGATAATCTTGCTCTATCAAAACTTAAACTTGTATATTAAGAAAATTTATATTGAACTAAAAAAAAATTTGAATAGCAATAATCTTTATTAAAATAATGACACCATGTCGTTCAAGGAAAAGGTTCAATGAAAACGTTTCTCTATGAATTTTAATGTCATGCTTGTTTGGAAGAATTCATACTTCACTGTGCTTAGGTGAAGACCAAATACGGTCTCAAGCAATCTAGACAATCTCTTTTATAATATTTTAGGCATCTGAAATAGCATAGAGTGCGATTACAAGAACAGGATTCGTGTTTTTCCAAGCAGACGGATGTGACTGGTTTTTGATACGTAACTTTCCCATCTGCCAAAATCCGGCATCGAGTGATTAAATTGTTAGATGCAGAATAGGGCTTTGTTGCTTGAAAGGACCTCTTATTCCCGAGTGTAATAGCGCGTGTATTTTGCTTCCGAGAATTCACTCTTAGAAGTCGTGGTCCACCGCAGAATCCTGATTCATCCAAACATGATACGACATTTATTAGATCCTAAGGACTGAGAATAAGTTTCGTTCATTATCGAAAACATTCGACGATACAAGTTGTTGAATGGTACTAGATTGTCTTTTTAAAAATAAATATTATAGGTTTAGTTTTAGATTTTTACCCAAAAATTTTAAACATAAAGTACTTCCGATCTGAAGGGAAGTTTTTCTTGAAGAGTTAATAGAAAAATAACCTTATTTTAATTTTGACCTACACTACAAAAATGTTCGTTATCCAAAAATATTGCAGACAGCAATTGAATCGCTTATTTCAGAAACATGTTAAACGCAATGTTAATTCTATGGGGTTTAACATGTTTCTGAAATAAGCGATTCAATTCTGATTGTGGGACAACTAAAGCAATGCGAATAAACAAAGTAAAAATAGAGTACTGAAGCAATAAGTTTTGTTTTTTAATAATAAACAAAACATTTTAAAAACTATTTAATAATATAAAATTTTTATGATAACTGACGCATCAGATTATTCCTTTTACTATGAAAACTTGTGTTTTTCGTTTTAAATTTGTTTATTTTATCATCAATCCTTGCGTTAACCCAAATTTTAATAAATTGTATCATCCCCTTTTGGATGATTGGGGGGGGGAAAGAGTTTCTGATCTAAGGTAACCGAATTGGGAAAAAAATATCGATGTTTTAAATCTCATCTCATCCTTGAGAAAATGCTCGGAGTTTTAGAAAAATAATAAAAGAAAACAGTTACACTGGTTATTACCCTGCTCATTTTGATACTAAGGACAAACCGGGTATTTTTCACGGTTGCCTTCCATTTCCCTAGTTAACCTTGACCAAAACGTGAGATATTTCACCAAACACCCGCTAGGATCCCAATTCACTTCCCAGGAATGTGGAGGACGAATCCAACTTTCTTATCGTCAGACGGTGCTGTCCATTCCAACTCTTCTTCCACACGTGACGATAATCCCAATCGCAGACCTTCATTCCAATTGAGCATCAGACTGGACGCAAAGGGTAGATGATGCCACCACGTGCCTCTGATCTCTCAGACCGCTTGTCACCGATTGGAGAACTTTCCGTCTCGCGTTTCCTCATCAAAGGAGCATTGAGTGCCTTATCAAAGAAAGTTTGAGGGATTTATGGAGCTCTCTGAGTCGGACGTAAAACCCGACGGAAATTTGCGGACCCTTGACCTTGCGACGGTTTTTTTGTACACCCGGCGAACATCCGATCTATTGTTATTTCTGGTTTTAATTCGTTGTGGTTCGTTATTGGAATTTCTTAAGGTCGTCGTTTCTGGTGGTTTTTATGGTGGGTTGATCCTTACGTGCTTTACCGTTCGTAGTTCATCCACCTTTGTTGCAATGTTTTTGTTTCAAAATAATACTGAGTTGCACATTTTGTTACACTATAAAAGGGTAGATATTTAACCCGGGAGGACGCGCGCTACTTTCTGTTACACGGGAACGCGCGCGGGGTCTCTCAGACCCCCACAAACCGTTTTCCGTTCTAAACGTTCAGTGCATGCAAAATTTTTATCACGGATAGTTTAAATATATAATTTAATTGTTCAATGTGCATTATTAGTTGACTGCTTCTTATTAAGATATAATATAAGACTAGGAAAACAGGAAATGCAATGGAATGTGAGCGGAGCTAACGAATTTCTTTGGCTAAACTGAACCGATGTTTATTTTCTAAAATCCTTTATTTTCAAATTTCTTTTTTTGCAAGACAAATTATGGATTATAGTTACCTCTTCCTTACTTTTGGTAACCTCTTTGGCTATTTAACTCGCACCAAACCTCACAGTTTTGGAAGCATTTTCCTTAAAAACAACAACCTAACTCGAAAAATAACATACCTACTTCATTTAAACTTCATGAGGTGATAGGTGGAAACCTTTTAGGCAGCTACACGGAGTTTCATATATTTTCATTAAAAATTAGAGTTTTTATGAAGGTTTATTTAAGCGTTGGGGTCCCGCAGACCCCGCGCGCGTCCTCGCGGGTTAAAATGTGTGCTTAGGTATTTCATTTTAATTGGTTGATACAGGTTATTTGACTTCATTTAAGCCAATTTCTTTAAAATATAGTTTAGAGAAATTTTGATTTAGGATTTATTTAACTATTCAAAAAACTACAATCATTTACCTTATTATAATAATTATTCCTTAGTAAGGTAAGGTAGATCCTTCAAGACTTTAATCATCCAGTTATCTTTATCTCCTTCTATAAGTCCTTAAATTAGCAGAGATAAGCTTAGATTTACAGTGCCGTGAGTACAAAGTTATAAAATAAAAAAATGGATTTTGATCTCTTAAGCCTGGTAGAGTCTGGCTCAACTATAAAGTTCCCTTGTACAAGACTTCCCAAAAACTACATCTCATCTCCATTAGACTTACTAAATACGCAAATCTTTTCTGGTTAACACCACCTGTAAAGCTTGCCCCGTCTGTACTCCACTACAACTACCCTTTCTTAATAGAGACAGACAAATCCTTTATCGTGGGCCGCCGGCTTTACAGGGAACCGGTATAATAACGATTGATTCATCCCCGTTTGCATAGAAGCGATCGCTATAGCGATCCAAAGTGAAGAGTAAACACTCCGCACCCCTTCGACATCTTACTGAGGATTTAAAGGGGTTAAGGAGAGACGGAATGTCAGGGCCTTTGTTCGCAAAAGAATGCTTCGGCGCGGTGGTCCCTGCTCTAGAAAGAAAAACCCTTTGCCTTCTTTTTCTCGCCTCAGAGGACCCGTGAAAACGTATTTAGGGCTCCGGTTATCGGCTTTTATCTCAACCGACCTCGGGGTTAATATTTTTTAAACTTGGGGTAGATTCAAGATAGAGGACCGTGGAGAAAGGGAGGAATGCCTCACGAGAAAGTTCGAGGTTTTCTTGGAAAATCTTTTTCTTTGGTTAGTGAACAAAGTGGTTGGAATGGGAAGGTGTCGAACTGGTGTTTTCGAGTGGGGGGGAGGTTTTAGGGTAAAAAGAAGTTCAAGATAGGCTCAAAAAGTTTGAATAAAATTTCAAGGTCACTTAAATATTTGTGGGTGAAGTAGTTTTAAATGATGACAAGATGACCTCAGATTTGACATCTTGTATTAAAATTGTTGCGCTGTATTATTCAACTATTTCTTTATCATATCTTTTACTATTTATTAATACATTTTACGAACTTTAGGACTTTAAATCCTTACGTTTCGCCCTTTACTTCGGTCTTTACTCAGTCGGATCATCCTTTCATTATTAATATCGGTAAATGTAATAGAAACTGTTCTCTCTCTTAGGCGTGGAAGCTTTCATTATTTTATTTCTTGTATCTTTAATTGTAAAAATCTCCAAAAAGATGTTTTTATATTATTTAAACTATTTTCACGCTTTCTTCTAACATTAATAGAAATAAATTATGAAAATACCTCAATTAGTACGCAGTATTGAATACGTCCAGATAAATATAAGAATAGAGAGAGTAAAGTATTGTAATCTTACATTCCAACATGGTGAATAGCAAACAGAAATCCATAACATGGAAAGATATTTATCTGAAAAAAAAAGATGTTCATCAATGCGTTCTCTATCAAAATGACAATACTTCTACGTGGAAAAATCTGTAGCATATCTTGACATCCACTTATGAAACGCATTGTAATGTTAAGGGATATTAGAAACTTACTTAACACAATCAAGAAACACATTTATTTATCTTTACCCCACTTTTGTGTACATATGACCAGCTCAAATTTACGATCAGGTCTTGAAAGCATTGTCTTCAATGATAAGTAAGTTGTCTTCATGCCGTAGAGCTTTCTAGACTTTCAGATACCTATGATACACCAATTTCGGTAAATCTCAATCACCATGGGAATGTTTCAGATTTTTGAGATAGTCTTCTCCCCTAAATACCGCTGCACCACCCAAGATGTCATTGTTGGCATTCCTTGTCGATTCCGTAATCTGCTCGTCAGGAGTTGTTTGGGAGCTTCCGTATCACTCGATAAGCCAAGCTTCCTTTTGTCTCCGTCTCCTCTTTTTTGCTCTGGAAAAGACGCTTTCCAGGAATGCACTCTCGTCTGGAGAAGAGTCAGCGACGGATTTGTTGGGTTTGTGTAGGGAGATGTCTGGAACGATCAACTCTTGGGTCACCCTTCTGTAAAAGGGTCCGAATTTCTTTTGTATGACAATGGATTCACCGAGGGATGAATAGGTTGGGAAGTTATTTTGGCAATTACTGTAAAAGGTGTTGAAGGCGTTAAAAATAATTGAAAATATTTAAAGATAGGTTTGATAAACTTAATGGGAGTACATTCAAATGAGTGAAACTAATTACGAGGATAGATCCAACTTATAATAAATACCATGATGCCATTCCTGGGGTTAATCTATCTAAAATTTGGGACCTTTTTGGGACCCCTGCACGAAATTTCACCTCTTATACCCTATAAATAGTCCGTTCATAAAATTCAAATTAAAAAAAACGGGCCTTTTTTCAATTTAAATTACTAGCTGTAATGATTATTTTAAAAAATTCCAAAATCATTCATTTTTTCAAAAGAATTTTTCAAGATGTTCTTGGTTTGTGTGCTGATTTAAGCAGCGATCCGCTATATCGCCGCTACACGGCCTTGTAAAGGCGGCTTCTCTACGCCTGTTTGTTGTATTGCGGAAAACTACTTTTACTGGAAGTTAGATGTTCTCTTTCCCGCAATGCAGCCTACAGGTGAGGATAAGCTAGCCATTATGCCATTTGTAAAATCGGCTTCCTCCTGGGTTTTTTGTATTGCGGAAAAGCAGAATTAATTAGTAATTCTCCGACGTACTGGCCTAAGTGGTTAGAGCATCTGACAGCGAAGCCGTACGTCTGGGGTTCGAATCCCCGTTTGGCATGGATGTTAGTGTAACTGTTCTTGTGTGTATGTGATGGATTCACCTATACGGATTGTCTGATCGTCAGGTGAATTTGTGAAATTTAAAAAAAAAATAAAAAAAATAAATAAAGATTTCTTAGGAAGTTTTTTTCTCATTGATGGCTCAAATTATAAAAGCTAAAGAAAAATGAATGAAAACCTTAATTTATGGCTTAAGTCATTATTGTTTTGGATTTATTGAATGAAAAAAAAAGAGGTTGAAAAAGACATTTTTAAGTGATGGTCATTGAGACCCTAACGTATCAAATATGATGTTACGAGACAAACTTTGAAAAGGAAAAATTTTCTTTGGCTATTTTTTATCTTTCCTCTCTTGACGATTTGTAATTTTTTGTCATAGCTTTCATATAAATAATACTGGTTGTGAAAGAATTTTATATAACATCTATTATTATATCATTATTTTCAAGGCATCATCTGCCTCTAAAATAGCAAGACTATATTTCTTTTTTAATTACTGTAAAATTTGTCCTATTCGTATTATTAGTCCTATATCCGATTGTTGCCGTTGAACCGACACGAACCCACGACAGCGCCAATGAACCCTTAAAAAACAATTTAGACAACATCTGCCTCGCAAACAACGCGGCAAGTAAATCGCGCTCCAACTATTTTTGTTGCTGTGTACAAAAGAGGCGCGGAGTGACACGCGTCTTGGAAGTGTCGCGGTCTTCATCCCGTTCTCTCACGCTCCGCGGGACGCGAAGGATGCCAAGGACGCGCCGACACTCCATGCAAATCACACCGCGAAACAAAGGATTGATGCTTCGGAGTATTTGCGACTCCTGCTAAGATAGATGGAGTGGCTGTTGGGATCTGCCTTGAGAACCGTGCTACCGTGTGGTAATTAAAGGATTAAATTTAACTGAAATGCTCTTTTAGGGGGCTTGGTTTCAAAACTATGGTCTTTTTATATGGATTTCTTTAGATTAGTGGTTCCTTCCTAATCGGTGGTCTGCAGACCACAAGGTCCGCGGGTAGGTCCAAAGGGCTCTGTAAAAAATTTTGTTCGGAGAGTTACGTTGATGTTTAAAATAATAAAGGTAAGGATAAAGGTAAATAAGGATTAAGTTAGAGATTTAACACTTTATTTTTCATTTAACAAAAGCAAGGTTAGGATATACTTTTGCTCCATTGCACAAATTTTACAAACTCTAATTTAACGTAATTTAGGTAAAATTTCAAATAGTTAATTATTAATTCTGTTACATAAGATTTGTAAATGCGTTTGTAAAGTTTATTTGTTAGGGTAGAATACTTGTATTATCATTAACTGAACTATAAATAAATGTGAAATATGAACTGTAAATTATTTTTGTGAAACGAAAATAAAGGGTTAAATTTAATAAATAAATTTGGTTCTTTTACTTTTTTGACCACCGTAATGTATGTTCGGCTGTTTTCTGAAAAATAGTACAACAGAATGAAAGTCCATGGGTCACAATAATTACGGCCCTAAATGGAGATTTTTTAAGTTTACTTCTCTGACCTCCCTGATCTCCACAGAGGGAAGAGTGAGCAAAGAAAGATAAGACAAGATAATATGAATCCCACTGAGAAATATGATCGACATTGGAAGTGATCTGTTTGGGATAGTTAATTAGGAAGAAATTTTTTATGTGAACTGTCTCTGGGTTCAGTTGTAGGTTTCACTTTTCTTGCTGTTGCGAGCTATGGTTGCGAGTAGGAGGTGAACGAATCTGAGAGCGGAGTTTCTCCGATTTGCGTATCCTTAACTAATGGTTTTCGCTGTTCATTAATTATTTGGGTCATTACTGAACTCTGAATTGCCGACACTGGGTTGGGCTTCTTGAAGATCAAGTTATGAGATGATTTTCACGCTATGAATCTCATTTTCAGGATGTGATGTTACCTTAGAGTTTGGGAGAGGTTAAGATACTTTTTCCTTATGTTTATATTGAAGTATCTTTTTCTAAATTCAACTGGAATGCTTGAACCACATAGGTTAATTGTTAAAGAAAATTTAAGCAGGTTTGGTTTATAAAATAATTTTATTTATAGGCAAACTGTTTGAATCGAATATTTTTAATAAGTTTAACTATTAATTACAAAATTTCTTATTTTACGGTTAACATTTGTTTTCAAGTAAATTTTTCTGTATTTTTTACAAAATTATTTCAATCTGGAATAAAAATTTAATTCAAATAGTTATGGTAAATTTACTAAAATCAAAATCTTGTTTTTTTTCATATTGATAATGTAAAAAAAATAGTAAAGAATTTTCTAAGCATTTCATTTATTACGTGCGCCGTAAAACAAAACAACCCTGCCAATTAATCATTTTTCATGATAACTGGACAAAAATTTTAAAATGAGAAATGTTGCTGTATTTTATAAGTAAGTAAACATCCTTTCAAGTAATCTCTCAGGATTTTCTATTTAACCAAACAACTCTAGCCCGTAGGCATTGTGCAATTTGCATAAAATAGAAAGCAGTAGTAAAATATATTGTTATATCGACATCGACAACTAATTGAGAATTTTTGGCACAATTTTTACAGTGAAACGCTTAAATGAATAATCACTAGAACGTAATTATTTCCAATTATAACTAGTTTTAAAGAATAATTTAACTACAATGGCCCCCTCCAAAAAAATGTACTTTCACTTCCGAGGAAGTACAGGTTGTTAGTTGCTGCTCCATATATGCGATCCAGTTTGAATTGGGAACTAAACTGAATATCTCTGTATAGTAAGTGGGGATCTGATAAAGCTAAGGTATCACCACGAGCGAAGTGAAAGTAGTTTAATTTTTTATAACAGTTTTCTCCTCGAGGTGTATTTGTAGCCAGCCGGAAAGAAACAACGAAATAGTTGCTCTCATTGTCTTACGGCTATCCAGTTACTGTGATCCATCTTGTTAAAGCAGTGAATGATTGCGCGAAGTGCCTTCGAATGTGATGGTCTAGAAATCACCGCGTCCCATTTCGAAGTGAAATCCTATATCGTTGGAGAGGTGAGAATGGAAGCATTAAAACAAGGGTTCCTGAACTGCTGCCGGATCTGGCGTGCCCAAGATTTCGTACGGCTGTACTCAAGACCAAGAAATGAAAAAAAAAACATATTAACGAAACACAATGTGAATAACTTAGTTTTACAATTCTCAAACCTATAAACCTATATAGCTGTGGTCCCCAACTCTTGCAGAAGATGCAGTCCATTTTATCTCTTTCACTGAATATTGAAAACTTTAGCATTGAACTTTTTTTTATTTTTAAAACTTTAGTATACATAATTTAAAGATGCAAGTTCACTTGTCATTAATAAATCGTAAGTATTAAGTATACATTGAAAACACCAAACTATTTTCCATTTCTTAAGGCTAGCATTTAGACTTTTATCTATTTCTGTGTTGTTTTTGAAGGAATCGTCCAATGTGAAAATATTTTAATGTTAACATTTTAACACAGCGAATGTGCTAATTGCCACAGACAGAACGGATATGTTAACTAGTTCTCGTTAAAAAAAAACCTACTTTTAAACAACTGGCCGGAGAATGGGATCCACTTATCTATCAACATTTTTCTTTTAAAAACACCATATCAAGGGTGTATGTCTTAGCTGCAAGTTAAGTATATTGAAGCAAAGCTATCTCCAATACCCGGTCTCAAACTTTCTAACAAAGAAAAAAGAATTTAATGCTTTGTTTTCCCAACAGTTAGAATTCCTTTCCAAAAGACTTTGAAATGCGGTTTTAAACTGGTTTTGATAATGTTTTTGTTTTGCCTAAGTGTGGAAAGTTATCAAAATTCATTTCTCGGTATATAGGTGGGGGTCGGCAGCCTTTTTCTTTTATTCTCGATATCTTCTCTAGCATTTAACTTCAATGACCTAAGCTACATGAAAATTTCAAAAAATCTTCAACAATAATACCCAAGTTTTTAAATCTTGAATACTTGTACGTACATAATAAAATCAAAGTTTGTGTTTAAAGTTAAATAATTAACAGCTTTAGGATAAAATACGTTTATAGTTGCACAATGCACAGAGTATTTTCAATGCGAATTTAATTGTCGCATTGAAAATTTGTCGTGTGACTTTTTAAAATTTTAATGACCTTAATTATTAGATTTAATCTTAAACTAAACTTTATTTACAAATTAGTTTTTAAAATTGAAATTCATTATAAAATTCATCATATCTGCAACAATTTAATCAGCAATTTCACTGTGTTAAGAGTGATTTAAGTAGTTTTGATCTTTTGAAAGAACATTTTCGGATGCTTCTTAATGAAATGAGAACTTTAACTTGTATTTCACTCGAGTTCAATCTTGATGAAAATACAGCATTCACTCTCCACTAGACATTCAAATCGTAAATCAGGTTGATTTATTCCATAAACATGTATAAAGTATCTCCACGAAAAAAAATTGGCGAAATCCCACTAGTTCTCAAATAACGCATAAATATTGCTGAAAGTAATACTCAGTGACTCAGTTTCGAAACCAACAAGAAAAAAATCGCCCAAGGGCACAAAAGTGTGTGGTCCTCCCAACCCAGCTGATGCTCGGGAGCAAAAAGCTTCCGTATCTAATTGCTTCTAATGTGTCGATGATGGCGATATACAGGAAGGGCGTGGAGAAGACAACGGCGGAGATAAACATCGGGGGGAAGCGGCGAAAAGCGCGATGACGGATGCTCCCGAATGGACTCATAGAGGAGCACTAAGATGAGAAGTAGTCTAAGCGGTACAAGTTGAAACACTGCACTTTTTGATGATGGTAAGCCACTTGGTACACTGATTCCATGGACCATACGAATGAGTTTTTGATCAGGAGTCCGCCGAAATTTCCCTTAGAATTTAAAATATTTAACTTTTTGTGAAATTTTTAAATTCGCGTTTTACACCTTAACTATCAAACTTTTCAACATGTAAGGTGACTTTTCTATACAATTTGAGGTCGTAGATTACAAATATGAAGTCGAAAATTTCAAAAAGATGCTATTTGATATGTTTTTTTGAAAAAAACTAAATTTTAAAATTCAAAATCTTCAAAAACATAATGTTAAACATAAGTTGGTATCATGAAATTTTTACCAGTTATTAAGCCATTTGTAACTAAAAAATATTCAAATTTTCAAAGCTTTACCTTTATTATTCACTGAGATATGAGACTTTATATTTGGAAAATTTGCAAAATGGCGGCCATGCTTGATGCGACTACTCATCGAAAACTTCCCATAACTCGGTAAATTATTGTTCAAAATGAACAGTTAAAACCTTTTTTGAAAGAAAAGCAATACCACTACACTATTAAGACATTAAAAGAACAATTAAACCACTTTAATTTGGTTTTAAATAAACTCTAAGACAGATTAATACTTTACTATGACAAGCATGTTAAAAGCTTTAAAGAAATGCTTTCTTGGCGAAAAATTGTTTAAAATTTTGTATTAAATGTTCACCCTGATATAAATATGTGACATTAACCATTTAAAGGAAAATTTGCCTTACAAGGGCCTGGGCGCAAACGCGAAAATACCTAATTAACCCGCGCTTCAAATAAACTTTTTCTGTCAAATAATCACAAAATCGTGCTTTCTATATGATTTTCTAACATTATTTTAACCAAATCATGCTTTCTATTATGATTTTCTAACAACATTTTTACCACTTCAAGTTTAAAAAACAAGCATCCTTTATCTTTTGTATCAGAAAAAAAATGCTTAAAATACAATTTTTCAGGTTGGAAATTACCTTTCAAATGAGTATTTTCTAGAAAAACCTTTACTTACTGCGTTAAAACATGAAATATCAATGAGATTCATAATGTATTAAAATATGTTATACATTTAAACTTACCGAACACTTTTTAACAATTAGTAATCGTTGTGTATTTGCTGTTTTTATGAATTATTTTTAAAAATTAGAAAGCATAGAAGTTATGCGGAAATAGATTATGCAAGGTGTTCCTGCAAATCTTCAGGAATACCATGTACACTAATGTGCCTGAATTGTAGAGGTGAATGCCAAAATTCAGAGGAAGACCTATAACTTAACCTTTTACGTTAAATTCAAAAATTAAATCAATACTTTTGAATTTGTGCCAAAAGAATAAATAAAATAATTTGAAATCCTTAAAAGGCTATTTAATACCTTTAACTCTTTATATAATTAATGAAATTCTTATCTTAGTGTTGTAATTACCTACTGGAAGGAGTATAGGCAAAGTACATGCTTTATTTTTTTAAATCTAGCTAATATAGAAAATTTGAGGCATACGTTTCTTAAAAGAAAAAATATTGATCTATCATGGTACACATTTAATATGTTTTTTACAGGAAAAATATATTGTCTCTACGACTCTCATTTAAAATAAGAAAAAAGCCTTACTTATTAACTTTAAAGATATTGAAGCTAATAGTAAAGTTGTAGGTAAGTAAACAAGCGTTTGAAAATACTATAAGTTTCTACTAAGTTGAAAATACTATTATTCATTATAAGGCTGGTATAATTTAAGTAAAGCCCTGGATACTCTACCTAAGGTAGAGTATCCAGGGCTTTAAATTTAAGTAGTCTTGTAGCAAACTAGCAGGACGCATACAGTCTCAATTAATTTTGTATACCGATTAAAAAATAATTGCTTGAAGTTTAAATGGTGTTAGGTGTTATGCATTACCATATAGGAAATGATTAGATGTATTACTCTTACTCGATTTTCAAGTACACAACCATTACTAATTGAAAGGTAATTTCTAACCTGAAAAATTGTATTTTAAGCATTTTTTCTCATACAAAAGGTAAGGGATGCTTGTTTTTTAAACTTGAAGTGGCTAAAATGTTGTTAGAAAATCATAATAAAAAGCACGATTTTGTGATTCTTTGACAGAAAAAGTTTATTTGAAGCGCGCGTTTATTAGGTATTTTCGCGTTTGCGCCCAGGCCCTTGTAAGGCAAAATTTTCCTTTAAATGGTTTAATGTCGCATATTTATATCAGGGTGAACATTTAATAAAAAATTTTAAACAATTTTTCACCAAGAAAGCATTTTTTTAAAGCTTTTAACATGCTTGTCATAGTAAAGTATTAATCTGTCTTAGAGTTTATTTAAAACCAAATTAAAGTGGTTTAATTGTTCTTTTAATGTCTTAATAGTGTAGTGGTATTGCTTTTCTTTCAAAAAAGGTTTTAACTGTTCATTTTGAACAATAATTTACCGAGTTATGGGAAGTTTTCGATGAGTAGTCGCATCAAGCATGGCCGCCATTTTGAAAATTTTCCAAATTTAAAGTCTCATATCTCGGTGAATAATAAATGTAAAGCTTTGAAATTTTGGATATTTTTTAGTTACAAATAGCTTAATAACTGGTAAAAATTTCATGATACCAACTCATGTTTAACATTGTGTTTTTGAAGATTTTAAATTTTAAAATTTAGTTTTTTTCAAAAAAACATATCAAATAGCATCTTTTTGAAATTTTCGACTTCATATTTGTAATCTACGACCTCAAATTGTATAGAAAAGTCACCTTACATGTTGAAAAGTTTGATAGTTAAGGTGTAAAACGCGAATTTAAAAATTTCACAAAAAGTTAAATATTTTAAATTCTAAGGGAAATTTCGGCGGACTCCTGATCGAAAACTCATTCTTATGGTCCATGGAATCAGTGTACCAAGTGGCTTACCATCATCAAAAAGTGCAGTGTTTCGCCCTTTTTCGTCGTGTACCGCTTAGACTAAAGAGATCTCTTTGATGAGGAGCATGAAGAATGGGACTCTTTCTGGATCCCTTATCTGTTGCGCAATCTGAGTGAAAGGCGAGATTGCAAATTGCGTGATCGGGTCCTGCTGTTTTCTCCATGCTTTTCAAAGAGGGGAATAATAATAAATAGGAATGAGTGTGCTATGAGGAAGTGGAGGTGCGAGGACCCCCTCTGACGATTTTAGAATTGTGTGCCCCTTTTTTATGGGAAGTGAGGTGCGAATTCGTATGTTTTATTGAGCAATTGTGCGTTGACCTCTAGAGCGATTTTTAAAGTAACCTTCTCTGAGTGACCTTCCTTAAAGTGTTAGGTGTACCTTAGGGGGTATTGGAGACAATACTCTTAAATTCGCTATAAGCAGTTTTTATTTCAAACGATTGGAATCGGGGTATTTGTTTTTATGTTTATGATCTTTAAAACAATTTGAAGATAAAGACGATGTGAGAGTAAATGGTTTAAGATTTTAAAGATACCAGTTTGAAAAAGAATGGGCTTGGCCTGATTTTCTATGGTTGAGAAGGATTTAAGTATATTGTTGGTTGTTTTTGTATTTAACAGGGTTGCTTCGGGTTTTAACAGGGTAATCGGATTTATTTGATTTAAATCGGACTTTTTTTATTTAAATCAGATTTTTTTATTTAAATGAATTACTAGTTCTGAACTTCATGAAACTGGTTAATAATATTCTGATATTGTAATTTCAATGTGATATAATACTTAAGCATTACTTAATTACCCAATTTTAGTCTATTTTATACATTAATTAAGTAATTGAATTAATTAAGAGAAGTAGTTCAGTGGTATCCCACCGATGAGAAGCCCATTCGAAAAGGGTGAATTGTACTCAATAACTAAAATTTTTATCCTTCTTTCTATAAGGGGCCGTTCAAATATTACGTAAGCACCCAAGGGGGGGAGGGGGTTTGATCTTTGCTTATTTTTCCTGACAAGGGGGAGGGGGGATATGAGTGATGCTTATGTAAGATACTGAATTTTCAAAAATATGCTTCTTGCATAAATAATTTCAAAACTCAACTGAAAATAAATTTAACAAAAAGTTGAATTAGGAAATTTGATGTAACCACTTTTTTTGGGGATTGACCCCCAAACATTTTGAAATTTTAACTCCGAAAAGTAGTGTTTCGATTCATTTATGAACCCTTAGGGTTACACCCAAAAAGGACAGCACCTTGCATAAGTCACCTAATTTTCAAGAAAAAAAACCAGTACTTTAGTAAGTACTGTTGTCAAAATTTCGGGGGAGGGGGTCTGGCAGTTTCTTACGTAATAAGGAAATTGCATGTGTCAGATTTTCAAAAACAAACATGTGTTCCGTATGGTTTTTTGTATGGTAAAATGAAATATCAAGTCAGTTTTTCAAAAAAAATGTACAGGTAATTAAATATTTTAATTTAAAAGTCGAGAAAAAAACACGTGACTGAAAACGTTTATTGTTTAAACTATAAGATGACGTCAACAATAATACCATCAACTCCATTGCTTTACAACAATGTTTAGTATAAGATGACGTCACATCCAAACTCTTGGCGTTTTCGCGCGCTTTTAAAAAGGGGAATTTTGTTAATTTTTTTGACAATCAAAAAATTTCTCGATCGGCCTCAAATTTTGGGTAGTTGCTTATTTTTGCAAGAGGAATCGATTAAAAAAATTAAAAAAAATCATGCAACTTCCTCATTATGGTGGGGGGGTTTGAGGTTTGCTTATCTTTGCTGACAAGGGGGAGGGGGGTTAAAAATGGCCAAAAAAGTGCTTACGTAATATTTGAACGGCCCCTAACTATTTTTGCCAAATTTTGATATTAATATCAGGTTTGAAAATAAATTGTGACAATGATTACTAAAAACATCATGCCTCATTTTTGTGTAAAAATTAAAATCAATCTTTAAATTATATTGATTCAGTTATATTAATTTTACTCAAAGAATTATGTGTTTATTTCTTTAAAATAGTAATTAAATAGTGATAAAAATGAAAATTCTGCATTTAATAATTGATAGTAGTCATGCACACAGATAATAGATCCCTATTATCTGTAGTTTTGTATATGAAAAAAAATTAGTTGGGAAAACATGAAACAAATTAAAAAAAAAGAGCTTTCAATAAAAATCATCCACATACTTTTATTTTAAAATTGGATACCAGGTAAAAATAAGATTTTAATTCTTGTTTAGTTTATCACAATTATCGATTCCAAACCCTGCTGAATTTACCCCTTTTTGTCATTAACATTTTTGTTATTGGTGGCAAAAATTTGATCTTGAAATTGCAGGCAATTTTATGTAGAATAACTTTAACCTATCTCTCCCAGTAACATATCTAGCAGATAAATTTTTTAGTTAAATTGTGGCAGTTTGACATTTTTGATTTAAATCAATGATTTTTTTTTTAAAATCAAGTGATTTAAATCATGATTTAAATCAAGTTGATTTAAATCCAGCAACCCTGGTATTTAATAAAACAAAATATAAAAATTTTCAGAATGACGTAACAGTCAATTGGATGTTGTGCCATTACTTTATAGAATGGATGTTTGAATATCTTTTCACGAATCCCTACAATTGATAAGATTTTCGTAAGGATTATTTTCTTTCTTCTAAAGCAGCGGTTCTCAAACTGTGCTCCGCGGAGCCCTTAGGGCTCCGCCAAGCATTTTCAGGGGCTCCGCTAAGAAATTTGAAATAAATACATTTTTTGATAATTTCTAATTTGCTTTTCTCTGAAATGTTATAAATAACTTTCTGTAAGGTGTTGGTAAAATCTGCTGGTTTTTGTCTTTTTCATGTCTTTTTTGGTTTACCAAAACAAATTAAAACCCTGCTTTTAGGGTCAAATTTCCAAAACTTTTCTGGGGGAGGAACCCCCAGGATGGGACGGTTTGGCGCTGGCCGTTTGGGCGCCTTTCCCGTTTCGGCACCAAATTTTTCTTCTAATTTTTAGAAGAATTATTATTCTATTTACTTTCATTTTATTCCTGCCGCTGAAACGGCCGCGCCGAATAGCATCACACCAAGGAACCCCCTTCCCCACCTCTCAAATTGATTACTCAGTACCTTTTTTTATAAAGTTATATATTAAGTTCTTTAAGATGCAAATTCTGCCAAAAATGTATAAAAAGCTAACATTGATCCTATGGCATGGGAGTGGATAAGGAATGATTTTGGGCCCATGTATAAATAAATTTCGATATGTACCTCTGACGTATGGTCTAACGGCCCCCAAAACAGCTCTCGATTTCAAAAGAAGTAACTTTTAGGAAAACAAAATTTACAGATGTATAGATTTCCGTATGGGGGGGAATCCTTTGTTCATGCATCTCCGGCATAATGATTAAAAGGTGATAGCTTTAATATTCAGAAATTTAAAATAAAGATTTACATTGTATCCAATGATAAAATATAATCTGTAAACAAAATATTCCATATATCCCGGGGTGTATATCAAAGGGGCGAGGGGGCCCTGCCTCTCCCCCGGAAAATCGGACAACGTATAACAAAACAAGTTAAAACCATGTTATTTAGGGTCAAATTTCCGAAATTCTTTTGGGGGAGTACCCCCAAACCCCCCTATTGTACTTGAAACTTTATTATTGTCACTTTTTATAGTAAGTTCGTTAAAATCAAAATCCTACCTAAAAATGAATGTCCAAAATTTGGACAATGATGTACCTAAAACAAGTTAAAAAACTGTTTTTAAGGATCACATTTCACAAAATCTTCTGGGGAGGAAGGACCCCCAGACCTTTCTATTGTACATGGATCTTAATTCGTCACAATTTTTCTTACAAATAAATTATCTTAGATGCAAATTATACCTAAAAATGTTTTTAAAAGCTACGTTAAACTGTTAAATATGCATGGGAGGGGCTGAGGAATAATTTTGGAACCCTCCCGAAATAAATTTCTATTATGCTTTTATTTATAGAAGCAATGGGTTTTATGTAATTTGTTTTTATACCTTGAAAAATTTATTTCGGAAAAGGGCTCCGCGAATAATTTTTCTCTTGAAAAGGGCTCCGCGACATAAAAAGTTTGAGAACCCCTGTTCTAAAGCACCAAGCCTGAATAACATCAATCCTTATATAGGCTATAGTGTGACTATTGATTTGCCAATTGGGACGAAAAATTTAAACTATCTGGGAATTTTTATTTTAAAGCATAATAATCTATCATCCGAGGCTTAAGTCGGACTCCTGCCTTTCATGGGGCCTCACTTTCTCAGGAGCCGCACCCCCTTTGCCTTAAATCCTGTACGCACTGCGGATGGAGCTTGGATAATCCAAGTGGCATTAGAATTAACAACAACAACTTTCCAATCAAACATTACTTTACGTTCACTCATTTATCTGTACCTACCTATACTCCCTGTGTTTTTCTCCATACCTCACACAACAAGTTTAAAACTTTCAATCCCAATCTCCACAGAGAGAGTTCCTTCTCTACAAAATCGAGTGGAATCCATCATCCCGTTAGGTGGGCATCCTTTCATACCTATTCCAACGGGAAAGGGGTGAAAGGTCCCCCTCCTCCTGCCCTCCCATCCGTCTTGTTACGTCAGGGCCGCGCTAAGTGCCGGCCTAAGGCGCTCCCCCTGGTGGCCATCGAGGGAAACGAGGAAATGAAACCCAAGAGCAGGATCAGAGGTCAGCGCGTGGTCTGTCACTTCATCCATCAGGAAGGGAAGGTGCAGTCCATCTGTCAATGAGCAGAATTTTTTCATTCTTTTGTACAGGGGAAAGCAGTGTTTACCAACGGCGCACCAATACACATATTTGGTTTCTATCTAAAATTCTCCGTTCTTCTCTCTTAATCGTTTTCTTCTCAATACCCTACTCTCATTCTCCGTTTTCTATTTTCACTTTCTTATCCCTTCCTTTTACGCACAATTTTAACTTTTCTCTCGCTCATTTCTACTAATTCTCTCGCTGTCCAAGTCAATCGTCTTGTTTTCGATATTTTCCTTACTATTTCTGCTTCTCATTCTTTTACTGTCTCTTATTCTCTCTTTCTCTCTCTTTCTTTCTTTCTTTCTCTCTCTTTCTTTCTTTCTTTCTCCTTCTCTCTCTTTCTTACTTTCTCTCTCTTTCTTACTTTCTCCTCTCTCTCTTTCTTACTCTCTCTCTTTCTTACTCTCTCTCTCTTTCTTACTCTCTCTCTCTTTCTTACTCTCTCTCTCTCTTTCTTACTCTCTCTCTCTTTCTTACTCTCTCTCTCTTTCTTACTCTCTCTCTCTTTCTTACTCTCTCTCTCTTTCTTACTATCTCTCTATCTTTCTTACTCTCTCTCTCTTTCTTACTATCTCTCTATCTTTCTTACTCTCTCTATCATTCTTACTCTCTCTCTCTATCTCTCCCTTACGTCTTTTGCCCCCTCTACCTCATCTCCTTGATTTCTTAAAATCGAAGGGACCCAAAAATAAATAGTTAATAAAATATATTCGAGAAATGGAGTATTCGAGGCATCAAGGTTGCTTTAAGTACAAAATAATTTAGTATTTATTTCTAGTGAAAAATGTGTTTTCGAGGTACTATAAGGTTTTTGAGCTATCAAAAATTAAAATAACGAGAGAGAAGGTATACTTTTCTCTCTATTTTTCTCTCACATTTTTCTGTCATCCTTTCTCCTGTACGTTTCTCTCCTTTACATTATCTACTCCACTTTCCTACTGCCTTTTTATGTTTTATTTTTATTTCTTCTCATTTTCTTTACCATTCCCAAGTTAGGTTGAAGTTGAATAAAATTGGCAAAAACGCTATAGTTATAATATAAGTATACGTTATGCAGACCATGAATCCTTAAAAAATATTTTTACTGAATAAGTGCTTTACTAACTCGAGAAAAAATATTCTTTCAATTTGCTACTTTCATATATAATTTTTCTATACTGTGCTCACAGTTTAAAAAAATGCATCAAAGAAGTCTCAATGGTGACTTATTTGGTGCTAAGATAGTTCTCGAGTCAGTTTTTTATTAGAGGTGGTTGTCTTTTCATTCAATTTGTGGAACCAATGACCGCTAGGACTTTGATCTGAGGTTAAAGTTAAGCCAATTGACCGTTTGAGTGCGTTTGTCTGTGTTCCAAGATAAGCGCTTGTGATTTTAAACAAGAAGTTATTTCTTTCGAAATTCTAAATTTGTGAAGAGCTTATTGTTAAGTGTGTAAATTATTAATAGTTTCTGCTTATTGTAATCAGTAAACGTTGTCCCCTCCAAACTAATTTTATATGTGACTAAACTAGTTTTATAATTGGACTAAAATAGTTATTTTATGATTTTATATGGGTTCAATTTTTGGGTATTTTATTATAGCTCTTACCTTGTGGGAAGGTAAACATTCCATAGTTATGATTTTTAGTTTATGCTAGCATAAATAGAGATGAACGTAGAAATTTAGGTTTATTTTAGATATTTTAAACGGGGAACTTGACGCATTTCGAGGTTCTAATATGAACTTTTATTCGTTTTTTGACACCACTCGATTCTATGATTTTTTTAATTCTTACAACATAAGGCCAATAAAACATAATCCGTGGGATGCATTTCGCCCTCAAACCCTCTTTTTGTGGTCTGAAAAATCTTGACTGTTTCTAAAATATATAGTAGGTAATTAAGGAAATTAAATTAGAAATCTGCATTTATTTCATTTATCTTTTAGAGTTGTAGAATTTTTTCATGATTAAGGGTTAATTATTTCATACCATGTTTTAACAACATCCCCCTTTGCCAGCAAAGATGAGAAAACCCTTAAAACCCTCATAATTGCGTAAGAAAACTGTCAGACGCCCCTCTTTGTTTTGTACAAAGGCAAACCACCAACCCCCCCCCCCTTAGGGATGCTTACGTAATATTTGAACATCCCCTAAATTTTGATCTTGCATACCTATCAGAAACTCGTAAATTTCTTTCCTGAAGAACTTTTAAAATTTAACTATATTTATGACTGATTGATAAAATGATTAGTATAAAAAGTTATTAAACCCGTTTACTTCAGCTTTCACTAAGAGATTTCCATGCGTATCTCTTTTGTGAACCCGGAATTCGGAGTCAGCACCCATCCTTCACCCCTCTTTAAAAAACTCTCTTCCCATTCATCGATGGACGTGTAGGAGTCTTCGACCATGGTGGTCATTAGCGGCTATAAACGGTGCCGTTTTGTGTAGGTGCCGACAGTAGCAATTGGGAAAGTGCGAAATATGCATCGTTCGAGGTGGGCGTTCGGATTATGAACCCCAATTGACAGCGACCTTCGCGACATTTCCTTTCTTTTGAAAGAGCGATCGAGATTTTATTGTTCTGTAGCGAGACATGCGTGGAAATTCCTTAATGTAATTGTAATGACTGTCTACACACTCTTGTATTTGTACTTTCTGTTTTGTCTGTCGTTAATGAGGGAAATGGTTCGTTTGGTTCGCGTGTTGTTTGGAAAGGAAAATTTTTTGCGTCGTTATTGGGACCATTTAAAAACTACGTCACATAATTTTCAGGAGTTTTCTAGGGACATATTTTTGTTACTAAGCTGATAAAAAATATTTTTTAAATAGATGAGTGGTTTCGAACCGGTGGACCATGAACCATAAATGGTGCGTGGGATCGTTGTAAGTGGTACGCGAAGAAGTGAGGTCCTATGACACTTTCAGAAAATTGCGTGTCACTGGGAAAAGTTAGGGATTTCGTGCGAAACAAGTACGCATAGATAAAGATAAAAGTCAAAAAAGCTTGTGTGCAAAGAAATGCTAAATAGAAATAGAGAGGCTCAAGACCAAATAGATGCTTTGAAGTGATGGTGGAGAACAGAACAAATGGATAAAAAACAAAGAGCAAAAAGAAGCTGAAGAGAAAATTCATTCTCATTAGAGAAGAAATGTTCAAGGACAGAGATGCTGAAGAGCAAATTAATGATGCTAAGAAGCGAAAGAGCAAAGAGAGGTTACAAAGTTGAGAGGGGGAGCAGAATAATAGGATCAAGATCGAAATAATGCTAAAGAGCAAAATGATGATAAAAAAGGGATGCTAAAGAGTTTAAGGAAAGAGAGATTCTGAATTCTAAGAGGCAAAAAGTAGCTCAAGAGCAGAAAAATGTGGAACAGAGCATATGATAGGAAATGATAGGAATCAACAAGTGATACGGACAGGCAAAGGGCAGTCGGTGAATGGTGCTGCTTTAGGGTAAATCGTCCTTAAAATTCTTTAAGTTGTGGGAACCAATGCATTAAGGGAAAATTTTTATAGTTTGCCTTAAGGAGAAGATTCCCATTTATTTAAATTATGATCTTGTATTCATCCAATAATCAGTAAAAGGCTATTTTAGTATAAATGTGTCTCATGTATTTTCGGTGATGTGCCGATTCAGCCGTTCCCGATTGAGCCGGTTGTCAAAAATTCTCCCATTTCAGCCGGTGTGATGCTTTATGATGGTTTGTTAGTCCCGATTGAGCCGGTGAGTCATTCTTTGGCGATACAAACTAAGTTGGGCGTTAAAATAAATTTGTTGGATCTTATTTGGGTACAATAACCCAATTTCTCTCAAAAAACTGTTCACTACTACTTAATTTTAAGTTTTTAATCTTTATTTTTTATTTTAAATTTAATAGACTTATTTTACTGTTGAAAATAAAATCTTTGTCTCTGGCGTTACAAATATACAACTTATGATTTCAGTAAGTTAATCGTGCTTGGTATAATGCAATACGTATTCAGGGTTGGCTAGATTGAACCCAATGGGTTTTTAAAAAAAACATGTGAAAAAACCCCCATTTTGGACCCATTTTTGGGTTTTTCAAGAAAAATCAGGATTTTGGCAGTTTTAATATTGAAGAAAAACATTTAATGAAATAACATACCAAGAACTGCAGTTGAGTGGGTTTTTTCAAAATTTTAACCAGGTTTCAATAATTAAGGTTTTTTCATTATTGAATGGGTTTTTTCAAAACTTAGAACGTTTATAGTTCAAAGTTTAAACTTTATAAAAAATTAACTAGGATTTTTTTAAATTTCAGTGTTTTTCATAAGTTAAATAAATTTCTTTTAATATTGTGAATGGTTTTTTAAAGCTTAGGATATTTTTGAAATTTAAGATGGTTTTTTAATTTTTTTTATTATTGAAAGGGTTTTTCAAAAATTTAAGGCGTTTAAAGTTCAAACTAGTTATAAAAATTAAAGAAGATCTTTTAAATTTCAGTATTTTTTTCAAAGTTAAATAGATTTCTTTCTAAATTTAATGGGTTTTTTCAAAGTTTAAACTAGGTTTCAAAAATTAAATGGTGTTTTTTCAGTTTCAGTGAGTTTTTTAAAGAGTTAAATAGGTTCTTTCATTATTCAGTGGGTTTTTTTCATTATTGAATGGTTTTTTTTTCAAAATTTAGGACTTTTAAAGTTCTAACAAGATGTAAGAAACTAAGGAGGATTTTTTAAATTTCAGTGGGTTTTTTCAAAGTTAAATAGATTTCTTTCAATATTGAATGGGTTTTTCAAAGTTTAGGATATTTTTAAAATTTTAGTGGGCTTTTTCAAAATTTAAACCAGGTTTCAATAAATAAAGGGATGTTTTTACAATTTCAGTGGGTTTTTTCAAAGTATAAAAAGTTTCAACTTTGAAAAAACCCACTTACTATATAGGAGAAAGCCATTTAAATTTGAAAAAACCCACACCTTTTTCGAAAAACCCCAGTTTTATATAGGTTTTTCAGGGTTTTATTGAAACCCACCAAGGTTTTTTCAAAACTTAGGATATTTCTTTTAATTTTAGTGGTGTTTTTCCCCCAAAATCTATAAAACAGGTTTCAGTAATCAAGGGAGTGTTTTTCAAATTTCAAATTTTTATTATTGAATGGTTTTTTTTTCAAAATTTAAGAAGTTTTAATTTCAAACTGGTTATAAAAAATTAAGGATTTTTTTAATTTTGAGTATTTTTTATAATAATAATAATAATAATAATAATAATAATAATAATCTTTATTTACATTTCAGGTTTAATACACAGTTTAAGAGAAAAATTTATTTGTCACCAAGAAGAAAAATATCTTGTTTAGGTGACAGTAAAAAATGAGTATAATATAAATAATATGGAACAACAATTAAATTATTAAAAAACATTATATTACACATAGCATAAAAAATAAATCAATAACATAAAACATACAAAGTAAAACAGGCACAGCAAGGCGTTATATAATTACTATTGCTTCTCTATAATGAAAAAAATACATCTAAGTTATGTATTTCATTTAAAACATTATGTAGTGATCGTTTTAAAGTGGTAACATATGGAATATTTTGAAGATTGTAAGGTAGACTATTATATAGTTTGGGGGCAAGATAAAAAAGATAAATAGAATTCTTTCAAAGTTTAGGATATTTTAAAAATTTTAATGGGTTTTTCAAAATTTAAACTAAGTTCAATTTTTTTTGAGAGCGGTTGACTTTTTTCAAACTATAATAACTACCATAATTATAGCGGGATTTAAACGAAAATTGAATAAAATGCACATCTTTAAGTTTACTACAAGATTCCGCTGACTACTGATCGATTTATTAATTTTAATATAGTGTCATTTGAATATTACGGAGAAACTTCGGACTATCGTAGAGCGCTTATTGCATGAGGCCCACCTTAATGCAATACACCGTTTTGAACCGCTCAACGCCAGGTAAAACATATTAAAATTTCATACACCAATCTCAAGCAAAAATACTTTTATTCAAGTATTACGGAAACGTCTTTAACTTAATATAAATCACGAAATATGTACCCGATCCCTTAGTGCGACATATAGTTGTAAACAGCTCAATGTCCCGAATAACATACTATAGGATTTCATAAATCGGCAATGACTTTGGGAAAAAAGAATACACTATGCTTTCAAACTTTGATCCAAAACACGCCCCGTAATATGGAGAACACCCCTTAGCAATTTTTATTTTCTTAAAGCATTTTTAATTACTTTTACAACGATGTATAACACTTGTAATTCGAACAAAATGTAAACAAACTTTGAACTCGAAATCAGCTGAAAAAATGGAGTGATTGGCATCATAGACAAGTAGACTTCATTCTGCTTCAAAAAATCCTGAAATACGTCCTAATCACCATGACAACCCGTAATTCTGGAAAAACTTTGCCATAACGGTTCTTTACTCATAAGTAAAATCAAAAAAAAATTTTAAATAATTATTATCGATTTATAAGCGATATGCGGACTTGTGTTTTTTAACGATACAGAGAACTTTTTTTCAAACTCTAATAACTTACTAAATATGGAAGGTATATTCATGAAAATAGGATATGATGTGTGTATAGACGTATATTTTAAGAAACAATCACTTTTTAAACCATTATTAAAATATATTGTGCTTTATTTAAGAATTATCGTCGTTTTTCGGTAAAGCATCGGACTATCATAGAATCCGTAATAATGACTTCAAACCGTAATGCAATACACCATTTTAATCAGCTAATAAAGATGCACAACATATTAAAATTCTATAATCATAGGTATAGTACAAAGAAAGTTATGAAACCTATGGAAAAACTGACATTATTTTGATAGAACACATTTAACACAGAAAGAACTTACTAAAATTTGAAAAAAACCCACTTATTATGTAGGAGAAACCACAGATTTTTGAAAAAACCCACTTACTATGTATGAGAAACCACTGATTTTTGAAAAAACCCACTAACTATGTAGGAGAAACCACTGATTTTTGAAAAAACCCACTTACTATGTAGGAGAAACCACTGATTTTTGAAAAAACCCACACTTTTTCCAAAAAAAAAACCATTCCCAACTGATACGTATACCTACATAAATGTGGGTACTACGTAGAGTAAGTCCATCATTTTAAATATTTGAGACTATCAATCAAATGATTAAAATGATGATCAATCAAATTGAATCATCATTTTAAGTATTAATACTTAGAATCATAATCCTAATATACCCTAACCCTAATAGGGTGTTTCAGATAAGTGTTTCATAACTTCTAGGAGGGGTAGTGCTCACCTAGACGACTCAGAATCACACAGGAATGGGGGGTTGAAAATTAACCCCTAATGAGCTAGGAGCTAAAGGTTTTTATTCGCGGGCATGGGAAGATGTAAAACTACCTGTAGAAATTGACACTTAACATTTTAAGATCGGGGGGCAATTTGACTTTCTAGGGGGCAATTTGAAAATTTTCAACCAAATTGCCCCTCCAGATTGGAAAAATTCCAAAAGATTTCTGGGGGAGGACCCCCAGACCCCCCTTATAACTTAGTCGTTTATGTTTGTCACCGTTTACCGTCACTGTTGTTATGTTAGTGTTTTTCCTTGAGATTTCTGCCGCTTACAATAAGCGGGGGTCTTTGAGTGTAATTTAATCCTCTCAAAATGAACTAAAACGCTATTATAAAGGGGAAAATTTCTAATATTTTCTGGGGGAGGAACCCCCAAGCACACCACGTCATTTAAAACTTAATGTAGAAAAGTACTCGTAAGGCTGTTCATCAAAATTTTGAGTCACCCCCTGCCTACCGAAACTAAAGCCTTGTTACAACTCTGCAAGGATCTCATTAACGTTGTTATGGATTTAAATTATATGAAAAGTTATTTCATTAAAATAATTTGGCATTTAAAATTTAGTTTTGCATTTGGGGTTTTGAAAATTAATTCACTAGTTTTCTGAACAAAAATCAACTAATTTAGTTTTTTAAATCGAATATTACATTTTGAGTGTAAAAAAATACGTGTAATCTTACATGGGGGGCATGGAAAATTTAGAAAGGCTTTGGTGGGGCGTGGACCGAAAAAGGTTGGGAAACACTGGTCTAAAGAGAAAGTGGAGAAAACTATATTAAATTTAACATTGTCCAGTATTAGTCAAAATCATTTCCAGGATATCATTTTAGAAATTTTACCAAAAAAGGGGGTAAATAGGTCTAATTTCTATTTTCACTTAATTTTCGTACAATTTTATTAGAAATGTTTTTGAATGTATTTCTTATCTCCCTCTATTTTAATAAATTACGGATTATCAATTAAGACTGTCAGATATCTGGATTTTGATGCCCGATATTCTTCGATATTTGCGATACTCAGTGGTGGATCCAGGATTTGGTTTTTGGGGCTAAGAATTTTTCATTATCAAATTGAATCTTCTTGTTGATATTAATTAGTGATGGGCGAAATCGATAATTTTAGGTATCGAATACTTTGGTATCGAATACTTATAGGTATCGAATACTTTGGTATCGAATACTTATAGGTATCGAGTACTTTTAGGTATCGAGTACTTTTTTTCAATGTCGGGAAATGAACCTGAAGGGACAATTTTTTTAGGGCCTATCCATAATCAGACTAATATTCAAAAAAACTGAAAGCGATCCATCAAAAAGCCCCGTAGCTACGGGCCTGGAGGTGGATAGAGGCGAAGGATTTGGCGGGGGAAAAACCTAGCCGCGTCAAATTTCTCTCGCGGATGATAACGACTTGGGTTTGAGCGTTGCAAAATGAAAACGGAAACAGGCTGCGTTTGATCTACAGTAGGTATTATAAAGATTACTTCATTGAAAAATTTTAAACGAAATATGTCAATAAAGTATCGATACTTTTGTGGGTATCGAATACACTCGATACCTATAGGTATCGAGTACTTAAGTATTTGGTATGGATACCTGCCCATCACTAATGTTAATACGGAAAAGGTAGTAAATTTTTTGAAAATTTGACCTTAAAATAACAGAATTTTAAATCATTTTGGTGCATAAAATGCCATATATAGTGTGAAACTTTTCATTTGGGGTGGGGGCTTGAGCCCCCTCTAGCCCCCCTGGATCCGATAGGGGCTGTTACTGACCAGTATTGGTGCATCGTTGTTTTTTATGCTACCTGGAGAGTTCATATTATCAGGCCTTATTCTCTAATTGTTCTAATATTGTTTGTAATATTTAATTATAAATATCAAGATAACATCTGTGAATCTCTCTGAGTGTAACATCTCTTTTTGTCTAATATTACCATAAATTTACTGACAAGTTATTTTTAATTATAAGGTATATAATTAATAAAAATAAATATTCCTTCTTCCTGAATCCCGCCCGGGAAATTCAACATATTAATGATCTTGTCTGAAATGATTTCAAAATGTTAAGTAGCAGCAGCGCAATGAATACTACTTTTGAAATGAACATATGATCTCATAGTGTGATTAAGTCGCCGCTAAACGTGCTTGTAAGCCAATTGGGGTAACCTAAGGTACCTACCGGCTGAAACGGCACAAAATAAGAATTCGTTTAACCCTCACCGGCTGAATCGGGAGAATATTTTATTACCGGCTCAATCGGGAACGGCTGAATCGGTACTAAACCGTATTTTCAACGATAATATAATTTCTTTTTATTTACATCTCCTTTATTTTTCTTCCATGACTTATAAAGTTTGTCGATGAGATGTTTTTTCAAACAAGAAGTAATTTTCTGTTGGAGAACCACTATCACAAGGATGCACATCAGAACATGAGCTTTAAGTTGCGTCTTTTTGAACTGTCACTAGCAAAGTTTTCAGTCAATTTTCTCTCACCGCTTTTTTGCTACCACAGCTGCTCTTAAAGTAACACATGCATTTTTATGTGTGCGTTATAAACATGCCAGTGACTTCTTTAGTTTTTCATGAAGATTACGCTCAGTAATTCTTACGTTTGTTTACGAAAAAAGCAAAAATACATTTGAGCTTTGTAACTGAGCTGGTTAGGATGAAAGTGGTCTAAGTCCACTGAACTTCGTTTTGTGTAATTGAAGGTTTTCTAAAAACATCTCCAAAAAAATCAGGATTGCTTATATTTTTACTTTCTGGGGTGGATTTGTCTCTAGCCATGGATACAATTTTTGCTGCGAAACAACTTTTATCGAATTTCAACTGGAAGTGCTTTAAATTGACTTTAATGGACTTAGACCACTTTCATCCTAACAGATTGGCCGGTTTCGGTAGGAAGATTGCTATTGGGATGTAGTAAATACGACATCACGGGCGACTGGTTTGTACGAAACTTGATTTTATTGTTCTGTACCATTGTGATTTTGATGCGTAGGTAGGTTACGAATATTTTGGGTTGCTTGACCACTGGTCAAGATTGCTCTATATGGCTTAAAATCATTATAAATTAATGTAGGGGGTTTTTAATTAATATTTTGTATTTCCTATTGTTATAACAAGTAATTTTCGTTCAGGTTGACCATTGGTCAGTCCGGTTAACTTTTTGCTACTTCTATGCTTTGGCACTGCAGAAGGTCATTAGGGGCTAAAACCAAACGCCTTGAGACGCGAAACATTTTGTCTTGGCCAATGGTCAAGAGATTTTGACCAGTGGTCAATCTACTTTTTCTAGCCCTACATAGCTTTTCTGACCTTTTCTTTCTGTCTCGTTTTTGTTTTGGAGGTCCCTGAACTTAGGTCAATTCCATTTGACCACTGGTAAATTTTTAATTTTTCGACTTTATAGCTCTTTTTTTCTGGGACCCTCTTTAACTGCACTGCTGATCAATAGGCATTTTAAATTTTTTTTCTTGAAACACCAATTAAAAATTTTGTTTCGTATTAATTATTATCAGGTGATAAAAGGTTTTACGAATATAAAAGTCAGAGAAAAATCACAAAGCATTATGAAGATTATTTTATATTTCAATGGGTAATTTCTTTAAACCAGATGGTTTAGGTAGTGCCGGAGTTAAATTGTTTCTCTAAATTCTACACTATAACGCGGTAAGCATCATTGCTTATAAAGATATTTTTAAAATAAAAAAATCTTTAATTTCACAGAAGTATTGGTCAATAGCAACTTGAATTTATCAGAACCCCAAAAAAATCCTTCTGAAATTCTGCATTATGTTATCAAAAAGGTAACTTCACTCAAGTTTTATAATGAAAATTTAGTACCATAAACGTAAATTTATACGTTATAAAAAATAATACATTTATCCCAAAACCAATATCAGTACCTAAAGTTACTAGCATACTGTAGTTTATATAGAATGGATGCTAAAAAACTTACATGATGTTGTCTAATCAGTTAGATTCGGTATTTAATCCTCTGTATTAGCCACGATGAATCGATGATTAAAAGACTATAGCTTTCCCGCCTAATCTAATAAAGCGCGGATTTATTTTCTGATATTTTCTTACAAAAAGGGGTCAGCCAAATATATGTATTTAAAATATACAAAAAAGGCTTTCTCTCTAGTAAAACAGTTGTGGGTCCCTCCACTGCAGCAGCTGTGCGAACGACCTTGAGTTTTCTTTTATCAAAACGCTCACCGAACGAAGCAGGCGAATGGACTAAGACCACTTTCATCCTGACGAAAACTGCTGTTTTGATAAGGAGTGATTTTTTGAGTCGCTCTTAAGGGGCGAAAAATTAACATATCGCTAAACCGACCATTGCATTAAATAAAGGACCTAAAACTCTATCCAAATCCACTCTTAACTCAACTTTTGTAATTTGTGGACTTGGACCACTTTCATCCTGACCAGCTCAACTGTCACTGGGAATTGCTCCCTTTATTTTAAAAATGAGCTTTTGACACGAACATTCATTATAGTGTTGATAAACATCATCCCTTATTAAAAGTAAAAATAATTATCTATATGTAAAACAATTTCAAGTGTGTGTTAATGGTTATGTGATAAAAGACCTCTACGTATTTGACTGTAACTCTTAAAGTTAATTAAGTTTCTAATTTATTTTTAAAAATTACTGAATCTGTAAAAGAATTTTCTCCATTTTTTTAGAAAATACCAACAGTTCATGTTGGTAGATTGGAAGAATATTGTGATTAATTCTTCAGTAATTTTATTTCGATGCAAATTTTTCAAGGTAAGCCATAACACGCTTAAAGAAACTAAATATGTTCATATTCTGATTCTGTTTCGTTCAACTGTGAATTTCAATTCTCCTTTTTTCAAATTTTTATTAACTTTCCTGGGTTTACAGGATTTTGAAAAACTTGGATAAAGGTTAAAAAGAGGAACCAATCTGTGTAGAAAATCTAAAACATTAGAAAATATACTGTACTTGATTGCTCTGTAAATATATCTTGATTAAAAAAAAGGAATTTCCTAAAAAAAGGTTTTGGGTAGCAGTTTCTACCCCCTTAAATCTAAACCCATGTCTTGACATTCCTAAAATCAACCATGAGAAAAGTCAACTTTTTTACCAGGTTCATATAAAACACAAATAGAATAAGTACCTTTTATGTTCATTAATCAATAATTAGTTAAACTTTAGGAAATTTATAGGTTGATTGGAAAACCAGAAAACGTTAATTAACTTTTCTGTAGCAAGAATTACTTTCGTTATCATGCACTCGAGATATCCGACCTAAAAGTGGTAATATGCCTTTTCTTGGTAGTATTTGAAACGGCCACTACATTTGAATCCTATTTAATCTAACTCTTAGAATTCTTTGTACTGATAGAAAAACACGTAGAGATCATACGATCACATGATTGTAGAGGTTCTGTTAAATTAATAGCAGATATCCCACATACCGGCCTGACTTGTCCAGAGCAATCCCGTGCATTTTTTAAAATGACCTTGACAAGGTGAGAATAATCTCACATTTAGAAAAAACCAGGGCTTCGGCTGGGTATTCCTTTCACGTATGCAATTCCTGCTGTGCGCAAGACTACGTTTTGTAACATCTCAGATAAGGAGCTCTTTGAGAAAAACTGGAATTGGAGAGTAATTTGAACTGATGTGAGGACTGATTTCTGCGTGTTAAACCCTTTCTCTTAAATTCTCTTAAAATACACTTAAATCCTTCAGAACAACATAATGGGAATTTTTATTATAGAGCGGCTCCGTATATTCTCTAAGTACGGAATTGAAACATGTAGCGAAACAAACTTAGTATTCCTTAAACTCCGAGCTCCAATTTTCGTGTGATGCTATTTGTCTATAAAAAGCCATTAATTGATATACACAAGCGGAAATAAAAATCCCAACACCAAGAAGGAAAGGAGATATCAAAGTCAAATTTATTTCTATGATTGCACATAGTATCAATGTGAATTGCTAAAAAAATCAGCCTTCCTGGATATTAGGGGGCCGAGAAAATCGGTGAGGAGTGTTGTCTCCATAGGTGTCCATTACCGCCGTCACATGTCATGATATTGAGTGACAGAGGCTCTAAATGACTTTTGAGGGATTGGAGGACCATGTTGCCTCCTCAGGTGGTCCGAATTCATATGGTGCACCAGCGGACGTTGCATACCGGGCTAGGTGATTTCTCCTCTTTCTCAGGACATGTTTTGTGAGTGTTAGTTCTTACGAACGGATAGGCCAGGGTAAAAATGCAACATAGGGGGTTAAGAAGAAAGCTTGGACATTGCATAAAACATGTGTTTGTACATTTTTCTCTTGAAATTTGTCCCCAGCACAGGTCTGAAGGTAAGGGTGGACAACCGGCTAAAAAACCTCAATGAAGCAGCTTTGGTTGGCCAAAATACCAGTAGATCATACTGAGGACAAGCGGCAGTGGGATGGATGTCGTTTGCAGTACTGCGGATCGTCCGTTCGGTCTGCATAGCGTCTTACATCTTTGTCTATAAACAAGGGGCTGAAAATGGGCATTTCTGTTTCCAATAGTGCACGAAATAAGGAAATGAAAATCCCAATTTCATGACATTGTGTTTATGAGATAATCCTGATTCGGTTTGGAGCACCATGGCGGTTGGGTATGAGTTTGAAGACACAATGGAGAGAACGCACTCAGCTGATGATTTTCTAATCGTTCCACGGGGTGGTGATGCAGGGTAACGGAGTGAGGATGCATTGGATTTCATTTCTGCAACTCTTGAGTATGATTCACCAGTACTTTTTCCAACCAGAGCTGCGTCATTGAGATTTTGCAGCCGGTAGACCGTCCTTTACCTTCAGACCTGTCCTGGGGACAAATTTCAAGAGAAACATGCACAACCACATGTAGTATGCAATGTCCAAGCTTTCTTCTTAACCCCCTAGTTTGCATTTTACCCCCGTCTTTCCCGTTCTCTAGAACCAACACCCACAAAACAAGTCCGGTCAATGAGGAGAAATCACCTAGCCCGGTATGCAACGTCCGCTGGTGCACCATATGAATTTGGACTACCTGAGGAGGCAACATGGTCCTCCAATCCCTCAAAAGTCATTTAGATCCCTGTCACTCAATACCATGACGTGTGACGGCGGTAATGGACACCTATGGAGACAACACTCCTCACCGATTTTCTCGGCACACTAACATCCAGGGAGGCTGATTTTTTAATCAATTCACATTAATACTATGTGCATGCAATCATAGAAATAAATTTTACTTTGATATCTCCTTTCCTTCTTGGTGTTGGGATTTTTATTTCCGCTAGTGTATTTTTCCTATACTTTAAAAGTAAAATGGACATATAAAAGCTATTAGACCCTAGCCAGCTTACGCACTTCTATGTTAAACACCTATCGTGGGTGGATTTAAGAAAGACATGTTGTAGTGGGGTAGAAGATGTTAGAGACCTTGGGAGGTATAACGTTCTTGGTGGATCTAGGAACATCATGCACCAACCATTACCACTCCCTCTTGGTGTGTTTAATGAAACCTGCGTTATAAGTAAAGTTTCCTGATGTGCTTCATCCACTAAGTATTGTAGTCTCATAATTTGTAATACAATTGAACCTATATCAGTAAAATTATTTACCAGTAGGTAGATGGTTACAACAGTACTTGGTTCTTACAACGTTACATCGCCTTCACTGAATTTTACCCTTAATATTTTTGTACATTTTGTTGTGTTGTTGCATGCCCCCATGGCCAGGCAGTGCTAGACCAGGTCCATGACGTTAAAAACCCTTAAAAAATCCAACACGGTCAATGGATCGTTAGTCAAGTCCTGTACATTTTGTACAAAAGATAGATTGGCCTCAAGAACCATCTCCGTTCATGAAACCTAACAACCGTGCCCGATTCCACAGAAGCAAACAACGTTGACATTGCTCAATGATGCAACCACAACAGTGTTCCAAGATCATCATAACAGTTAGCAGAGCCATTAAAACTCCTCAAAAGAGCTCCAACTTCCTTTTGTTTCTGCTCCCCTCAAGGCTGTTAGCGCCGTAGTTAGCACACTTATTTGTTGCCGTCCACATTATTAGACGGCCGCCGTAAAGCATTTAGCCCCGTTATGAAACGTTTGCTTGCTCTTCCTGCCGTTTGTCATTTTCCGTCGAATTCCATTCCGGCTGTGCGTAGGCAGAAGTGTAAATGCTTATTATCCTTTCTGCAAAGATAATGCTGTAAGTAACGACTCGTGTAGTCATTAGGATGTACGTTTTACGAGGGGAAAGGATTTTTCGTGGAGAATGTTGCTTGAATCATCGGGATATGAGGAAGAGTTGGTCTGTAGGTAATCAAAAAACTTTTATAGGTACTCTCTCTTCCTTTCATAACTGATAATTTTAAATTTTAGTGCTGTAGTTTCCAATAGTTGTATCGGGGTATGGGAAGGGCTTACAATTTACGATATTGTATTAAATGAATATTCAGAAAATATATTAAAAAAGGAGATATAAGTCGTATAGAGAAGAAATTACTATTCAGTAGTTTTTAAAGTTGTGTAGACTAGTTTTTTGTGTTAAATTGGAATATTCCTTTTCAGTGAAAAATATAACTATATGGGGGATATTTGAAATGGAAGAGACTAACACTATTTTAAAAGCTACTTTATATTTTGAGTTTAGTGAAAAAACTATTTGCTTAAAACTCATTGTTTTTGCGAAGAAGATAACCTACAAATAGAACATTAAAAATATAGGTAATTATTTATATATAGGTAATTTCTATACAGTTATAATATTTTTATTTTTTGTGATGTATTTCTTTCAATTAAATAAAACAACGAATAAAAATTGCACATGAATTTATTAAAAGCCATACGGCGTTTCGGGGATTCTTTGGATCCCCTTCGTCAGTGGTAGTTGACATTACAAGAAAAATCAGCTTTTATACCCCGCAACAAAACAAGCGTTGCCAAAATGCAAAGGAGAAAAATGTATACAAAAGATCCAATGACAAAAATACAAGAAAATCACCAAAATGCAACATCAAAAACAATTATTCGCTCCAAATCGGAGAAAGAAAGGGTGTACTGGTTAGGTCATTAACTAAGACAGATGCATATTTATTGATTAAATAACCTTCGAAAAAATCAAGGTCAAGGGTTGAATTACAAGTTTTTATGATACTAGCGGACGAAAAATCAAAACAATGATCATTATCCCAAACATGTTTGGCTATAGACGATTTATAAAATTCTTGTTTTTTAATGTAATTTGAATGCTCTTTTAGCCTAAATTTCAGTGCACGTCTTGTTTGTCCAATATAGGACAAACCACAACTACAAAAAATCCTGTAAATTCCCCATTTATTACACGTATCAATAGGGTCCTTAAGATTTGAAAAAGAAATTTTATTAATTGGGGATAAAACTACAGAAAAACCAAATTTTTCCAGAATATGCGAAATTTTAATAGTAATTTTAGGAAAAAAGGGTAAAACTATCAAGTTTGATAATTCCTGTTTGGGTTTATCTTTATTACATTTCTTCAAAAATTTATTAAAAATTCGGTCTATCAAAGTGTGGCAGAACCCACGATCAATAGCAACAGCTTTGATATAATTAATCTCATTTTCTAAAAACTTACTGTTACTGCAAATACTGATAGCACGAAAAACTAAAGTATTGAAAGCTGACAATTTTTGACCATAAGGATGGCTTGATCTAAAATGAGGGGGTAAGGAAACAGCAAAAGGTTTGCGGTATACAGTGGTAAGAAAATTTGAATCAGTACGGACAACAAGAACATCCAAAAAAGGTAATTGCTGATTACTTTCCACTTCAAAAGTAAACTGTATATTTGGATCAATTGAATTAATGAGGGAAAGCACAGTATCAACATTATGATGAGAACTCAAGAGAGCAAAAGAATCATCTACATAACGGACATAGAACGGAAATTGTATGAGATTAAACATCTTAATTTCGAAAAAATGCATGTATATGTCAGCTAAAATCGGGCTGAGAGGGTTTCCCATGGCCAAGCCATCAGACATATAAAAATATTTATTATTGAAAACAAAAGTGCTCTGTTTAAGACAGGTTTTAGTGAGAGTAATTAATTCATTGATTTCAAATTCAAAAAAGTGATGTTCAAGTAACCTCATTTTTAAACATTCCAAAGAACCCTTAATGGGAACGTTGGTAAATAATGATTTTACATCAAAAGAAACCATGGTGTGACTGTCAGGGGAGATACAACGAAGTTTAGAAACAAAATCGAGAGAGTTTTTAGTTGTAAAGGAGTTACTTTCAGATAAAGGAGAAAATATACTAACTAAGTATTTCGCTAATTTATAAGAGGCAGTTCCAATATTAGATACAATCGGTCTGAAAGGGACATCAGGTTTGTGTACCTTTGGAAGGGCATAAAAACGAGCACAATTAGCAATTGAAGGGATTAAGGATTTCTTTAAAGAATCAGAAATAACATTACTTGATTTTATAGCGTTTTTGATGCTGGTAAGCTCAGATGAAGCCGGATCTTTTTTAAGGGGTAGATATGGGCCATCGTTAATCAATTTTTGTACTTTATTAATATAATCATCTTTGTTTAAAATTACTATTTGACCACCTTTATCTGCCTTAGTGACAATCACATCAGGGTTCGATTTAACAGATTTAAAAACAGATAATTCATGACTACTTAAATTGTTTCGATAGGTTGAATCATTAGAAACAACAACATTGTTTACTAAATGTCTCAAGTTATCTTTTTGAGAAGGCGTCAATGCAGAAAATCTGAAGGCTTTTTCAATGGGAGCAGCAATCAAAGGTAAGGACGGTCTTGAGGTAATTGCGAAGTTACAATTTAATTTTAAAGTATCCAATTGAGAAGTACTATAGGTAATGTTCGATAGGTTCAAAACAGAAGATTGATTCACAGTAGGTAAGTTCAACGGCACTTTGGGGATAGAGTCATGGTGAAGTTTGGAAAACTTCTTTTCCAGAGTCTTTTCATGGAGACGGGCACGATGGTTGGAACGAAACCAAGATAAGTTATCAAGCCGATAAAAGTCAGGTACCCTTAAGTGGCACAACAGGTGAAGATGGTAAAGCTCCTTCTCGATTTGTGACAATCGGCTGCGTGCGTCTTGGATGACAGATCTTAGCAGAGAGAAGCGAAAACGGGACAACGACTTGGCAATTCTGATTGAAGACTGGAGATTACAATAAGGTCTGATGAACGACGGGATGATGCGGTGATATCTGCACTTGGTCAAGAATCTGATGTGATTCATAAATCTTAGACGCTTGAGACGCAGGTTAAAAAACCGATTCACCAAGGTCATGATCAAAAAGTTGTGGAAAGAAACTCGTTGAAGTTAATATGAGGATAACGCCACAAACTGTGCAATACTGTAAATTAAATAAAACAACGAATAAAAATTGCACATGAATTTATTAAAAGCCATACGGCGTTTCGGGGATTCTTTGGATCCCCTTCGTCAGTGGTAGTTGACATTACAAGAAAAATCAGCTTTTATACCCCGCAACAAAACAAGCGTTGCCAAAATGCAAAGGAGAAAAATGTATACAAAAGATCCAATGACAATTTCTTTCAATGTTTTACTCTTATTATAAGGTGGAGGGCATATACAGTAACTCTGGTGTGGTTGAGCTCCTTTCGTGCTGAAAATAACTTTTAGATTTAAAATGATAGGAAATTAGATAAAAAAGTAATTATTTCTTGCGTAGAATTTCTCTCTCTCAGTGTAATAATAATTAAGAAACTGAAATAAAACTATGCGGTTTTGGAGCCTAACCGCACATTAGTTACATTCTGGTAGCATGAATTAGTGGATGACATTAGGACCTAGAGACTTCCAGAATGCCGCCGAGGGAAAAACTGGATACAAATTCCAACATGATGTGTCATTATTGTTTAAAATTCTTTTTTTGCCACTCTATCTGGGAGTCAATTCACTGCAGGTGATATTAGCCCTACCTCTTTCAAGTTAGTCGCCTTAAGATTTTTCATTATTTTCCTAATTTGTTTTTTGTGGTTTATGTGAGTTCCAGGGGTGCGTAAAGATCATTAGATGGTAGTTTATGTCACGTCTCGCTTCGGTTTCGTCCCAGTGATGTAACCGCATCCATTCCTCAACGAAATGTCCTTTTATTTATCAGACGAATTAAAAATAAACCGGGATTCCAATTTCCCATTCGCGTAAAAACAAGGAAATGAGAATTTCTCATACTGCGAGCATAACCCTTTCCTTGCGTTCCTAATCCGCGTAAATGAATTTACGAGAGACTTCAAGCTGGTCTTTCCACCTACGAAATCCAATAAAAAACCTCTGGAGACTATTTAATTTGATATGCTGCACCAGAGTGTGCTTAATTCCTTTGTGCTTTATGTGTTAAAGCCAGCCTACTCACCTTTCTTGAATGATATACGAATGGAATTAGCAAAGTGCGATATTTTGATTTTTCTGTAATAGTATTTTACCAAAATGAAGTTCTTTTTCTGCAAATATTCATGCCTGATTCGGAGAACAGTTCAACTTGGATAATTCGAGTGGTTTAATTGGTTTCTTGAACTTATAATTAAATTAATTTTACATATCAAACTCGAACATCTTTGGTGGTCCCTTTAGTTTCGAGCTATCCATACTTTTTTGTGAAGTGAAGCATCGCATATTCTTTCCTATACTTGTACAAATGCTTTTTAAATATCCTCTGTTAAGAAATTTACACACAAGTTCCTAGTTCATTATTAGTGATGATCCATGATAATATTTGTGATATAGATACGAGAATCACTGTCCAATCCTAAACAAATGAGTATAGTCCAGTCAAATTGTCCTAAAATAAGGGCATTTTGGGAAAATTTTGGGGTAGAAGATATTTTTCGCTACCTGTATGTTTTTTGGGGTGCTGAATCCGAATCTGAGGTTTGCCAACAAAATTTCGTGACGGAACATTGTGAAAATTCGAAAAAATGGCAAAAATTCCCCCCTTTTTTTCGTTAATTAAATGTTGATTTATTTCATGTACCCATTTTTCTATGTATTATTTTGATTAAAGCCTTTAACAATGTAGTGGGTTTTCTAACTTCACGAAAATGGGTTTCGCGTGCTTTTTCGTGATTATGCTTAGTGAAAATAGCCATTTTGTTCCTTAGAATCTGTAGTTTACGAATCACGATGGTGGACACTTCGGGTCTGCGCCAGGGGATGGTGAGAGGCGCAGAAGCGGAAAATCGACGAGTTTCAATTTTGTGTTGTTTGGAGTCAAAATGGTTCCTTTTACTTTTTTAATTTGCTCAAATGCTTCATAATACGAGAGAGGCAAGGGAGGACTAACGGGACATAGAGTTTGGAAAGGATCAGCTCACTCCAGTAGAAGGGGTGGAAGGATAAAGTGAAACGTAAAAATTTGTAAGCCTATTTTCTCTGAGGCGCAGGCTTATAGTCGTCCATTAACGTAATGAAAGGTGCCATTCTTTTCCTTATTTTCAGGTGAGAAAGAATTGCGATAGTAGAAATCTGGCAAAGCTTACTAGGGGTAGGGAGAGGTGCAGGAAAAAATTACGAAAATCAGCAATATCTCCTGAAAATAATTTCTTTTCTGCACCAACTGCGGTTGAATGTTTTGTAAATTGACACCAAAAATGGGTAAAATGCATTAAACCGATTTTTGAACGATTCTTCTACTTAAAATAGGGCCTGAAAGGTGTAGAAAAAAATAAGGGGAAATTCTCAACTTTTAAGTCTTTTAAAAACTTATTATTCCTCGTGAGGAAGCACTAATTTCAGGCTAATTTTTCCCTTCATACACTTAAGAATACGAAATACCATTGTAGATATCTGGGACCTGCGATTAAGGAGGGGGACGGGGCAGAAAAAAATATTCCTGTTTTTATACTCTTCGTGAGAGTAAAATTCAAAATTTTCTACTTTTAATAGAGTCATAAGTGGTGCAAATAAAGAAGATAGATACCTGACATATCTAACAGCCCGTTAGAAAAGAGTTCCTCCCATTTGAAGGTGAAATGGAAGGGTAAAGCGGAACATAAGGAATTATATGGGAAGTTTTGAAAAAAATTGTGTCCATTTTAGTGAAATAATGTAGAAATCTATTTGAGCAGGTTCTATGTAATCTGTAGAACTGGAAATGCGACAATAAGTAACTTTCATTCTCGACCGAGGATAATAATTGGGGCAGAAAAAAAGTTAAAATTATACTTTACTGAGAAAAATAGTAATTATCCAGTTTAAAAGGTTTTATGGACTGAAATTTTTGATTGGGGTCACTCAAAGTGGTCTATCCTGAGAAGCATAAACTCATCTTTGGGGGTTGAATGGATGAAATGGAATACAAATTCGATTTTTTGCCAAATGGCGTGAAATTGCATGAAAGAGAGTGATAATAAACAAATCAATTTATCTTTCCAACTCTCTCGAATGGGTTACCCGACAATGAAATTTGGGATTCAAGACAAGGGTCCGTGGTCGGCGCAGAAAAATTTTATACATTAAATTTTAGTTTGTATAATTGTGTCTAAATAAGATAAAATATCCCTAAAATAAGAAACTTCATAGCAGATATGAAGGAGCCCCATGTTAAAACTGTTTCTTGGAGGGTAAGAGGATAAAATAGAATATTAGGGGGTATTACATTTTACTATTTTACTAAAAAGTGAGTATTTCTCGCAAAAATTGCATTAAAAGGATTCGATTTTCCAATTTTACTCCATGGAATATGATACGTTTAAGATAAATCTGTAGTATTAGGCAGGGGAAGGTTAGTTGGGCAAAAAAACCCTGTAATTATTACAAATTTAAGACATTTAATTATTTCTCAAAAAATTAGAATATTATAAAGTTTTTTTGTCTTAATTTTGTAATAATTACAAGTTTTTTTTGCCCAACTAACCTTCCCCTGCCTAATACTACAAATTTATCTTATACGTATCATATTCCATGGAGTAAAATTGGAAAATCGAATCCTTTTAATGAAATTTTTGCGAGAAATACTCACTTTTTAGTAAAATGTAATACCCCCTAATATTCTATTTTATCCTCTTACCCTCCAAGAAACAGTTTTAACATGGGTCTCCTTCATATCTGCTATGAAATTTCTTATTCTAGGGATATTTTATCTTATTTAGACACAATTATACAAACTAAAATTTAATGTTTACAATTTTTCTGCGCCGACCACGGACCCTTGTCTTGATTCCCAAATTTCATTGTCGAGTAACCCATTCGAGAGAGTTGGAGAGATAAATTGATTTGTTTATTATCACTCTCTTTCAAGCAATTTCACGCCATTTGGAAAAAAATCGAATTTGTATTCCATTTCATCCATTCAACCCCCAAAGATTAGTTTATGCTTCTCAGGATAGACCACCTTGAGTGACCCCAATCAAAAATTTCAGTCCATAAAACCTTTTAAACTGGATAATTACTATTTTTCTCAGTAAAGTATAATTTTAACTTTTTTTCTGCCCCAATTATTATCCTCGGTCGAGAATGAAAGTTACTTATTGTCGCATTTCCAGTTCTACAGATTACATAGAACCTGCTCAAATAGATTTCTACATTATTTCACAAAAATAGACACAATTTTTTTCCAAATATCCCATATAATTCCTTATGTTCCGCTTAACCCTTCCATTTCACCTTCCAATGGGAGGAACTCTTTTCTAACGGGCTGTTAGACATGTCAGGTATCTATCTTCTTTATTTGCACCACTTATGAATCTACTAAAAGTAGAAAATTTTGAATTTTACTCTCACGAAGAGAATAAAAACAGGAATATTTTTTTCTGCCCCGTCCCCCTCCTTAATCGCAGGTCCCAGATATCTACAATGGTATTTCGTATTCTTAAGTGTATAAAGGGAAAAATTATCCTGAAATTAGTGCTTCCTCACAAGGAAAAATAAGTTTTTGAAAGACTTAAAAGTTGAGAATTTCCCCTTATTTTTTTCTACACCTTTCAGGCCCTATTTTAAGTAGAAGAATCGTTCGAAAATCGGTTTAATGCATTTTACCCATTTTTGGTGTCAATTTACAAAACATTCAACCGCAGTTGGTGCAGAAAAGAAATTATTTTCAGGAGATATTGCTGATTTTCGTAATTTTTTCCTGCACCTCTCCCTACCCCTAGTAAGCTTTGCCAGATTTCTACTATCGCAATTCTTTCTCGCCTGAAAATAAGGAAAAGAATGGAACCTTTCATTACGTTAATGGATGACTATAAGCCTGCGCCTCAGAGAAAATAGGCTTACAAATTTTTACGTTCCACTTTATCCTTCCACCCCTTCTACTGGAGTGAGCTGATCCTTTCCAAACTCTATGTCCCGTTAGTCCTCCCTTGCCTCTCTCGTATTATGGAGCATTTGAGCAAATTAAAAAAGTAAAAGGAACCATTTTGACTCCAAACAACACAAAATTAAAACTCGTCGATTTTCCACTTCTGCGCCTCTCACCATCCCCTGGCGCAGACCCGAAGTGTCCACCATCGCGATTCGTAAACTACAGATTTTAAGGAACAAAATGGCTATTTTCACTAAGCATAATCACGAAAAAGCACGCGAAATCAAGTTAGAAAACCCCCTAATGAGCAATGTAACAGTTATCCCAAAATGTTGCTAATGGTCGTATTTTATTGTTATGTTTAATTATTTATCAATTAACATTTGAGTATGCAAAACTTTGATTTCATGGGCGAAACACATAATTGAAGTCGTTCTTATAGTATCCTGTTCCAAAACAGGCCGCTTTTAGGTGATACGAGTGACATTTTATGAATTTTCCACCAATGGAACAAAAACTACCTAATATTCAGCGTTCTCTAGCGTCCAAACCCTTCATCTGAGAGAATAGTTGTAATTGACTTTTTTGTAGCTTGTTTTCTCTTCTTTATTTTAGTGTTGACTGTTTTGCTCAGAAATGCTAAGCGTATGTTCTAAGGGCAGAAAACGAACAAAAGTGGTGAATTTTTGGAATTTTTTCTAATTATCTCAATGTTCCGTCATGAAATTTTGTTGGCAAACCTCAAATTCGGATTCAGCACCCTCAAAAACATATATAGCAGTCAATAGAAAAATTTTGCATGTAATTTCGAAGAAGCAACTTAGTTATAGAAATACTATTTTCTCCTGTTGAACTTTCGTTCTGAGAAATCACCGAACAAAAATGCATTTAGTTATCATTATTGGAGTTTTTAGATGGCTTACAGGGTGGCTACAGAAACTGAGAAAACAAATTCCCTGACTTTTCCCTGATTTCCGGGATAAACTTACAGATTTTCCCTGATTTACCGGGACTAATTTTAGTATTTTTCTGGCTTTCTCTGTACATAGAAGCATTATGTGCGTACAAGATAATTAAAGAAATCACTACTTGTTATTTAAAATGAAACAATACATATAAAATATTAAAACTTAATTTTGACTTTGAGTGATGCTTGAGTCCAAGCATAGTATGAGATGCAGAATATGTTTCCCATTGAGCTAAGAAAAGAAAAAAATAGTCACAAGGTTTTGGAGGAAGAAAAATTGTAGCACAAAATGCTGTCATCAGGAAATTTCCCTGATTCTAACATATTTTTAAGAATTTCCCTGACTTTTCCCTGATTTTTCCAGATTAGTAAAATTCCCTGACTTTTCCCTGAAATCCCTGATTTCCAGGTTCTGTAGCCACCCTGGCTTATTTCATGTGAAATATTATTTAGGCAGTTTTTATAGTATCCTGTTCCAAAAATGTGGTTTTTTGGAGATACTAGTGAAATTTTTTGGATTTCTTACCAATCGAACGAAAATAGCCCCTTTTTCAACGTGCTCTATCGGCGAAACTATGCGTCTGAGAGAAAAGTTGTAATTGACTTTTTTGTAGCTTGGTTAGTGTTCTTTATTTTTTGGATTGATTGTTTAGCTCAGAAGCACAAAGGTAATGTCCTAGGGGCCGAAAACGAAAAAAAAGGTACGAATTTTTGTCCTTTTTTTTTGAATTTTCACAATGTTCCATCACGAAATTTTCTTGGCAAACCTCAGATTCGGATTCAGCACCCAAAAAAACATACAGATAGCGAAAAATATCTTCTACCCCAAAATTTTCCCAAAATAAATACTATTTGACTGGACTAGTAGGCATAATATAATAAGTATAGGGAAGTCGCGTCTAGTTATAAAGGATGAAACGTTGCAACAAGAGAAGCTCGAGGAGAGTCGGACACTCAGACCTTATCTTTAGCTTAGTTTGCCAGCTGTATATAGTACCCCTTTATTGCATAAAAATTTAATAATACGTTTTACAAGGTCAACAACGACCTCAACCTTTGCAGAATAGTTTCACCTTGCTCTGATTTCCATGCTTGATGCTAAATAACAGTTTTCAGACAGGAATTTAAACAAACTTTTCAGAATTCAATTAAGATACCTAATGAAAAGAGACTGATGCGATGAATAGTAGGAATCACTAGCTCATTACTTGTATTAGAGGAAGATTGATTGCCTAATGATACCTTGTGGTTAGAGGATCTTTTCGAGCAGAGAGAATGTTCCGTAATTATCGACACCTGAAAACTAACTGGGAAAGAAAAGGAAAGGAAGACGCGGAAGTTGATTGTGGCATAACCATTGATCATGTACGAAATGGTCTTCAAAATGATACCGACCTTGGCTCCTTTCTGTTCTTTGCCGGTCTATAAAAAAGACTTAAGTTAGCTAGAATATTTATTTGGATGACGATTGTTTTTGTGATGCAATAATTGAGATATCAGCCTTGGAAGTTCTGATTGTAAAATCCAGGCACAATTTGTTTCGTTTAAACTTTTAAATTATAGGCCTTAATGCTTAGACATACTTAGGAATTTATGATGATCTGGTGTGGACATTTTTCTGTCATTGAAAAACTGACAATATCTTAAAAAATAAATCTTAAGTAGTCAGTGAAAGGGCGATTCTAATAACCAATGATGAGTTGAATGAAACTATTAAAGGTTGCTATCTTTAAATATATATATATCTGTTTTGTTCAGTCTTGACCACTGATCTTTGAGCTATAAAACATCAGCCAATCAACCAAACGGTGCATACCATCAAAAGGTAGCTTAAATTTTGATTTCCTGAACTCAAATGTTTTTTATCAGTGACCTATCCAAAATAGAAAATCGAAGGAAGATAAGGGAAATATCGTGTAGAAGTATGATATCGGTTACTATATGATTAAAATAGAAAAGTATCTGACTTAATTAATGCAGGGATATGTTCTGAAATCTTCCCTTCGGACAACACCCTTCTGGAAAAAGGGCGTAATTTGGCGAAAACCTCGATTACGGAATATTACCCGAAAAAAGAATATAAATAATTCACGAAAAATTTTTTCTCCCATACCAACTTTAAAAGAACTGGCAGAAACTTACTTCCCTAAACATTACTTTGTTTACAACCAAATACCTCATCTAGATATCTATCCCCAAGGCAAAAGATACAAAGATTATTCTCTAGCAGATTCATTAATTCAGCTGTCAACCCAGTGACCCTTTCCAAAAAGGGTTGAATGGCAGAAGCCTGGCTCTTGACAGTCCGCTTTGATGAAATTCGCCAAACCAGCGATATCTATGTAGATTGCACTTATCGCGGTCATGGGACTTGTCAAACCAATGTTTGGCTACAAATCTTGCTGGAGGTGTCGCATAAACTGTTGAAAAATTTTCATCTTGGTTATCTAAGTTGAGGATCGCCCTTATACTCTGCGCGACTGAGGATATTTATTGTTCACTAGGTGAGTTCGCGGATAAACCGGGATGTTTACACGCAGTTCGTTCACTTTTGGGCGGATGTGATTTCTTTGAGTGTCTGTCAGGAAGCCTCTTAAAAGAGGATGGATGGTTATAGTAAACCCAAAGAGCCGCGGAAGGATTTTTTTTGAAAATTATTTTTATCCGTCGGCAGAGGTGGAGATAATGTGCATGCGATAAGATGGAATTAAAGCCTGAAATAGGTCGCTTTAAAACTTTTCCAAACTCGCCGTTATTTATCCTTGGTTTACAGAAGCATTAAGTCTTAACTGGCCGAAATTTACTGTTGGGACTACGCCAAATTCGAGTCGCTATATAACAGCATCACCAAAAAAAATTTCAAATGTGGCGCAACCCCGTATTGTAAATCTCGGTCATTTTTGACAGTTTTTTTACATCCTTAGCACCTAAGAAAGTGTTGGTGTTCCTATGGTAATCACTCATGCACTTGATAAGGCATAAACTTTGTTTGCAGACCTATTCTATTATCAAATTCCTTTGTATTCCCCGGATTTAAAGAAAACATAATGTCTATGTCCAATGCCAAAAGATCTTAATTTGGAAGTGTTATTTTTATGGGAACGGCTCTTTTCTCAGTTTCTCATTCCATTTGTTGTAAAATTTTAGTACCACAACAATGTGGTTATGAATTACTATCGTTGTCTGGAATGTTTTAGCTTTTAACGATTCCATTTGTTCATTTTATTTCATTCTTTTGAAGAGAGAAACATAATTTATGCAAGACAATAATCTTTCTATATTGTCCATTGTCAACTCTGGGTTATTACTTGTATCATTTTATGTCCGTCATGATATGTATTATAAGGTCTTGAGAAGATAGGAAAATTGAAGTTCTCGTTTTGATGGTATTTTTTATTACCTTTGAATATGTAGAGTACAAATCTTACTTTTCCTGTCGAATTTTAGTTATTTTTTACTATTTGCACTACAAGGTACATATTTAATTGATAACATCAAAAATTGTTAGAAAATGCATTGGGAACTACTGAAGTTTTTTTTGCTATATTTCAATCTCAGAAGAAGTATTAAAAGTAAAGAAACTTAGAAATCTGTCCTGTTTTTAGACTAAAATCCATTTGAGCTTACTGTTTGTCAATTTTAAAAGATCTTGTCTTCATAGCAAGAAGACTCTTACAAATTACTCGAGAAATGCGTCGTTACAAGACTAAAGGCACTGGAGCAGACTGTTTGGCTGTGTGATTTCTATTATGACTTGTTCTTCCCTTGGACTAAAGCCATAAGTGCTGTTTGAATCATGATGGGAGACCAACAAAAACAGCTCAGACACAGAAAGTGGCTGGGAGATTCTTCTTTTCCTGGGTGACAAAAGCTTTGAGTTACTGATCTAAAAAGGTCGCTCAGGGGTGTATGATGTGCTTTTGCGAGACTGCTGTTACAGAAAACGATTTGGGGATTCTTTGAAAATTATTCGAGCAATGTGATGTAATTTCTGTTTAGTCGAGGCTAATTTGGTTAATACAGTGGTTTATTTTGGGATTTTTGTGTGTTGACGTCATTAAAATTAAAAACAGAGAGCTCGTTTTTTCTTCTGAGGTTTTTTGAAATGAGCTGCAATGTTTATATATATTTGTCTTTTTTTTAAATTCATTTTGCTAAAAAAAATATAAATCGCCCATATATTTTGTTAAATCCAGGTCCTTGCAAATGCACAACTAAGGAAGATTTTATAGTTTTTAAAGATATTTCTAAAAATTTGTATCATAATTTCGTAAGAAAATAAAGAAATTGTTATTGATGATGAAGAAAATCCTTCAATTAATTTCAGTCAAGGTTTGAGATGTCATGGCAATGGAAAACCTAAGGTACAATTTTTTTTGTAACCTAAGATAAAAATTCTAATATCTCGCCATTTTCTGAAATTTGTATCCAACCTTTAGGTTTAGGAATAAATTTTATTCTTTCGATTAGGGGATGAAACCAAAACATAGTCAAGGAAAGAAAAATGGACATCCTTTTTTTTAAATCCAGCATCTCGCAATATTTCTATCTTTTAAAACTGAAGTAAAATCTTAGTACTTAAATGTCACCAAATTGTCACGCTATTTTTCTCTTTCCATGTTCTCATCCCTCTAAGTTTTCTTTTTTCACCCAACTTGTCAATTTATACAAGTAATTGGCTTTATTCGAGAAAGATAACATAGGAAGTAATGAATAAAACAAGAACGATGAAAAAATGTTTACTCGTAAAACTGTGTTTCCCGGTTTCTCCTGTCAACTTTTGCTGCGGACGTGTTTTCCCATGTTATCACTTTCATAAATACGTCTCACATGAAGTGGCACAGTAAATTATTCCCTTTTTTCTCTCACTGGACAAGATTCTTTTTCTTTTTTTTGAAGCTATAGAAAAGGAACATGTTATTATCTCTCACGTGCATCGAAATGAAAACATTTTAGTGTTTGGACATTCCGAAAAAAAACATCTGTTAGCACGATGTCCGAAAAAATTCTGGAGATGGGACATTGGGTTCAAGGGGGTTTTGTATAAATTGTCCAATTTAGACAAAGGAATGAAACTATCTGAAAATGGTTCTAGATGTTCTGTGGACACTTTTATAAGCCCTTGCACGCTGCTCTGTTTTCCATTAAGTCCTCGTGCAAACTGTAGAGAATGTAGGAATATGTTTTAGGGGGAGCAAAGTACTATATAGCCTGTGAATTGCCATGACTTTTCAAAATTTTAAGCAGTTAATATGTTTCTTTTTAGCACCCTATTCTCATGAAAATATATAGATTAAATTCTAATTAACAAAATGTATTTTTAAAATATCGTTAAAAAATATTTATTTTGAATGTTTTTTAGCTCTATGACTCTTTCTCCCTGCTTTGATATACTACTAATTTTACAAGAGAAACCTTTTGTTTAGAGATATTATTACTCAAGTCTTAAAATGTATTAAAACAAGTTATTATGATTATGATTTCAATTTAAATTCCCGTATTGTACCATGGGAATACAAAGAGTGTTTCTTATGTCAGGATGTTTCTCTTGGTAAACACTCAATTCTATATTCCAAAGATTTTACACAAAAAATATAGACTTTAATTATTTGTTTCAAAATTGAGCTGTATTTAAAAGTTTATTAGGCCATTATCTGCTTTTAAAATTCTAGTGACCTTCCATACTCCTCTAAGGAGTAGAGGGTCATTAATCTTTTTAAAGATCTTACTGACTTAAAAGGGGATAAGTATTTACCACTTATGTAAACCCAGCATTATAAATAAGCAACCATATTTTTTGTACTATAGTTTTTGTAGCAGATGGAAAGAAATCGGAAAATCAAATAAAAATACTTGCCCCCTGGCGTAACAAATGCATGGTGGCATGGTCCCTCACCCGGACTATTGAGAAGTCTCGCTCATCCGTTGTCCTGTCAAACCCTTTGGCCCGTTTCCATGCATTCGATGCCGGCCGAACTAACACATGGGAAACATCAAGTTGAATTCCGTGGAAAAAAAATTTGCGGGGACAGGGAGTATTATTTACTTCTTATAGCTGTGCTGTAATCGGCATGTTTTGGAGAGAAAGAGAAATGATTTTTGTTTCTTTTTTCTTTGGATATGGGATGGTGTTTTTTACCCATTCTTTTCTTATGGATGTGTCCGAGTTTCATTGTAATATTGCTTCAGAGTTGAATTGTGGGAGGAAGCTATTGACAGTTACTGTACCATTATTGTTATAATATAAAGGTTGCGTGTAAGGGGCCATTCCCAATTTACCGCACAGTGTTTTCTGTGATTTTTTATACTATTCAACCCATGTTAAAAGATGTCACTTTTCAGGGATGCCCTCATTGTGAGGATTTAAACATTAAACCAATCCCAAATCTGGCATATCCTAATTTTATTTTAACTCGAAAACATATTTTCCCTTTAAATTTTAAGTCTTTCTCTATTGTCCTAAGTCTCTTGAATTTTTTTGAGATTAAAGTATGCTGTGTTTTTAAGATTATAGTATGCTGTGTTTCTTTAGTATTTCCTCATCTTTCACTAGATAGATCTTCCTGAAAATAGATAAATTGATACATTTAATTATAGCCTGCATAGAGGAAAACATTGTCACTGGATCCCCTTGGTCTTTAAGAAATAATTACAGCTATAAAATGTCAGAGGCCCATCAAACAGAGCAATTACTCTGAGACTAATTACTTTTTGGGGTCAGAAATGGATCTTGAGTCGTTTTGCTCATATTTCACGAATCGTGAGAATTTTATCCATTACTTTAAAATGGATGTTGCGACTGCAGAGGGGTTACTTCATTCCACCTACTCTGTGAACATAACGAGACTCGAATTCTCAATCCCCAGGTGGTTCAACGGACAATTTATAGGTCGTTGAGGACGTTTTTATGATGTATGATTAACAGGTCGGAAATGAAATTGGTGTTGCTGTATAGTGATTGGTCATTAACTTTTCAGCATGGCCTCGGTTTAACAAGGTTTTTGAAAGGGTATCAGAGTAGTCAAGCTTACCAGGAATGCAGTATTTGATTCCTCAAAGTAGTTTCTATTTTTATCACTTTTTATACAGTTATCTTTTTGTTTTATGTTAATGTTATCTGTGAGAGGTAAAGGTTTCCTAATTCTTGGAATTCTTTAAAAAGCTCAATTTGGCCTATCAATCAAGCAGGATAACTTGATTCAATGAAAATTAGTTTTATCTTCATATAAATTGGAAGGAATAAATTTAGTCGATCTCGAAAATTGATCAACAGTAATTCAACCGATAATTAAAATCTCATCAGGACTTTTTTTATCTTTCTTGATGACATGGGTGCATTGGTCTTCTGTTATTAATAGAAATTTCGTTATAAATTCTATTATTCTGTTATAAATTTCGGAGATTTTTCTCTTTTTCCTAGACCATGATAGAAAAGCAAATGATGAAAAATGATTTACTCTTAAAATTTCAAGCGCACTTACAAGAAGAGTATATATCTTTTCAAAGAGGCCTGAATATCTGCCACATAAGTCTGATGACACTTAGCACTCAAACAAGAGGCGAACAATAACTTACCCTCGTAGGACGAGGGGTAACCTCTGGCAGGTCGAATAAATTTTTGAAGAGCTTTAATTTTCATAGGGTAATAGGCTAGAAATCTATTCGGTACTTGGGTATCACTTACTTTTATGAATGGAATTAATAAAAACCTCGGGGTTAAAAAAAATAGCTCAAAATTTCAGTTTTCAACTGTAAATATAATTATATCCACTAAATAGGATTTCATTTTGCTCACGTAAAAGGGTATTATGTAATGTAATATACAGCGATAAGTTTTTCTTTTTGAAATATGTACTTAAACTATACTAAAAATATGTAGTGAAAATAGAAAATACGTACAAATAATTTTGTATCTAACCTACATTTAGTATGTAATCCCTTTCTCCCAATGGTCTTTAAATATCTAGTAGTAGTACATTTGTAAAGTTAAATTTCAACCTACAAACAGTTTAGGTGGGATACCCTGAGAGGGTAGCAAGGTCTCGAGACCTCACTGATGCCTATAGAAACATCCTTTATATATTACAATTATAAACAATAGAATGTATTAAAATACTGTGTTTGTGTAATGCGTCCAGTAAATACAATCATGTTATCCTCCTTTTTAATAAAATTTGCATTTAGCATGATTATTGGTTTCAGGATATCAAACCAATTAGTTTCTGAAAAACTAATAGAAATAATATAATACTATAACATTGATTTGAAAAGAACAAGCGCATGAATTAACTGTTATTTCTTCTCCAGAAATATTAATACTAATTAACTATTATTTCTTCTCCAGAAATATTAATATTAATTAACTATTATTTCTCTCTGTTATTTCTAGTACCCGACGCCATTCCCATCCCGCAAGGCGTTCGACGCGCGGACGTCGTACGTGCCCCCTCACTACTCGTCGTCGCCCACTTCAACGCGCGTCGCGGAGGAGGGGTCGGCCCCCTGGAACCGAGTGGGCCCCATCACGAAGGACTACTACAAGATGAGCCACGTCAAGGGCCCTTCAGCCTCCATGAGGGCCATCGTGGAGCCTCCCATGCCGCAAGGTGAGTGCACACACACTCGACAGTTGTTTATAAGTGTCCCTGGAGAGGTGTTTGGGTTTAGGGACAGATGGCAATAAGAGGAGGAAGAAAAAAGGATTGTTTTTATTTAATAGGCGGGTTCCCATGGGTGGAAAGGGTTTTGGGATGATGTGTAGTTTCAAAGAAAGTTTTCTGAGAGAATGGTGAGAACCAGGGTAGTATATTAGAGTTTGAAAGAGTCCAGTGGGATGTTTTCCTTCCCAGTCACACCCAGTCGTCTTGAGCACTTATAAAGCAGTAGTTTCCAATCTTTCTTCACTTTATAAACCTCATTTTTCCTTCTGCCTCATCTTCATGAAAAAAATAAAGAGAGTAAAGAGGATTTTTTATCACAAATTAAAAAATTTGTTGTCCCTACCGGGAAATTCTGCCTATTCACGACCATTTATTTTTTTACACCTGCTCACGACCAAAACGATATCCAAAGTATACCAAAAAGTAACTCGTTTGAACACCTCACATTACTGAATCAAATCTAATGCGAACTCTACTAAGGTCAATATTTTTTATCTTCTCACAAAACAGCCTATCCGAAAGGCTGCCACAGAATATAAATATCCCCTCTCTTATTTTGACAAGAATACAAACGAGCTAACCAGCTCCTCATCAGAAAAAAAACTCAGAAGAATTCGAAACGGGATCCATTTCACGCGTCAACACAGCCGATACTCCCCGTCGGAACGTTCGATTATGCCGCTCGAATCGGAATCAACCCCTCGAAGACGCATCGAACGTCGTTTCAGCGAATCGAATACCGTAAACGAGCCTGACAGATCCACACAGCGCATGGCTGTCTGTAAGGTCCTTTCCTTATGTATTATTCATCTGGATCGACGCCCAAAAGAAGAGTGTCAGCTCCTTTCGCCTCAGTTTGTACACGCCATTATCATACCTTTGCCATCGAGTGTGATGGCAGAGAAGGAAGCCATTTGGCCGCTTTCTTTATTATTGCCTTGCTGTACCCAATGACTCTTTAATTGTTTCCGACAACTTCTGCGGCGTTTATAATTTATGTAATGCAACTTGTGCTTCTGATTAAGTTGTTTGGGAAATTGGGAAACCTCTCTACGGTGCGGATTGTTATTTCTGTTGAAGGACAAGGAAGCGTGGGTTGGGGATGAATTTCAGTTTTTACCTGAGTCAATTTTAGTTGATGGGATTCTAAACAATTGTAGACAGGAATTGTTTTTTTTGTGTGTGTTGGGGTTGTCTATTCATTGAGTATAAGCAGTTTCTTGATACCTTGACCTCTGTCAACGTGACCGAGAAATGTGAAATGATTGTGGTTATGAAAAGTCGAAAGATCAGTTTTCGTTGAAGGATGTCTATTCTTTGTACGTATGATACAAAACTGTTATTTAACGAAAAAGGCATGTTTTACTTTCGACAGGAAATAGATCACAACTCTCATCTATGTCAACCTGTTATACAACGACAACAGTATAGTTACCTCTCAATATGTTCAAGGACATGGTTTTGAATTTTTATAAGCAAGCATACGTAAATGTCTTTCATGAATCAGCTTTCTTTTAAGTTAGTATGTTGATTCACAATTAATATCGCCACTATTTTATTGCGCAGTTTGGATGTAACATTTTTAATTTCAAACAATATGTACCACGAAGTTGTAACTTATTTTTTTTACAAAAAGCATAAATAATAATATTTTAAATATTTTTCACGGATCATACTAAAAACCATATTCAGTCAAGATTTCCTAGTTAAAAGTAAGGAAAATACCTAAAAAGAATAGTTATGAAGAGTAAACTATAGTAAATAACCATTTCTTAGAATTTTAAGGTATAATCTTTTTTAAAAAAACTTAAGGGGAGTAAGGACCTATTCATCTTTTCAAATACCTGATTATATCAAGTTGTGTGATGCAAAACTTTTTAGGTAAAAGTAAGCTAGAAACTTCTAGTAGTAATTCAAAGAATGAGATAAATGCGATTTTTGAGCGATACCATTTCGAAAGTCCGGAACTGCTGTCTCTCAAAACCGAGCATCCTTTCAATCATCCCTTGAAACCAACTTGATGGAAAAGATGAGGATAAAATGCTCCTCTTGATGTTTCTTCTCACGTGCCTCCACTTGACGAAAGAGCAATTGCCTTTTTTGATACACCACCGGTTTAAATTATTCTTATGAAATTGTGAAAGAAGAGCTTACATGAGCGACAGTGAATTAATTCGCGCAATTTAAGTAGTCATACAGTTGCTAGAGTCTTCATCATCAAGCGTGAAGTTATTCGATGGAAAAGCTTAATGCATCCGTTGAAAACATTATTTATGAATGGAAGTTATTTCGCAGTCTTCCTTTAATCCAGCGGTTCTTAAACTGTGGTCCGCGGACCCCTGGGGGTCCGCGAGTTACCTTGAGGAATTCCTCAAGTTACTTTAAGAATTCCCCAAAGAGTTTCAAAATTAGATGAAACACTTGTTTTAAGACGCAAATTTCAAAAATTTTCTGAACCCCCAGCCCCCTCGAAATTTTGACTTCAATGCATAATTTTTTCCTTGAAATTTCCAGACCCTCACCTCAGAGACTTGGAGTAATTCAGGGGCGTATATAAGGGTGGGTGAAGGGGCCCTGCCCCCCTCCTGAAATTTGGACTTGGTAGTACTATATCAAAACAAGTTAAAACCCTGTTTTTTGGATCAAATCTCGAACATTTTCTGGGGGAGGACGCCCGAACCCCATTTAGTACTTGGTACTTTATTATTAAAAAAATTTTTGAAAATACGTTCATCAAAATTATTGAAATCCTCCCTAAGAATATTAGTCTACAATTCGGACGAAGTGTATCAAAACCAAGTAAAAATCCTGTGTGTTTTGGGGACAAATTTCTCTAAAACTTTTCTAAGGATGACCCCCCATATACCTTTATGTTCTTAAAACTCTATTATCATTATTTTTTTTTACATTAAGTTTATCTAAATGCAAATCTTACATAAAAATTTATTTTCAAAAAATTCTAAATTGGGGTATCAAAACTAATTAAAAACCTGTTTTTCTTGTTGAGTTTCCAAAAATTCTCTGGGAGGGCCCCCAGACCCCCCTTTGGCACCTAGAACTTAATTACTCATAACCTTTTTCTATTAAGTTCTCTAAGTAAGTACGCAAATTCTAACTACAAATGTACTAAAAAGCTACTTGGAAACATGGGGGGCTGAGGGAAAATTTTTGTCCCCTCCCGAAATACATTTCTATATACGCCTCTGGAGTAATTGTAAAATTTATTATAATTTTATAAAAATTTTAATTAATCTAAAACTCAATAAAATGTTGGGGGTCCGCGATGTCTGGCTGCTAACATAAAGGGGTCTGTGACGATAGAAAGTTTAAGAACCGCTGCTCTAATCAGTATATCCTCCCATTCCCTCTTAAGCAAATAATGTTGTTATACGAATAAATATTTAATTATTACTACTAAAACTTTCATACGATCCCATGTATTCTACATTTTAGTTAACAAATATTAATAACGCGCGTAACAAGAACAAGTGACTCCCTCGTTATAAAAGGGATCTTTTCTACTTATTTTTTGTACATGTGGAGGAAGGTTAATATTGAAGAGAAAGTTGAATAATTTGTGAGATGTACATAAAGAGGTATTTCATTTTGTCTTAAATCGTCATCAAGATTACCTGATTACTTACTATAATCATCTATGATCTCTCCGATACTTTAGGTTAATTATTATTTGATAACAACCCCCCAAAATAGTTATATCCGTGTTTCATTCAGTAAATTTCACCGAACTCACTAACTCATAAAGTTTTGAGTTTAAGAACTAAACAAGTGTATAGATTTAAAAAAAATGAGCGAGACAGTACCGAAGCATCCAGCATATTGCCCCTGAAAATTTTGTTCGGCAATACAACCACTAAAAAAACGAATCGCACAAACAAAAAAACCACCATCATTAGGAAGAGAAAAATTACAAAAATCTGATTCGTAATCCCCTTTTAACGAGGCGTAAATCCTGCAACTAAAACCTAAAAAACGTGGCAGTCACAAAACAGCAGAACGAGACGGCAACAGAATCAAAATAGAGCATCACCCGCCGAGAACACCCGAAAAATATCTGGTGCACTTTCTATCTCGATGCTTCATCTTTGAAAGAAAGGGAGAGTCCTTGTGTGTGTATAAAAAAAACACCCCAGACAGCGCGGTATAAAGGGATTCATCTTTCCCTTTGGGAATACAATAAAAGAAAACGGGGAATCCGAACGTAACGCACGTGCAATTAATTGCTCAGGTAATTGCAGAGTTAGTCCGATAGAACCGCAGGGTAGGGGTTATTTAAAAATTGAGTCATTTTGAGTACGAGATATCTTTTCGAGTTTCATTCAGATAGATCTCTGTTACGGGCATTGCGCTAAATACGGGCATTATTAATAATGCCCGCTTTTTCGGGCAACGTGATAAATTCAATGGATTTATGAGTATTTTTCACACTGTACTGTCTGCCTCACTTTAAGCATTATTAAATAATGCCCGGTTTATAACTTTGACAGTAACAGCTTTACTAATAGGCCTATAATATTGGCTTGATCGTAGAAGGTCAAATATAAAGATGTCCCAGTAATTTCAAGCACACTCTATTTAATTTAGTCGATTCTAATAAAATATTGTTAAAAAACACCTTTTAAGTTAAATTTTTTGATAATTTTAGGAAGAGTTCCTTCACCTTCATTTAGATTCGGGTATTATTAACATAACTAATCAGTAAGGTGACTTACACGTCCTTTGTTTATTATCGATGCAGTTTTAATAACAAATAAACTAGTTAATTGGAATAGTATGATAAAACTCAATGAGTATTCAATAAAAGAAATTTTGGTAGTTTATTTTACATTTAGCTACTTATTTAAACACATATGTTAAGTATTAATTGTTTATCATTTGTTATATTTAATGGATAAACAAACAAGAACACAAGTTTCTTTTTTTTTCAACTAGGGAGCTACCGCCCCTGATCGCTATCGCTCACCAACCCCCGTAAATTGCTTACGCAGGACCTTTTGAATTTCTTCACAATCCTTACAAAACCCCGATCACTGAATTTAACTCACTATACAAAACATTAAAAAAAATTAGCAGAAGAAATCTCAACCAACTTTCCAGAAAAAAACGTCACAGGTTCCTTCCATGAATAAAACTAAGGGCCATATTCAGATGTTCGCCATCAGTGAATCCGCCGCGCGTATCCGCCGAAATGGTATTAAAATTAACTTTTTCGTGACTCACTTTGTCTGAAACGCCGAAGGCGGACTCACCGGCTCTCTCGCCGGCGGATACGAAACCGCCGACGACTTTCTCTTCTCTCATTGGCTGAAACCGCGCTGAAACCTTGGAAACAGTTTGTTTACATTCTTCATTCGGTTGTACTTCGTAGCAAAAATTTGGCGTCCATCTTGCGTGAAATGTGCATGCTTTGATTAGTAGGATGTTGGTATGGATTAATATATTAAAATAATTGATAACTTTAACAAAAATGAGAGAGCACAGAAGAAAATGGAACAGCTGGGATAAGAGTCGCCATGTCAAACCAACACTCCTTGCCCTGCTTCGGATCACGCCCGATAGCAAAGAAAAATGTATTGAGGTATGTAAATTGTATTTTTATTTAATTTTCTCGTTTATGGAATATTTCAGAATTGGTAAATGTTTTAGTATTCAATATTTCGGATCAATTCGGTTAGATGTTCCGTTAAATATCACCAAGTTTGTTTTGGTATCAAATATTAGAAAAATCGCTTCAAAAATTACTAATCTTAATGTGATAAAAATGTTCATTTTGTATAAAATTGAATAATTTATAATATTTTTAATGTTACATTAATCGACGTGGCAAATTTCTTTTTGAATTGTTATATTTTAAGATTAAGAATTCTGAATAGACTAGAGGAAGTCCAATTCAAGATATGAATTAAGAACATGAATGGTGTTCAATACTTTTTTTTATTCAGTGGAAGTTATAAATGAAAGCTTTAAAATAAATATATTTTAATTTTTAAGATATTATTTTTGCACAGAATATATAATTTGGTTATTACTTGTAATTCTTGATTGTTTTTATGCGCAGCTGACATAGCATTTGTTTGCGTTGGACTATCACATATTTAAAGAATTCTTATTCTCTCGCTTTCTATTAAACTAACTTCCTTCCGCAAAAAGGTTTTTTTTTAAATTTAGGATAGTATTAATTGAATTATGAAGTTTACAGTTTACACCACACACATACAACATAAAAATCATTGAATGTATATATAAACATTTCAATATATAATTGAATAGTAATCAATTATACTGTTGAATAATTTTTTCTTGTATGTAATTAATATTTTGATTTTGTTTACATGCTAGTATAATTTTTTTCAGCTCAACTAAAATGCTGTTCTTTGTGAATCCAAGAAAGAATTATTGAAAAGGGCAAATTATGAAAGTTTAAAAGGATGACACTTCTATTTAAACTGAGAGTTATCTTTTAAAAAAATTAACCATTTGATAAATGGTAATGGAAATTAATCAATTATTCATTTAAATTGCTTTGAGGTAGTACAGTTATTGTATTTGATATAATTTATGAAACAAACTTGCTCCTATGAACTGTGACCATCAAACAGTGACAATCCATACTTAAATAAGTCAAACGGTATCTACTAATAAATGCCATTATTTAGAAAATGGTTGTAAAAATGTTTGAACAAATTGGTGTAGTGCTTACTTTTTTTGTTGATAATAAATAATCTTTTTTGTGATTAGAAGAGTTTTTATGTTTTTAGGATTTAGTTCATACAATATACTTTGAAATTTTTATAAGTTACACTTTTGTCTAACTGGAGTACTAAAAATTTGTTTCTAAAATCTGCCTCACTCTTTCCTACATGTTGTACAAATTTCAATTCAATAAAGAGTAACTGCAATAGTTTACACATTTAACTGTTGAAACATACTTTTTGCTAATTGAGTGGAAAATTCTCCAACAAATTAAGTATGCAGTTAAAAATAGAATAAGTTGAAGAATATAGAATATTTATTTACAAAATTCCTAAACTTTATTGAATCTATTGTAAGAATAAAAAATGGAACTTCCAAATATTTTGAAGATATGAAAATAGTGTAAGTATTATTTATTTTGTTTTATATAAGCTTGCAAAGTTTCAGTTTTATAGATTTTAAAAATGCTGCTAATATTGGGAAATGGTAATTAAGGATTAGTTTACTGCACAATAAGGTGAGTAGTGAGAGTCTTTCAACCAGAATTAAGAAACATAGTTCCTACTTCCTAACATCTTGCATTATATTGAATTTAATGAGTAATTCCTTTGATGAGAAGATATTTCCATGTAATCATACCTTACAAAATAACTAATTTTTTTCTATTGAATATTATTTTTCTACCCTTTGCTATTATCTCCCTTTTTTATAACCATTTTTCCAAAATCATGTAAGAATGAATTTCCAAAACATACTTGGAATTAAATTTGGGAAATGAAGCATTATTGTTATGAGTTACAATAATTACTTGGTTATGATAAATGTGCAAAGCGTTTAGAAATAAAAAAGATAAAATATTTTCTTTTTCTTTTATTGTTTTTATTAACTCTTTAATAAGTTCGATTAGTTAAAAGCTTCAGCTTGGTTTCTAGTTCACTCAAACAACAAAAACAAGCGACTTGCAGTGCAGATTGAGTTTGTTTAAATTTTTGGAAGCATGTGAATGCATCAGTGACATTTTCCCGCCTTTTAATAGACAGATTTTATTGGTCGTTGAGCGTTTCAACGTCACGCCACGTCAAAAACACAACTAACCAATGGGCTGACTCTCCGAGATCTTCGCCTCTTTCGGAAGGCGATCTGAATACGGTGAATGAGATTCACGCTGGGCGGAAACGCCGCCGGCGGATTCACTGATGGCGAAGATCAGAATATGGCCCTAATTTAAAGTTTGAATATTTACTAACTGAATAATTGAATCAAAATGTTTTCCTTGAAAAATATCAAGAGCGTCTAAAAGAAGAGCTAGAGCTGAAAGGGTTAATAACTGTTGTGAATCAACATTCTGAAAAAAAAACGTACACCAATGAATCTTTTAAATTCAGTAGTGCATTCAATAGTTTTATCATTCATGTATTTGTTTCAACCCAGACTTGTTAAACAAAATCTTTTTAAACGTCGAAAATAATAAGATACAAATTTTACAATTAATTTCGATTTTCAGGCTAAAAATTATTAATTCCAGACAAAATGTGTGAAATTTTAGTATGAAATATCATATCTAAGTACATTTTTAAAAAGTGAAAAAAATTAGTTTTATCATAAAATATGGAGTAAATTGGTTGTTGTAGATAGCTCAGTAGTACTAGCTTTGACAGTACAGTCAAACCTGTTTTTGTGTGAGGAATAGGGACCTCACAAAAAATCGCATAAACAAATTCGCACCAAACATCGCGAGTAGCTATAAAAATAGTTTTCGCAGCACATTAAAAAATCCTTTTTTTACGCGGTGAATAAGGACCGCATAAAAAAGTTTCACGTAGGACCGAAACGCAATCCTCATCCTACAGCTGAATTGGGAAACCGTTTCCTTTTTTTCAGTTACCATGTAGTAGGCGACGACTATTGTTTCATGAGACCCATGTATGTCTCGGTAGCCAGATTTACAAGATTTTTTTTCTAATATGAAATTTTCATACACCGCACATCAAAAATCAAAGGGGAAAATCGCACAAAAAGTCGCTCAAATTAAAAATCGCACATAAAAGGTTCGCACAAACACAGGTTTGAGTGTACTTGCTTTATAGTTGCGACTTTATTCGAAGTGTAAAAGAATTGAAATATTTTAAAATTGAGTTTTTTTTAGAAATTATGACGGATTATTGCATATCCTGAAAATAATTCGAACAGTTTGATACCAAATATGTGTTATACAGATCAGTAATCAAAAAGTTTTGTTCTGAAAACCATTCACCAAAAACTTTTTTATAATAGAGAGATACCCCTATAGTATTCACGATATTGGTTGATATCAACCAATATAGTCGATTTAAAATAATCGAAATGGTGTCGCAGTATCGGTTAATATTATGTACTATTAGAAATATATTTAATTGACACTCTGACAAAACGTCGTAAATGCACCCATTTTGAAACCGTTTTACAAACAGTTTTATTTTTTAAGTGTTGAACGTATGACCCCCTTTTAGTAGGTCCGTTTCTCAACTTGTCTTCAACTTTTCCGTTCGTCGTGTGTGGCGGGTTGATCTCCCTGCGAATTACATGGGCTGGAATTGTTTTTCCGCCGTTCCACTTGCGGTGGTGGCCCCACGGGGGTTGGCGAGAAAACGGCTGCTTCCGAGCATTGGGAAGAATTAAACAGCTCTGAAAAAAAAATCACATTTTTTTATTTCTTTTCCTCCATGTTTTAAAAAAGATGCGGGCCCTTTTCTTAAAAGTGTTACTTGACATAGCTTCTGTAACGAATGTTGTTTTTTGTAGGAGGGGAATGGTGTCCTAGTAAAGTTTGTATAGTTGTCAAATTTCAAAATATAATAGTTTGAGTATCAATGTAAATAAAAGGGTGAACGACGTTATTTTTTTCTTCATTTGAGGAGCATGAACAGCAACGAGCTAACTTTCAACAGCTTTGCAAATTTGTTGGTACAAGCGCCAAAATTATCAATATAAAAATCTTTATTGTTAAATTTTTGCTTTGAGATATAATACTCGTATAATGAGATAAATGATTTATGTTTATGAGATAAATGAAGTGATGTTATGAGAGAATTATGAGATAAATTTTGGATTTAAGAAGATATTTTCATTAAAATCGAGAAATTTATTTATATCCATAGTATTTCCCGCTGGATTCTCCTTACAGCTCTATAAACTGTTTCAAGAATAAAATTCGAAGGATATTTTTCTTAATATATTTTCGTTAAAAAAAGTACCATTAATTCCTTTTCATTGGTGTTGTAAAGCTCCAATTATTGCTTCCATATTCTCATTTGTCAAAGGGTAACATGATATTACGCACAAAATTTAAACAATGAAGTTTAATAGCATTAAAAACATATGAAAAAAACTCTACCTCTACCTGCCATCATATGATCAAATAATTTAAGCAGTTCTTTTGGAACCTAAGTTTCAACATAAATGACTTTAATAATTTAATATCCATTATTGAACTATCATTAATTTCTTGTGATGAAAGTTTCGATCACGACTATTCAATCAAGTTCGATAAATAATTATTCGAGTAGGTTTTATAAATGCATTTAATTTTCCAAAATCTTTCTTTTTGTTGATAGTTATTGATCGTTATATTATCTCCCTATTGTCTTGTTATAACGCAATAAAACTGGTTTTAATCTGTTATAAATAATTTCTTAACATGGCCGTTCCAGATGTTAAAATGGAATTAAAGAGTTTCTCATATCCGATTTTCAATATTTCATAGTGGTATAACAATTGCTTACATGGATTACTTTATTTTGTCGATTAAGAAAATATAGGTTTATGCCTATTTTTGGTAGGCATTCCATACAAAAAAATTTCGGTAAAAACATTTACCTCAGATTTAGTTGTTGTATTATTTCAATTTATCCCTTTTATTTAGTAGTTTTTATACTTTATTTTAAACCCTTCATAAAAGAAAAATATGTAGTGATTTAAATATCTCATTTTGTATTGCGAATTAAACGGAAACTCAATTCCAAAAATATTTTTTAGTGTTTTCAAAATACATTAAAAGTAATTTTGAGAGATGGAAGTTTTGTACAGACAGGAATTCCCCCCTCTTAAAATTGAGATTTAAATAAATTTTGATGCATTTCTCCAGAAAGCATTCTTAAAAATAACTATAGTGTTTTTACAGGAAACTCTTATTTTTAATCTAATTATTAAATTTCTTGAAACTTTACTCTTTTTAAAGTACTTAAATTGTTGCGTTCCAATAAAATTTTTTTTGAAATAGATATCTTTCATAGTGTTAACTATTTTTAACCAATAAGCTACACTCCTTCTACTCGTGGTTTTCTTTCATATAACCATGCCTTTTTTTCCAAAAATGGTCTTTAACCCTTTATGCCCCAAATTATTTTCCTCATCCTCATCCAAAATATGTCAAGTTTACGTAACTGCAACTATGAGTAAACTAAATTTGGCCTTACATAACGAAAATTGAACGAATTTGGAACATTGGGAAGTGGGACTTACAAGTCCCGTCGGGTCATAAAGGGTTAAAATGTTATTAGTATATTTTCATTTCTGAGTATTTATTAGGTTTGCATTAAGTTCTGTATAAGTTTATTAGCTAGTTTGATACTTGTGTTCTCAAGAATGCAAGTAAGTAATTGTTTTTCCTCTACAATTTAAACTTTTTTTAAGTAAAAAATTTAAGTATGTGTGGAATTTAAAACGTGTATTTCCTTGATTGGAACTATTACTCTTTTAATGTTAAACAATGTTGGGCTGGAACTCAGGTGTTGAAAAGCCTTGAAACACCCTTCTTTAAAAGACGATCGTAACTATTCTTGAACTCACTACAAGTTTATATTCATGCAATTTAAAAAAACAAGGTCGTTTTAGAAATCAGTGAATTGAATGTCCTCAAATCTTTTTATGGCCAAGTCGGAATTATATCAGTTTTAATGTTAAGAAAGGTTTAATGTTAAGTTGCAATGTTTGGGGGAGAATACATTCAGATATACCTCAACTTGGCTACGTAACTATACTTATTTTAATGAAACGGTGCTATTTTTTTAATGTATTTATAAACTAAAAATCGATTTATCAAGACTTATAGCTCTTTGGTGTTCAGATGGTTGTTCCATCCATACGAACAAATTCCCTGGAAAGTTATTGTCATAAAAATTCCTCAATGAGAAGTGATGGTTTCGAGATAAGTGGGTGGACTCCTGTGGTATGCATTGCTTGTGTCAGATTAACTTAAGAAGTGCGTTTTGATCCGTGACACACTTGCCTGGGTGAGATGTAATTACTTCTCGCTTCTAAACGGCCGCTTTGAATTAGGTCGACTTTGGTGCCATGTCACTCACGGCCCCCTTTTTTTAATACCGAAAACATGATGAAGTTTAAGATGGTAAATATTCAAAGGAATTTTCGATACGAAGTAATTTTTATCGTTCTCTCTGATAAATAGACTTTCCTTTCAAATATGAATGCAATGCTTTTGCGCATTCAACAGGAAGACATTAAGCTTCTCTAAAATTTATTTGGAATTTTGTCACTTTTCACACCAGAAGTCGAACGTAGATCTATCTACCCCCTGATGCTATACAGTTTTTACTGGTTTTAAAAAATTGAATATATGTTTCCCACGCATTTCTTAGCGTATTTTCCCAGTACTAAAAAAAACTTTTTGGTAACTTTTAAAAATTCTTTCTGAGGGGTGGCAAAATGTGACAGGTATATTGTGCAGAATCCCTTTTTTCAATAGCTATGCATCTTAGAAATACTTTCCCAATCAAAAAATCCTCTCTCTGATTTTTCAATAATAATGTGATTTATAAAAATTCCCGAAATGATTTATAAACATGTCTAACCGTATTAAATACAATCCCTGATACACATTGAAATCTCCTAGGAACGCATTATCTCTCAAAGCATCTAGAAATAAATAGGAACTGGGGGATTTTTCTTATCCTTGGATCATTTTTCATTCTCATAATTCTGGGTGACATATTCTGTGTTCCCTCCCATGGCGTATTGTGATTATACAACACACAACGGTGTCGTTCATTGTATTCGATCACACAATATTTCTTTTGAACAACTATTTTTTGTCGATGTCTTTTGTACATAGGTCATTCATGTTTGCTTTAGACACCAGACGTTCCAAAACTTTTACAAGAACCGACACCGACCATCTCTTCTCGATCGACTTCTTTAGGACTTATTGCATTAAATACCAAAAATTATAATTAATATACATTTTATTCAGTATTCCAAGAAATTTTTTATCTTCTAAAAGGAAAAATAGAGGTACATTTTAACGAACTTTTAATAGAATCAATAATTTTAAAAGATAAGAATCAAATGTTTAATGCGTACAACAATTAACCTTCGAAAAATCCCTTTGTAACGAGCAATAATTATAGGCCTACTTTTTATTCTTACCTCTAAATTTCCCTTCTGTTGCTTTAGTGTTACAAAGTAAAAAAATACTTTTTCTCCATCGTATTAAATAAACAACCCCTAAATTTTATTTAGTTTATGACTGTGTAATTTTTTAAAACCAAGACCTTAAAATAGTGGTAACTAAGTAAATAAACCTTTGTAGAATTTCCAAAAATAATTATATCAAGGAATCGGTATAAAAGAACAAAAGCACGTGGACTCATGGTTCTTGTAATAAGAGGGTTTGACTTTTATTTATTTATACTATATCTCAAAAGACTTGGGGGTAACCAGAGAAAATTCTTTATCAAATTTGAAAAGTTAGAAATATGCAAAATCCATTGCATCAACTTCCAATTCCGGCTTACATCGTTTCACATTTTTAAAAATGAAGATCATCCTTACCAGAAACAGTCCTGGTGGTACTTACACCCTATGGGCAAAATCGCTCACCGATGGATTTTGGGGGTACATTGGGAATTGCACCAACTTTTTCTGGGTATTCCGTTTTATCAATTGCTAATGATTAGGGCTGTGATTTATATGTAATTAAAAATCCAAAATATGTACGTATGATATGTGTTTATTTTAGCAAAATATGTATTAAAAAAGGCCAAATATGTAATAATAAAAAGAAAATTTTAAGTAATTTTTTTAAAGGGGCTCTAAATATTACGCATATACATAGTAGTGAAGGGTGGTTTTCACTATTTGCCAACAGATCATGTTTTTTATGCTGTCTTGTCGTGAGAAAAAAAAACGAAAACCATGTGTCTACTTCCCTTCTCGGAGCGCCTGACACATTTCATCTGACAATCCCGACTTCACAACCTTTTAAAAGTTAAATTCAGCATTGGGTGCACTAATTTTAACTGCAATTTGAATGCATATTTCATTTTATGGGTTACTTTAATTTGAAAATCGGTGAAACGTGTGATTATTTTTGAAAAACTTGAAAAATGGATAAATATGTAATAAAAATATGTAGTTATAGGTTGAATATGTAAAAATATGGAAATAAACCGAAATATGTCAAAATATGTAAAATAAACATGGTCTTAATCAATTCAAAATCTTTTAAAACGTGTAGAATTCTAGAGCACACTTTAATATTAGATTCCTGAACAAATATGTAATTACATATAAATCCTAGCCCTACTAATGATACTTCCAGAGATATTTAAGTCTCCAGCTCCCCAACCCATGGTCTCCCTCCCAAATCCGCCCATGTAGACCCTCCTCAACCCTTTTTTGGCCGGAAGGAAAGGAGAGCAGCCCGGAAAATATGAGTTGTCGCTCCCATATAGGAGGGTCAAGTGGGAAGCGGCTCTAATGAGGAACCAAATGTTTAGCTTCTCTAATTCGTGTGACCCCCTCTTAACCTCTTCTGCAAAAAAAGAGAGCGAAAGAGTTACGGCTTCAATTACTCCGCACTCTCTTCATTATCTGTCCTTAAACTTGTTTCTTGTCGCTTCCCTCTGCTAAGTGCCATGGAAAGTAGACTTATTTTTTCCGGAGCGTTTCTTTCGTTTCACATTTGAGGTTCAGGTCTGAGGCAGAGAGTGACTGACATTGATTGTTGGAGGGATTTCGCTCTATGGGTCATTCACTTTCATTCACCTGAAAAACTTCTTGTAAGAGTACCTTATGACTTTGGTATGTGGGGTTATCATCCGCTTTTTATTTATGGTTCAGTAAGTTTAGCCTTTTGAATGTCAGTGGAGTAGTAGTGTGGCCAAAAGAGTATACATTTAGGGAAAGGGGTAAGAATTCTTTTGCACATATTCTGTGGGCAAAAAAGAAAAATTTTGTTTTTTTTATATCATGATCTTTCTTTAATACGAAGAAATACGCCATTTAAAAATCTATAAGTATTGTATTTGAAAAACCATTTGGTTTCTTGATCTAACCTTTGACTTTATCATTTCAGAGCTGGTGGAGGTGCGAGAGGCGAATGAGCACTTCGTGCGCATGCGCTCCGGGGCTCGCTGCCAGCTCCCCCGGGCGGAGGTGGTGTGCGTGAGGGACGTGTACCCCGACAAGGAGTTCCTGCCCAGGTGCACTCTCCTGCACCGCTGCTCCGAGACGGCGGGCTGCTGCGAGAACGACACCTTGCAGTGCGGACCCAAGGCCATGCAGGAGGTCGTACTGCACTTCTATGTAAGTCGATAACAATCCTTCTTACGAGACAGTGTACTGGTTCAACCTTTCACCAAAAATCGGTCCTCACATTTAGCTGCAACCAACATGTGGTGAACCAAAATGTTGGTACTTCCTTCGAGTACCACTCTGTGGTGAAAAGTTGAAGTTGAAGGAATACAGGGCTATTCTTTGAATGAGGTGGGTATAAAATAGGGCCTTGGGTGTCTCAAATGATCAAAAATGAGCGTAAACCCTGTTAAAGAGTGGGAATTTTAAAAACATCTGCGGGAGGACTTCCCCTAATTTCCTTTATGGCGTGGAAATCAATGATAAAAACAAAAACTATATGCACTAATATACGACAAGGTTCAGCCAGCATTGATGTAGTGTGCGGCCAACCACCCTTTTGTTGTTGGATTTTGGTTTGATGCTGACTCTGAAACTGACCGAAATTAACCGATTATAAACCCATTTTATAAACTAAAATCAATTAACTAAAAAGGAAGGCCGTACGCTTCATCAATACCGAAGTTCAAAGCACTTCATTTAAATATCCTAAAGAACTACATTTTTCCTCATATGTGTTGTACAAAATGTTTGGGGGAATTTCCTCCCCTTGAAGTCAGTCTAGTTTTTGGCATTTAAAGGGTGTTTAAACAGTTTTCCGTTAATTAATTAGTCTTCAGTTAATGTTACAGACAGACAGACAGAGATCACTACAATCTTAATGCATAATCTAATCATTAAACCACCCTCAACTTAATACGTATATCTTCTAGGTCCAGGAACTCACACAACCAACCGAGTTCTTTGAAATTTTTAGAAGTAAAAGATGTAAAACGTTTCGTTCACGACCCGTTACGTAGAATTCTTAATGTGCGATAACAGCTTCATTCACGCTGTCGTCCCTTGACCCCGCAGCTGGGATGCGACACGCGTAAAAAAACGCGCGTCGTGTTTTCTTTCGACGACGGATTAAAGACGGGGACCACCACGGTGGACAGATGGGACGCTTTACTGATATAGCCCTCTGGATTTGATGAGTTCTAGTGTGTGGATGGACCAGGTTAAGTCATTCTTCAAGATCTTTGAAACCTCGAATGATGCAGACCCAGTTCTGAAGAGTATGGGCGGATTTAGATGGAGGACCCTGAAGAGAACACTAGAAAAAATTTGGGGTCAACCTGTCCCTGATATCTCTGAAAACATGATTTACCATTTAGAAAATTGAAATCTCTTGGACTTGTGGGGCAGTGAGTGACAAATGAGATGCAGTTAACTCGATTATCCACAGCGCAATCTGGAAAAATACGGTAAGAATACTATAATTTGAGCCTTCTCAACCAGGAAATTGCGATTTCATTAGAAGCTCTTTAACTTCATACAAAACTTTAACACAACCTAATGAATCGATCGATCTAAGATCGATTTTAGACTAAAAGGGTTAACCTTATGCAAAAAAATCCTGTGTAAAATTCCAGATCCCAATATAGCATTTTATTACGATAAAAGTCTAGATTTCAAACATTCGAAAAAAATGCAGTTTTAAATTTAGTGTTTTGTAGGATTGAGAAGTCAATTTTATATAGTGATGGGGTTCATGATACAAAAGAATGTGTCACTCAGTGTGTATTAAATAGGAACTACTTTAAGAACTACATTGTTGATTATATTTTCTTGCTCGAAAACCTGTTACCTATCTTCAGTTCAGCAATGTTAATACTGTCGATTCCAGATGTTGAAGCTGACCATCTTGCATGCAATGGTCATCAATCTTCTGTAAATAGACTTTAATGGAGATGTGATAAGTTCTATTGCTAGGTTTTGTTGGCTTAAGATTAGAAATTCACTTAGCGTTTGATGAATTCCCTTTCCTCCAAACATTCTCTACCAGAAAGATTTCCTATCTATTGCTGATCAAGTGTTGAATGTTAAGTAGGAGTCTATTGAGTTTTTATCACAATCGTGTTTCAGTGTTATAAAGTGTCAGGTATTTAAATGAGAATATTATCTTTGGAGGAAGTTCTAACATTCCAACTACTCTTGTAATTGAGGTATATTTCTGGCGAACATAGTTTTCTTTAAAAATGTTCTTTCTAGTTTGATAGGAATTTGCCGATTAATTAACATTGTTGTAGGTATTTGGGATTATAGTATGAGAAAAACTGTTCGATTTAGAAGACCTTATTATTCGGAAAAACTACCATTCATTCTTAGTTACCGAAGAAGCTTATAATACTACTTTTATACCCCTTTAAGATGAACCCACCAACTACACTTTGGGAACGCCTTAACGTCTGAGGAACTATTATTTGCAAATATGAGAATTTGTGAACATCTTTTTTCCAAAGTTAAACGATTATACCAGGTCTGTGTATAGCAATTTCATTATAAGATTAGGTGCTAAGTATGCGCTTTTTGCCGTTTGATTATAGGAGTTGTCCTAAAGTAAATTGAGGGAGTCCTACTGCAGGGTCCTTGGAATCCCCCTAGACTAGAGGATGCAAAGCTAAGTATAATAATTTCCCTCTGACTTTTCAAAATCAGTTCTCGTCTAAATCATATTATTTAAGAGACGATAGATCAAAAAAGGTTTCCTTTGTCAAGAATGATGAAATTGCTGTAACCCAAATTAGTCGCATCAACATTCTTTTAAATCCATTTTTAATGAACCAAGGGAGAACTTGTCTCTTTAAGAAACCCTGACCCAAATAAGATTTTAAATGAATGGGGAAAGACAAGCCTAGTGTCTATTTTTTTCCTTGTTTCCTAAGAATTTTTATGAATAATTGTTGGAGGTACTGAGTCCCCTTAAATGATCAATTAAAGGAACTTGATGACACAAATATTTATTTCCCACAAAAATACATAAATTGCCTGTAATTTTCAAATCGTCAGTTACCATGTTCAACATGGTAACTGACGGACATTTGTGAAACATTTATGTAAGTCAGTTACCATGTATTTAAAAATTTTTCAAAAATAAATAAAAACATATTTTAAAAATTTAATTGTGCCATTAGATTAAGCCAACAAGAAAGCAATAAACTGGGTGAAAAGTGTTTTTTATCATTTATTTTTGGGAAGAAAATTACAAAATACTGAGTGTTTTTCTTTAAAAATGTCAGTTACCCGTGGAATTGCCCTCAAGATAATTTTATTTAAACAAACATTTAATGATTTTCAAGAAATTATTTTCTTGAAAAATTATAATTACGATTTTTAAAAACAACTACTACTGTACCACCACATGTAAGATAGATCAAACAACTCTAAAACGTTTCCAGAAAGTCAAATAACAACACAGGATATTCTAATCACAACTCGATGGCTCTCAAGACCATCAAGATGACGTCAACATCAGAGGATGCAGGAGAAATTAATCACGGACTACCCGAAGATTTGTCATCTAATTCACTACGAAATCAGCCCGAATCGGCTGTCAGATAACAAATGCACCGCATCAATTGCCAGATTTCCTTGTTCCTCTCCAACCACTATTTGTATCAATCTCAGTCAGTGGTGGGGCATTCCCAGCCACTGGTGAATCACCCAATCTCTATTACCTGCCTAATCGGATTACGAAAGTATATCCCTCTTCCTATTCGTCCGCTAAATGCTTTTTAAAAGGGCCTGAAAGACCCCCTCATGGGAACGATAAATATGTACTTGGGGAGGGAGATTGTTGTGTCCTCTATGGGAATGCAAACAGATTGCTCGACTGATATTCGTTCTATTTGTGTTTCTTCTTTGTGGAAGGATTTGTTGACAAATACCTGAGAGGGCGGTTGTTGTGAAATTTCGGACCTTGAAATGGTATGCGGTGTATTATATGAGGGCAGGTTATTCTCAGTATTCAATTTGGTGCACAAAATATGCGCATTCTAGAATAGATATTGGCATGCAGGTTTTTGAACGCTGTCAATGGGCTTAGAAAAGAGGATTTCGTAATTTCTTGAAAATTTTGTCTCTCAACACTTGAAATAAATGTGTTTGTTTTATACGGAGTGTTTAGAAAAGCATTTTTCATAATATTTATTGCACAAGCTGAATTACGTTTCATGAAATGGATCTTTATGTCTGGCGTACATTCAATTATTATCCAAATGTTGTCATATTTTTCATAGAAATCTAAATTTTTGATTTTAAATAAAATCAACCTATCCTGCTGTCGGAGTCGATTTTAAAACATTTTTCTTTTGAAAAAAATTAAACCTCAAAACATTTCTTTTCTAGTTTCTCCTTTTTCCAGTCAATTTGAGATTTTTTGCGAAACTGACGTAATGTTTTTGAAAGATGGATTATAAATATCAACTTTATTGCAATGATATGTACAGGTTCTCTTACTGATGAAACAAATATAGCATTTGTTCTTTTAATATCAATGAACCCTTAACGGTAGATTGATTCGTGACTTCTCTTGATCAAACGTATTATTTTTTATTATTAAAAAATGCTTGAAATATTGTCTTTTACTGCTGATACCGAGAATTCAATTATCTATGTAAACACTGTAAAAAATCGGTGGGTAGGAATAAAGAAATACCTCTGACTCAAATCGATTGTTTATTAAACCTCTTATTTGTTCACATTTTTCTACTTTTACTTGTAAACTAAGAATACATCAATATCATGCATCCGTTCTGTAACTTTTTATCTTCTTAACCAGCGGTATCAACAAAATTTTTTTCACAAATTATTTCAAATACTATCATCAACCAGTTGCATAACATCCAATAAGTACTTAATATTTTAATTCATTAGGTCCTTGGAGATCACAAGTCATCGAACGTCGAAAAGCTCCTCTTCGTGAATCACACAGAATGCGAATGTCAGCCAAAACATGCTGAAGAGACTCCTTCATCCATTGCGACTACCACTGCCTCTAGTTTCATCTCAACCACTTCATCATCTTCCACTACAACAACGGAGTCTGTTTACGAGAACGACGTTGATCACTTCCCCCAAAGAGACCAAAAATCACCGAAGTACGTATCCCCCTTTCAATTACCATATAAATCCAAGCAGCTTGATTTTGATTGTCGTAATAACCCTTTGAAAACTGTTACCTCTAAGGAAGGGAATCGAGTTTTCCGTTACAAGTGAGCGCTACTATACGCTATTCATTTAGAATTGGCGCTTGAGAAATAGTGCTTTCCCCCACGCTAGAAGCGTAACCATAGTTACGCTCTTAGCGCAGCCAATAGTAAGCCTTCTTCGTCACTTTGACGAGGATAGTTGCTATGGTTACCGATCGGTGGTGGGGAAAGGAAATATTTTTAAGCGCCAGTTCAAAATGAACAGAGTATAATAGCAGCTACGTTATTATTTGCAATTATTTAGAGGTGACTTATCTCTACAACTTTATATATTGACATAATTTGTATTGAGGATTTTTCTGTTCCCACTATAAAAAGATGCAATAAAAATATTCAGAGTTTTAGCCTGAAACTCTCTACGAAATGAGGATGGCCCTCCTTGAAAAGGGTGTAGAATGCTCTGACAAGATACCATCAGTGCTTTGCTAAGGGTGAACCCCGTGAACCATTATTTTCTTAAATTTATGGTACTGTTCCTAAAACATCAATGGGTCCATTGTAAGCCGACGACTTTCATGCGTATTTTCGACAATTTCCGCTATTTCATTATCCATTAAAATTAACGAAAGATATTCATAATACATCGAATGGGTATCTTGAATGTCTCTATGAGACAAACTGTAGTTAAGGAACCCTTATAAAGCATTAGTAAGTGTTTAGTTATTTGTAATGGTGCTTATGCACGGTGTTGTAATGTGAAGGGTGTTTATTTCCAGGTGCCGCCCCTGCCCCAGTCCGTTCTGCGTGCGTGAGCTGGAGCTGGGTCGGTGCAGCTGCGACTGCTTCGACAAGCACAAGCCCTGCATTCGGGTGAAGAGAGGCCGGGAGGTGCTGGGAGACTCAGAGAGAAGGTGAGACTGTCTTTTCATCTAATACTCTTTCTCAGGGCTCGATTTCTAAAAAAAGAGGTACCGGAACTGTAAAATTATTGGTATCAAAACTGAAAAAGTTAATACTTTTTAATACCAAAACTTATGCATTTATTTTCAAATTTAAATTTATAAAATAAATTCAAATGTGTTGTACTAGATTGTACTCTGTTCATTTAGAATTGGCGCTTGAGATGTAATGTATTAGAAGCAGTTGCTACAGTAATTATCGAAATTTTTTTTCTTGTGCAATAACAAGGCAACCGAAACAGAAGTAGTAAAAAATACTGTAAAAAAATTGGTCCCTGAAGTTGTGTGATGAGCGTTATTAGGTGTTTTTGAGCGTTTTTGATCCTGTTTCAGGCGCCAATTCTAAATGAACAGACTATAGGAAGAGTTTTCTAACTTAATTATTAATTTATAATTTTATAAGACGATAAACTCTTTATACATCTTTTTTTATAGTGCCAGTGGGTTATACTTTTTTCCAACAGGGTGCCTCTTGTAAGAGGTGAGACGGCTTATCATCAATGAACCATAAGTGTTGTATATTTTGCCAATTTAAAGAATATATAATGCGTAGTTAAAGTCCTTAAATGGTAGAATTTAAGATGTCGCAAATTTTCTTTGCAAAAATGAAAAAGAATCAACACCAGGAGCGGATTGTGAGTAGTTCAAATGGGGATTCACAATCATATTTTAAAAGAACAATTAAGTAAAAACCTTAAAATTGAAGCACAAATATTGTTATTTGTAAAAAAAGATAAAAACGCATTAAAATATATTTTAAATTTGAAATATGCCTTTCTAATATTTTGTTTGGTAGGATTCTTACTGTTATGAACTTAATCTGAAACCAAATCTGATAAGTTGAGTTCAAAGTACAAAAAGGGGGTCTGGGGGTTCTCCCCCAGAAAAATTTTGGAAATTTGAGAGTAAAAACATGGTTTCAATTCATTTTAGGACTTTTTTTGTACATAGAAAGGTATCCGCTAGCCTGATGAATGGGTCTTGCGGGCTGTAGTTAGGAGACCCCTCAAATAGAACATAATATTTTTTTCCAGAAAAGAGGTTCCGGAACGGCGTTCCGACTGAAATCGAGTCCTGCTCTTTCTATTCATCCGTATTTGACCGTAATTAACTCAAAAAGTATGCTTAAATAGTATAAAGTTGGTGATCGAAATTGATACTTTTAGACATGCTTCGATTTCTAGAAATGCATAAGTGCTGGAATGGTAACCTTCTGTTAGATAAGTGGGGGTATTCCAAAGTAGGATAATTCTATGGGGCGTTCTCTGGGACACGTGTATTTTAAATCGAGCTCTGCTTTTTGATATGCAGGGTGTTTCAGATAAGTGTTTCATAACTTTGAGGAGGGGTAGGGCACACCTTAGATGACTCAGAATCTCATTGGAATGAGGGGTCGGAAATGCACCCCTAACGAGCTAGGGGTTAATGTAAACAGAGGAATACTGATGTGATAGTTGTTTAAGGTATCCGCCTACCTTTGAGACCATTTTTTTGAAATACTTGATTTAAAAAATAATTTTTTAATTTTTAGTTTAACCCTACAATGCATGATTTTTAAAATTCACTTGAAAATTATTTATGTGTCTTCTATTATGGTGTAAATTAGTAAAAAAATACTAAAAAAATTAATTTGGTCCTTTTATTTTGGCGTTTTCTGTGTCTTGACTTTCGTCTCACTAGCTACTAACAAATGTCTCAAAATAGTACCCCTGCTGCCATTTACTGGCAATCTAAAGTGCTAATGCAATGAAATGTTATATTTATTGTACTTATTGAATGGTGTTGTCGTTTGGAAATGGAAGTTCGAGTAGAAAATGGGGAAAATGTCGTGTTGCCAAATGGCAACAGTGCACTGTAGGGCTAAATGTACATCAAAACATTGATCAATGCTAAAAAAACAAAATTAATTATATTTTCTAAAATATGGGGTAATTAATGTAAAATTTTAGTGAATTTTTATAAAACCCCTCTCACTCTTGCCCAAAAACTATTACCCCTATATAAATTTCCTTTGGACACAAGTATCATATAAACACTTATCTTCAGAATGGACTATTTTCTAAAATTTATTTTGAAAAGTAATTGTTTTACAGCATAAAATGTAAAGGTAAGTGAAAAATTTCAAAATTTCTACAACCATTTAACAAAAAAACGGCAATAAAAATAAAAAATATAAACTTACATAAAAATCTGTAGTCCTTCTGGTTAATAACAATATGATTAATATACTGTAAAAAATTTGGTGTGAATATCTTGGATAGTTTTTGAGTAATCATGTAAATAGTGGAGGGTTTTTATGTAAAATTTAGTTCTGAGAAAATACTCCGTTGCAGCCTGCGATCTTTTTGTTCTTTTGTTGTTCGCTGTAACTGTTCATAATCTGCCATTGGAAATAAAAAAAAAGTTCTGAGAAAATTAGCTTTAAAGTTAATATTTTTATACGATCGCACACGACTATCTGTTTTAAAAACGCTTTAATTTCAAGTAAAATGAAAACAGTTTTGGAAAGATAAAAGTCTAAACTATTGAAAATGTAAGAATCAAATTTTCGACGAAAAAGTCGAAAATCGTCATTTCAGGGGTAGGCGGATACCTTAAGGGCATCGATTCGGATATAATAGACCATCGATTCGGAATCTAGCTCTTGTAGCCACATTACAACAATCAAAAATGTCAATACATTCAAAGTAAACTTGGGAATTTATTTTCCCGCTTTATCTGATGTGATTCCAATACCATAAAACTTAAGAAATCCTACAAAAGTTTTTGATATTACTTTTGTAAAAACGAACGATATTTAAACGTATAGATTTCCTCATCTCTTTTACACTTATAAACTAATATTTTATCTCTTTAGATGTGTTCAGTCCGGCCAGTGCAACATACCTGATTGCGACTACGGGGGTTTCGACCCCGAAAAGGGTCGGTGTCCGAGAAGGCCTGACCACGACACCTTCAAGGGTGGAAGACCCCACCCAAACCACCGGAACCCCAACCACAGATGGACATACTTCGAAAGAGACTAACTGATCCTATAGACACCCTCAAAAGTGCTACAATCAGGAAATAAAACTATAGAGCACGCCGAGGGCTTGCACAGCGTTTCGTAGAGGTTTTTGACTCTGATGAACGAAGCCTTCACTATCTTCCTGTTGCCATCTACGAAAGAGCTTTTTATACGAGCTGCCAATACGTGTTGGAAGTCAACGAAATCTCTTGTATATATCTCAAGCACCAATCAGTTCGTGGTTAAAAGCATTTTGTTTGTGCTCGTTAGTTGACACTGTTCTTGTTTTGTCCGATGATAGAGGATTATCGCTTGCATTTCTATTTATTTCTTTTCTACGAAGATTTCAAAGAAGTTTCCCCCCCAAAATTATGTTGATTTGTTTTCAGATGTTAAGACTGTTTTGTTTCTCAAGTCAGAATTATTAAGAAGTGTTCCAAAGAATGTGTTGTAAACTGAGTTCTCTTACAATTATTGTTTTACTTACTTTAAGTATAAAAAGTGAAGCATATGACTAATACTTCTTGAAGTATAACAAGATATTTTGCATTTGTGTATCAGTGTAAAGTTATTTTTTTAATTCAATGAAAAATATTCATTGCGCTAAGTTCCCAACACACAAACTAAAGGTGATAACCTAGCCATGCCTAAAGCTCTGGATGAACTACGTTACATTTAGTTACGTACTGGATGAAACTTTGCTATCCAGGGCTTTAACCATGCCAACTTAAGAGATAATTTTCAATTATTGCATTTTTTCCCCAAAATTCTCAAAATTTTATTTTTCACTAATTAGTTTCTTTCAACAATCCACTTTTATCAGAAACAGAACATTTTGATAATTTAAAGTAGTCTGATTCAAAGTTGATTGAAAATTAAATCACCATTTAGTTTTAAGCACACTAACATAGACGAGAGAGTTTTTATACTCTGAATATAATTTACTATATGCCATGCGATCAATATAGTATTATTACAACATTGTAACCACGGTAAAATATTACATATCTTATAGTTCACTGCCACACAAATGACTGACACAGTTATTTCTTCATTCTTTCATTCGTATATTAATAGAAATAAATGTCTACTGAGATTTTGTACATTTAATGTTATGTCGATGTAAGAAATAGTTATTTCTTCGTTTTCAATAAAAGTACTATATTAAAAATGTGTTCTCATTTTTAAATGTTTGTATTTCGGTTTTCTTGCATTACTTGCATTAAAAAACTACCCCAACACGTAAACGTATGTAGTATTTATTACAGCATGTCATGGGAAATTACAAATTGGTACAGTTTTTCTGCTAGGACATTTTTTTTACCACACTTATAAAATATTGGTAAAAAACTATACTATGTAATTAATTACAATGTTCATAAAATAAACCAGTACTTAATAGTTTAGTTAATTGATCGAAATATAATTTACTTGAAGGTTAATGGACCCAAAACATGTATAAATTTTAGATGGCCAAGATTTTCAATGAAAATACCAACATAATACACCAACCAAGAGGAACGTAACCCATAGAGTATGCGCCTGATTCTGAGATTCTTTTGTTTCTCAAATACAATTGTGGAGGGTTGCTTAAGTGCTTATAGACTCTTTTAGAGAGAATGGCCTACCCCTAAGCAGAAAAGTAAAAAGTTAAACAGTACGGTATATTCTCTTCTGCTCATTTGTCAAAGCAGCCCCAAAAGCAATTTTCGAAGACCTTTTTGTCACCATTCTCTTTACTTAAGAGATAAAACGGATGAGGGCAGAGACAGCCGAGACACTCGTGGAAAATAGCATTTCTTTTAGGAGGGGATGTGTGTCAGTATAAACTTGGCATGAATCGTTTAGTAATTACATTCTTTGTTTAGGGATATCCTGTAACATCGGGGAGAAATTTTTGATAACCTGTTTCTAAAATGTAAGAACTTAATGGAGAGTGGAATACTCTCCAACTTTTTTGGGACAAGGATAGGAATAATAGGGTTATATTATTACAATATAAATCTAACGAAGATCAATAGTTATTCGAAAAGGTAATCTAAAATGAAAAAATTGAAAGTGGTTCTTAAAGGAAAAATGTACTGATCAATAAAACCTTCCGATTCATAGGGACTATAACGAAAAAGGTGTCCCTCGCTTTCTCGAGGAAATATGATGTTAGTAGACGACAGATGTAAACAGTATTTTACATAGTTCCAGTTCCTTAGTTTCCTGAAAACATTTGGGTCTTCATTAATAAGTGACAAATTCATCTATGATCGGATACGTTTTAATACACTAGCGGAAATAAAAATCCCAACACCAAGAAGGAAAGGAGATATCAAAGTCAAATTTATTTCTATGATTGCACATAGTATCAATGTGAATTACTTTAAAAATCAGCCTTCCTGGATGTTAGGGGGCTGAGAAAATCGGTGAGGAGTGTTGTCTCCATAGGTGTCCATTACCGCCGTCACACGACATGGTATTGAGTGACAGGGGCTCTAAATGACTTTTAAGGGATTGGAGGACCATGTAGCCTCCTCAGGTAGTCCAAATTCATATGGTGCTCTAGCGGACGTAGCATATCGGGCTAGGGGATTTCTCCTCTTTCTCCGGACATGTTTTGTGCGCGTTGGTTCTTACGAACGGATAGGCCAGGGTAAAAATGCAACCTAGGGGGTTAAGAAGAAAGCTTGGACATTGCATACAACATGTGGTTGTGCATGTTTCTCTTGAAATTTGTCCCCAGGACTGGTCTGAAGGTAAGAACGGACAACCGGCTAAAAAACCTCAATGAAGCAGCTCCGGTTGGCCAAAATACCGGTAGATCATACTGAGAACAAGCGGCAGTGGGATGGATGTCGTTTGCAGTACTGCGGATTGTCCGTTCGGTCCGCATAGCTTCTTACATCTTTGTCAGTAAACAAGGGGCTGAAAATGGGCATTTCTGTTTCCAATAGTGCACGGAATAAGGAAATGAAAATCCCAATTTCATGACATTGTGTTTATGAGAGAATCCTGATTCGGTTTGGAGCACCATGACGGTTGGGTATGAGTTTGAAGACACAATGGAGAGAGCGCACTCAGCTGATGATTTTCTAATCATTTCACAGAGTGGTGAGGCAGGGTAACGGAGTGGGGATGCATTGGATTCCATTTCTGCTACTCTTGAGTATGATTCACCAGTGCTTTTTCCAACCAGAGCTGCGTCATTGAGATTTTGCAGCCGGTAGACCATCCTTACCTTCAGACCTGTCCTGGGGACAAATTTCAAGAGAAACATGCACAACCACATGTTGTATGCAATGTCCAAGCTTTCTTCTTAACCTCCTAGGTTGCATTTTTACCCCGTCTTTCCTGTTCTCTAGAACCAACACCCACAAAACAGGTCCGGTCAATGAGGAGAAATCACCTAGCCCGGTACGCAACGTCCGCTGGTGCACCATATGAATTTGGACTACCTGAGGAGGCAACATGGTCCTCCAATCCCTCAAAAGTCATTTATAGCCCCTGTCACTCAATACCATGACGTGTGACGGCGGTAATGGACACCTATGGAGACAATACTCCTCACCGATTTTCTCGGCCCCCTAACATCCAGGAAGGCTCATATTTTAATCAATTCACATTAATACTATGTGCAATCATAGAAACAAATTTGACTTTGATATCTCCTTTCCTTCTTGGTGTTGGGATTTTTATTTCCGCTAGTGTAGTATGAAGCAAGAGCTAAATAACTCCGAGCTAATACTGTTAGAAAAAGTAGATTCGGACGCTTGTATTATTTCATCGTTATAGTATTATTTTTGCAACGTTACGCTCCATCCTCCTTTGAAGGAAGTGCAGTTGAGGCTCGTATAAAGGGGACTTTCTTTAGTAATTAATTTTGGTACCATTAGCCTCTTGGGCTTGTCACCGTCTTTACCTCTCAGGGTTTCTCTACAAATTACGTTGAAATTCGAGATGGGTTATTTAGCTTTTCCTCCAACATTTATTCGTTTAATTCTGTCGTCATGTTCAAAATGATTTACTTGTATTTCTTTAAAATGTTTCATTATAACATGGTGCATAGATTGATTATTCAAAATCTCAATAAGAATACAAATAGGATTTAAACTACAGTGAAATAAATATAATATTTTATATATTAATAACTCACGATATATTAACAGATATTTTCCGACATTTTGACGATGTTAGATTGATGATATAATAACGATTAATATCAGAGCAATATTGATACTTGAGTAATAACTCTGTAGGGTAGACTAGGGATACTTGATCCCTAGCCAAAAAATGCACTAAAATAAAATGTCAGATCTTTGAAATCTGGCAACAATTTTTAAGTTATACTTGTACACAAAAACTGGCGACACTACATCTTTTTTTAGTCATTTTATTTCAGCACAAGAAGTGATTGCTTTAATCTTGCATGGAAAACTTTTTTCTAGGTAAATATGTTATTTTGTGTATTGTCTGTAATATGCACCTTAAAAACTTAAACTAAGTGTAATTTCAAAGTATAGGCTGTCTTTAACAATTAAGTAATTTCATTAGTGAGCATCCTTTGATTATTTACTATTAAAAATGTATGTTTTGTATGAATCGCATATTAGGGATACTTGATCCCGTTCTTTCGAGGGATACATGATCCCAGGATCAAATATCCCCTTCGAGGTATATATGAGGGTCCTTCTTACATCTTACATGATGAGGTTGAACAAGCTGAAGTAGATGATCCTTCTTTAAATAAAAATTATTTTGTTTTAGTTCGATTTGCCACAAAAAGGATGGTTTCCCATTATGTTGGTCAAGTAGAACGTAAAGTTGGATTTTCAGAATTCGAAATCAACTTCTTAAAAAGAAAAGGTTCCTCACTCAACCAATTTATTTTTCCTGAAATAAAGGACAAAAGTGTTGTAGAGGAAAATGATTGTGTTAAGTTGCCTCCTCCAGTTAGGATTAGTGGAACTTTAAGAACCGCATCAACTCTAATGTTTGTGTTTGACTTTTCTGATTTTGAAAACATTTGCTAAGATTTCTTTTTTTCCAAGTAATGCTTCTACCTGCATATACACCTCCACTTTTATTTTCAACAAATATAATTATTGTTACAAGAAGTAAATAAGATTTTAAAATTTTTATTGCAAAGTATTTGCATTATTCGTTGTAGTTTTAGCTGCATTAGAAAAACTACTTACTATTTGTGAACAATTTTCATGTTTGTATTGTTATTAATACCTAAGAAAATGAATTAAAATCAAGGTTATTTTTAAAAATAATATTTAGTAAACGAAATATATATAGGTAAATTGCTTGTATGATGAATAATAACGTAATTTCTGAGTGGGATCAAGTATCCCCCACGAAGGGATCATGTATCCCTAGGTGTTGGGATACTTGATCCCTTGATAAAAAAATTTAAAACTAATTTTACTAAAAGTATCTGTTTACTTTCTAGTATTTTTTTCGTCTTTTGGGTAGAGGATAGTGTTACCAATGTTCATGCCAAAAATTTCTGAAAAGTGATGATTTGCAGCTGAGAAAACAATTAAAAACCAAAGTGGGGATCAAGTATCCCTAGTCTCCCCTACTCCAAGCTAGTTACTCGTTATTCTTAAAGCTTCTTAGAGAAATGTTTTGGAATTGCTTGGTTGCTGCAATGATAATTCTACTGTATTCACCACTATCTTGACCTAAGGTTATCCTGGAATAAAGCTTTTTCAAAAACTGATTGGCTTAAAATCTGTTTCCCTTTGTGAACTACCAATTGGACATTTTGATTCCAGGTTGATCATAAGTTACTTTTCACATTGCTTACAATTCTTACAGCAAATAACTATTTTCCCTCTTCTAATTCTTTTTTTTCAGAACTGTAACATGATTTGAATATTTAAGCATAATCTAAATTTTCTGGAAGAACATATTTACTAGGTTTCGTAATTTAATAGGAACAGCTGGATTCAATAATAAACTCTCTTGACTAGATTTCAAGACGTAATATATGACCCTCCCCTTATGAAGACAGACCATTTTCCCATTCTTCCTTTTGTTGTAAAAATATAACATTGATCGATTGGGCGTTTCCGAAAAAAGAAAAGATGAGCGTCTCGAAAGAGGGTCTCTCGAATTAATCAAAAGCCGAACAGAGCAGGAGGTTGTGTCAATAGGTCGGAGAGCCTCAATTAGTTGATAGTTGAGAAAGTCAATTGTGTTTTGGTCAATTGAATGTGGGAACTTATATACGGTGGGGATTAGTTTTCAGCCTATGATTTACGTTGCGTAATTTAGTGGGTTTTGTCATCGCGTGTGCTCTTCGTACGTCTATTAATGGAGATGGATGAAGAGTAATTTTGTGACATTTCACAAGCATTTGGAGTTCATTGTTTTTTTAAAGATCAATGTAAAGGAAGAAATTTTTTTTGTTGCAAGGAATTTCCTTGGTATTATCTGCAGTGTAATGTAAAAAATTAGATTATATTTATTTTGTTAAAATTCGGTGCTCTCTTTGCAATTTCATTTTGGGTTTTTATAACTTTTACCTCATCTATTTCATTCATGAAAGATATTTATGCAAATTTTTTTAACAAGTTTTAATTTTTGCTATATTTTGTCGATGTCTTATGACTATGTGAAAGGAAAGCAACTTAATACAGTTAATAAATTACATATTTACATAGGATATACTCCTCTTTAGTCATTCCACCCTAAAACGACCATTTATGAGGATGCCCATTCATACATTTTACTCCATTATTTCGTATAAGTCAGTGCTGTAATCCATTGTTCCAAAAATGTAGGTCCCCATTTTTTGCTAGAAATATTTTAACCCTACGCAGGTGATTTCAGAGTGTTTTTAGAAGTGTTTATAAAAGTTTTGCACTATGATTGCGTACGTTATCCCACTTCCCCATGTAACTTTAAATTTTATTTGGACTATCTAGAAGTTAAAATTATAAATCTGAAATCCCTTTTGTAGATAGATTTATAAATATGTAAAGAGATCAATATGTATATGAGAGAGACGTGAAACAAAAAGTAAGAGAATCGCTGTATTACTACCAAAAAAAACTACACAAGTGAGCTCGTTTTAGAAAAACATTTATCTCAAGGAAAATTAAGGTCTTAACCTCTCTTCATGAAGACACATCATTTTGAGGTATCATTCTAATCATCTGTCCTAGTATTTTCGGAAAAATAATCCTCGCACATTAATTTTTATCTCCTGTGGAAAAGTAGTATCATGCCGAGAGTTGTTCACATCGCTCTCAGGCGTCAGGAAACGAGAAAGTCATCCATCACCTTGTGGACCAAAAAAATAAGTTCACAACTTGGGGTGCTGAGACACCTGATCCCCGCTTGTTCTTCAACGAGCAGTGTTTCTGAGGATATCTGTTTTTCCAAAAAGAATGCCCTTTCAGTCTCATTCCATCTGACCCCGAGAATCGCAACATTTCTTTTAAATTGAAAAAAAATTGTCTAAATTACATCTAAATCTGTCTAAATCTTACTCACAACTCTATATGAACTAATAGAAATTATTATTATTGTGAAATTATATTGGAACATAAAAAGGGAGATATTAAAGCATCAGTTCCGAAAATTCGCATCAAATGTGAGTTACGAAAAATGTTTACAAAATGATAAGTTTTTCTCTACCTGCTTGGCTGACTTTCAGATACTATCTCAATTTTCCCAATGCATAGTTTCGATATTTTTCCTTATTACGAATGATGTTTAATACTCATTATCACCTGATCCTTTGAGAATAACAATTATTTATGTCCTTGCATAGTGTCAAACTTAAGCATAGTTTTCTTAAGATTATACCACAAAATTCTAAAATATAGAATGTAAAAACACCATTCAATTACTTACAGATTTAGATCTTGATAGAGGTTTATTTGTTCCACCGAGTATTTGCTAGTTTTTCTGATAAAAGAACAAATAACATTGCGAACTTACATTGCGAATTCAAAAATATATTCACTAAAAGAAATTGCGGCTAATACAAAAGCTGAGTTACGAAACAATTAATTGATTAATCTATCCACATCATCATAATTGAAGAAATCTCATTGTTAAAAAATATCGAGAGAACAGCTATCACGAAAATAAATCACCACAATCCTTAATTAAATCTCTAACCTATCCAAACGGAATTCCCCCATTGATGAAATTTCACTAATATCCCCCCATTTCCTCTTACACATTATTTTTCCCGGGAAATCAATTTAGATCTGAAGTAGATATCTCAACGATCTCCCTTTCTCGGCACTCAGCTGAAAATAACCATTTTTCTCCATTAGACCCCCATCTAAGTGTATGTGTGGGGGCCCTCTATCTCCAGACGTACTCAAAAGCTAGTTAGGGCCCGGGATATCAGCCTCCCATGGAGGGTGCTGCCTGGGGTATCTTTGAGGGTCAGACGCCTATCTTGACGCGATGTCGATCAGGGGCTTCTATTTCAGTATTTTGAAAAGTAGTGTCACTTTGGATTTTTTTTGCTGAGATGTTTGCTGACATCTGCTGGTTTTGGAGGCGGAGGTTATGATGCAGCGTAACTTGTTCTTAACTAGAATGTGAACAAATCACTGATTTAGTTAGAAAAATTATTTTTATAAAATTAACAGTTCTGTTCATGAAGTGAAGGTTATATTGATGATATGCAAAATAGATTTTAGATAGCGTGTATCGTCTAGTATTATCATCTCTGTACTAATTAATACTAATTTCCTTTCTTCATTTACTCTTGGGTACTTAATTTTGAAAAGAACTATTAGACAGTTTATTTTGTGAAACGCAAGGGTATTTATTCCCGATAGGTGGGGGGATGGTGATTCCATTAAAATTGGATCATGAACGGTTAATATCCTTAATCCCAGGAGCACAACTAATACCAAATAATATGTCCATTACGTAAATGCAACTAATTTGGTCATATATGACAAAAATTGAACGAATCTTGTACATTCGTGTTGCTTGGGTAACGCATCTCAGGCTACCCAACATAACTCCATCGTTCTTCGAATTAAATTTCATAAGGCCTTAATAGTTTTAAGTCTATGTCATTGTCTCCAACCCATCTCACTATACAGGGTGTATCTGAAATGGTGCAACAAACTTTCAGGGCTGATAGTACTCATCAAGACGAACAAGAATCGGTATAGAAAGGGGGTCCCAGACCAAATACCATGGAGTTAAAAATGGAGCGACAACCCAAAAAAATCATTGAAAAATTCGATTTGTAGAAGAACTACTATTGGTAAAAACTTTTTTATGGTCTCAAAAATTGTGGTTTAATATTATCTTTAAAATTACCTCATAAGTCTTCACTTTAAATTTTTTTTATTATGAAAAAAGTTAAAAAACACAAAATGTGAAAACTCTGCCTAAAACCTTATTTTGTATTTCGAAATCCTTTCTTTTGATTTGATAATCTCAAAGATCATAGTTGAAAACCCTTAAGTCCAAAGTTTCACGTAAATACAATCAATATTAAACGCTTGAGATCCTGTTAGAGTTTGTTTTTTGGGTGCGGAAGCAGTTTTCTAGAGCTGTTTCCAGAACAGCTGTTTGCGCACGCAAAAAACAAACTTTACGTACGTCCCTGAAAGTTTGTTGCACCATTTCAGATACACCCTGTATAAGTTTTTAGTTAAGAAAGTTTTTAAGTTTTACCTCTAGGTGCATGGTTTATTTATAGTCTTGTTTAACTATGAACTGTTCTCTGCCAAAATCTGCTTTAAATTTATTCATCTTTCGCAACACTTACCCAGTCTCTGTTGTGCCTTCCTTTTTCTGACATCCTGTTCTTCATTTGTCTTTCGTATACGTCACTGTCTATTTGGACGGCATTTTTTCAACTAAACTCTACTCTAATTTCCACGGCCTGGCGTTCCATTGGTTCTATCACTAAGCGCCAAGACTGCTACGTAACCACGAGACCTAGAGCGCATGCGCCACGGGCCGTTTGGGCCGAGCAAATAGACACTTCGTTCGTATACACCACAACAATATTAGTTAACTTAGCATTTTTAACTTTGTGGAACTAACTCACTCTGAAAATCTTTCGAATGTTTAAAAATTAGTAGTGTTTTCAAATCGCTTGTTTATTTTCATGCCAAGTTCATAGCTTCATTAAGCAGAACAGGCTACATTTTTTCTTAATCCACATCTTCCATTTCCCTAATCACTGTCTCTCTCTTTCTCCCGTTACCTCCAGCCCTTGACCTTCCCCATGGAGCAAGCCTCGCCATAACGAGATAATCTTCAATTGTCTTTCGTATACGTCACTGTCTATTTGGACGGCATTTTTTCAACTAAACTCTACTCTAATTTCCACGGCCTGGCGTTCCATTGGTTCTATCACTAAGCGCCAAGACTGCTACGTAACCACGAGACCTACAGCGCATGCGCCACGGGCCGTTTGGGCCGAGCAAATAGACACTTCGTTCGTATACACCACAACAATATTAGTTAACTTAGCATTTTTAACTTTGTGGAACTAACTCACTCTGAAAATCTTTCGAATGTTTAAAAATTAGTAGTGTTTTCAAATCGCTTGTTTATTTTCATGCCAAGTTCATAGCTTCATTAAGCAGAACAGGCTACATTTTTTCTTAATCCACATCTTCCATTTCCCTAATCACTGCCTCTCTCTTTCTCCCGTTACCTCCAGCCCTTGACCTTCCCCATGGAGCAAGCCTCGCCATAACGAGATCATTTTTATTGCATGAACTAATCCGACACCCGCTTTCTCTTATTCCACCCTTGCCCTCGATCCAATAGAGTTTGATGCGCTGGATACTGGCCAAGAGAACCCCGCTTGCCCTCGTTCGAGATCCGAACGAAGAAAAAAAATCGCACACGACTTTCACTATCTTGAATGAAAGACGGGTCTTTTCACAAATAATAGGGTGTTGCCATTTTCATTTCCTAAAGAATGAAAAGAGGCCCCACGCGCGTGAGAATATATAACATCATCCAAGAAACGGACCATTATGTAAGGGAACCTACAGATTTAAGTCGACATCTTTTTGGAAAACAGAACTAAGTGGGGATCCTGATTACAGATCGGAATCTTTTATTAATAGGACGACTCTAGACAGCTTGTTTTTTTTAAAATATTTTTAGCATATTTTTTCGAAGTCACAATAATTTTCTAAAGAATAGTAAATATAGCATCCTTTAACTTTATATTCAATATATTTATATTTCTTCAAATCTCCAGTTTCAGATAACTTCTGTAAATTCATTAACTGATACCTAATTATTAAATCAAACAGACTAATATTTGCGACGAGACTACGGGGTGATCCACCCTCGAGTTACCCTTCAGACAAGATCCAAATGTTCTGCAATGCGTAAAACATCATTTTAAGGGACATCGTTTTGAAAATTTTAAGTGGAAGGACCCCTAAAACCTATATGGATCCCTCAGAACTGCTATACCTCCAAATTTCAAAATTGGTTGCACAGAGAGAAAATTAATAAATAATTTAAGGGTGTGTTAAGGTCTTTTCAGGGAGAGAAAACCTCAAGTGCACTCCACAAAACAAACAAATGAAAAGCAGAGGAGGTTGAATTTATAACTTTTATAGTTAAAATCTTAAACCATTTTTTGGAAAGGTTAAGATAGAGATTAGGGAAAGTGCAACAAAGCAATTCTCTTCTTTTAGGTGTTACAGGTGTTTCTTTTTTCTGTAGTGTTCCCTACCTCCAAAAAATATTTCTCTACAATAAAACATTTTTTCATAGCTATCCTGGTCCAAATGTGAGATATAGCCCAACCAAAGACATCTGATCTACTGACTATACAGCTTAAAAATGGTAAGGTCTGAAAAACAAGACCTCTTCAATAACACTCCAATGACTAATCCACCCTAAATTACCTCAAGATTGACGGGCTAAGGTCGCTCAGACCCAAAGCAAAACGCGATCCAATGAAAAAAAAGCGGTGTCACCAAAACACACGGAAGATATAGAAGGAGGTTACGGACACCGCGCGGTGTAAAAATTGCGACTCTGACTCTACACCCTCCTCCACTGAGTAGAAGCTTGAAATACGGTCTCGAAGACGCGCTCAAACGAAAATAACTCTGGAGACCTCTCAAAGAGGGATTACCGACGAGATTTATTGGGTGGAGAACGCAAGGTGGGCACAGTGCTCCCAACGGCCCTGTCGTTGTCAACAGAGTGACTCAATGCAAGCGGAATATGGAATCGCGTCTTCCTTCAGCCCTAACCTATTTAATTTAATATTAAGTGGTGCGTGAGTACAAAGGTGGTCCTCTCTTAGTTTTTAAAATATCCGACTGTCTTTTTTTTAGAAAGGGAAATGGGGTGTTGTGAACAGTTGGGTGGCACGTACTTTGTGATGATCGCAGAGACATTAAAGGACCCGCGGGGTGGAGAAATTGAGATCGTCGCTGATGAAGACCGTTGGAGATTTGGATGGGGTGGATGGATATTTTGGGACGGTGATAAGTGAGAGATTAATGTGGATTTATTTTACGATACACTCCCGCACATCTTGGCTTATTTCTCAGGTTATTTAAATGGATCGGTGTGGTTATATTAGCTTGAAAAGTAGGGGAGATTCGTGTACCTAGGGCCACCTATATTTATAGCCCCCCCCAAACTAACCCTCAAAAGGTGTTTTAAGTTATCAAACTGATATGCACACATCCTCAAACTTTTTTCCTTATCACTTTGATTTTTAATGATGAAAATGGAAAGGGAAATATGGAAATGTTCTTCTTATGATGGAAAGAGAAATATAGTGTTATTTTGCCTGTTTAACGAACTCCGTAATATATTTCTTGGAATCTTCTGTGAAACTTGACCCTAGGTACACGGATTTCCCCGTACATTTTTCTAAAATTAACATATTTGAGCCATAAGTTCTGTTTCAGTTTAAAGAAATTATATTGTTTGAAAAAAGTCGCTCTAGTTTGAAAAGTTAATTAATTTAAAAGTTAGTTAATTATACAAATTAATTTATTCCTTATAATTTAAGACTTTTATTCCATTAATTTAAGAGAAATAACAGTATTTTCCAAAAAAAATAAACAAAAATACTAAATTTATTAGCTAAAATTAAAGTAATTTTATAAATATCAGTTATGTAATACATTTCATAAGAATCGAACGCGTTTTTATGAAAAAAATAAGGAAACATAAGCATTTCACTATGGGTGAAACCACGGGGGCATTCGTTTCTGACGTCCCTTTTTAGGGAAGCTTTTCGAGGGTCCAAAATAAGGTCAAGATAAAATATTTTGGAAAAATAAAAAAACATCCCAACTGATTTAATGTATAAGCAGTAATATATATCGGCATTGGACATTTTTTAAAATAACAACTAGGATTTTTCAGCTTTTTCTTTTAAAATTAAAAAAAGCACTTTTCTGAAAAATTCTATCTTCCAACTTTAAAAAAAGTGAAATTTTTTTAAAATTCTGCTTTCTTCTTGTGTTCTTTATGTTCTATGAAGACCAGAGATACATCAGTGCAAATTTTGCTTCAAAGGAACAATTTTTGTAGAAATAGGAGGATTTTTAAAAAACGTCCCTAAAAAGGGACGTCAGGCAGTAATGGGTAAATAATGTTGCAATACGTTCCTGTAGTTAGTTATTATTTTATTTTTATATGACATCAAAGAACATAATTCTCAACTTCTTTTGCAAATCTTTCTAGAATTTTTTTTGTTTGACATCGATTGTAGACTAGATTGAAGGCTGAAGGGTGTGTGAAAAATATGAGTATCCCAACTGGATAGGGTGGAATTTGTAAAGCATAAAACAAATATCATAAAGGTTACGTGTAGAAATAAAACAAAACAAACTTAGTAAGTGGTAGACAAATGCCCTTTCCAAAAAAAGGCATAGTAGGTAGTGAAAATGTATGGAGTCCATAAAACTTAACAAAAACCTTTTTTTTCGATCATGCGTGGGTGGAAGTGCTTTCACTGAATAACCTGCCACATTAGGGAAAGCCTTCCAAATCGTGTCGCATATCTGTTTACTCCACACGAACTTAAAAGGATTATCAACTTGCAGACCTTAGATGCTCCTAGCAGGACCATGTTCGTGACTGGACTCCGGATTATCTCATGAATAACGGAATAACAACGGCAGAAAAAAAGAGGTATAAAAGGTATTCTTCATTTAACTCCCTCCATCAATAGTTACCCAAGACATGAACTTTATGGTCAGATCGATGCTCCTTGTAGTGACATCTCTAAAAGATTTACGACCCGATAATCTTAGTATGAGTCTGAGGCTCCATGCTGTTTTAGCGGCATATTACACGGTTTCAGTTATTTGAAGTAACTTTTCAACATCTGAAACTTGACTGCCAGGATTTTTCTGGAATGTGGGCGTTTGTTATTTGTTTACCTGATAGGTTCTTGCCCTATAGAGAGTCCCTTAAAATATTTTTAAATTTTATTAACGGTTCTTTTATCAACTTGCTTAAAACTATGGGACCGGGCAAGTGTAACATAAAAACATAAAAATTTGGGAAAAAATACCATGAATATATTTATTTCAAAATATTAATTGACTGTGGTTCAAAAGCCAATCAATAGAAGTCAACACATAAAAAAGTCAAATTTATACCTGCCATAACATGTATCAAATTTAAGGTCAAAGTGGAACTATTCCAAAATGTAGTAATACTTATACCACTTCACCGTATGCCTTTTCTCTCTATAATTTTTAAAAAAATAATTATAAGTTTAAGAGCATAAAATAATACTAAAGAATGAAAATTTGATTTGATTGATATCATTCACTGTTATTACATTAAAACATGCATGGTGATGATTGCTGGAATTAATAGAGATAATCGCTTCTAAAAACTTCTTTCACAAATGCAAAGGTGAGACTTGAGATGAAATACATACCAAAACTAATGATCTAATGATTTTTCTACGTTTGAAAACCAGTTCATTCAAACTGTTAGTGGGTAATTATCCTCTTCTCAAAAAATCTTTCTTCTAGTTCATCGCGTCGTTAAAATGAATAATGAGTATTAGCCTAGCTGTTTTGCACGACAATGAAAAAAAAAATCTAGTTCCACGAAGTTTAAATAATACGTAGTTAAGCATGAATGCGAAATGATTTGTAATATGAAATTATTAGTGTAACTAATTGTGTTAAAATGATTTCCTTTCAAAGTAGGTTATTTTATTCTTTATACTTTCCCTTGAAATTGGAGAGTTTTTAATTAATATTTCTCATATGCAATATCTCGTGCACGTTTTAAACATGATATTAAGAAATAAGATTCCAAGATATTCCATGAGATAAAAAAGTATTTTTCTATATCAAATTTTTTAAACAATAAAAATATAAAGCTAACACATAAAAGTAGCCTTAAAAACTGTGTATAAAATTTCACAATTCGATGGAGGATTTCATGAATAAATAGGAGAAGTCAAGTATAGTTATCTCCAAAGAGATAATAAAAGTTTTAGGAGTACCTAACTAAAACTAACTTCTAAAGACAAAACTAGACAAACTTCAACTTAACACTTTATATTGCATATTAGATTCATTGCTTTTAATTTATTTTCGATTAATTCCGATTATTAATATCCACAAAAATTAGTTTTTAAAGGTTCATTATTATTTAAAAGGGCTATGTTTGCTTTACAATGATTTCTTAACCCCTTCAATTTTGATAAATAATTCAGCAGGTAACGATCGCTATTATACAAATTGAGGGTGAAGTCTGACATTATAATAATGAATTAAAGGGTTTTTTTTAGCAAATAAAGTTGTGTTGTTTACAATCAAAGTTGTGCACAAAAAATTCCTTAAGATAAGCCTCATTATTTCGGTTAATTGCAAGCCAATGCAAACTATTTAGTTTTCATTATGCAAACTCTTTCCTTTAGCTTATTTTTACCTCTTTTTGAGGAATTAAAATTTCAAACAGATCTGTTCAATGTAAGAGTTTTACATAAATAAAATACGAATTCTTTAATTTCTCTCAAGCAAAGAAACAAAATATTTAACCCGTAACAGGGGAGGTGAAAAATTGGATCATACAAGGGGACGTGGGGTCTCAGAGACTCTGCAACTTTCTATATTTTTTAAAAATCGTCTAATTAAGATATGATTCTGATATTTCAGTACATTTTGTTATTTGAACATTTATATCATCTTGATAGAAAAATATTTTCTTTTTAACAGAGATCCAGTAAATATGCAGAAGACTTCTTCCATTTGGAAGGATGGACTATAAAGGACAAATTAATTCCCCCTAACCGAAAAATGGATATCCTCTTAGAACAGCCAGCCGCATCTTTTCATCACTACCAGCAACAACTTAAATAATACTATATGAAATCCAAAAGAGATCGTGAAAATCTAAACTAAGTGTTTGGTTCCCCCTGATTTGGCTCGAACAATTTAGTGGTGAAGAACATCCAAACGGTTCTTATATTTTAAAATTGCGTCCAACAACAACTTTGTTACAATCCTTGTAACAAACTGTATCCTTAAGAGGTACGCCTCAGAGTTTAAAAACCTATATTGAGGCCCAGTGCTGGAACTCTGGGTCATCAACCCAAAAGACTCTAGAATGGGCAATTTTTTCCAACTTAACGGAGGATCATCAGGATAGATAAACATTTGAGATGGCTATAAAAGTGGTCGGGATGATAGTATTTCTCACTTCTCCCCCTCTCAGATAGCGTGATACAATGCAACCTTTTTCAGTCGGTGAAACTCAGAGGGGGCTACTCCAGGGTCTAGAGCCAAATTTACGACTACTTACTCTGAAGCTTAAGATAACACCTTTTCGGGGTCTTTGGGACAGAAGGTAACGGTCTATCTGATTCATCATCTGATAAGTTATTATTATTTCCCTCTCTCTTAACTCAAGGGAAGGGGTGTGAAACTTGATAGCTGGAACAGGACAGATGGATCTGAGTCATGATAGCGAGTTAAGAAGAAATGTGTGATTGCAGAGGGACACCATGATTCATTTTTGATCCGTTTCGAGCACGTTTTATATCACGCTTAAAGTAAAGGAAATGGTTCGGTTCTCGTGAAAATGCTTGGGGTGTAATGTTGAATTCATAGTGTCATATCCCTGTATTTGTAAATCCATTTTTTGTAAGATCAGGCACGTAGTGAGAAATATTTTGGGCTCCAGTTTATTAGGATTCGGATGTATTTCCTGTCATTAGTATTTATGAAGGAGAGGGGATTCCCGTAGATAAAGATTCTACATTCATCCAAATCTTATATTTAGTTACAAGGTCTTTGGTGGGAAAACAAGGTATTCCTTTTAAACTTTGGGAAGAACAAATGTCAACCAAATGATAGTAACCGAATTTATACTTGGGTGCTTTAAATTAACCAACAGGTGGCAACTGTTAGTGAATAATGATTGGAAGCACGGGCGTCGATCCCGGGGAACAGGGAGGACGCGTCTCCCCCCAATAATTGGAAACATTGCTTAAAAATTTTTATTTTAACTTTTGAGGGAGAACTAAATTTGCTGAATGATTTTCTCCAACCTTTAATCATAAAGGATGACGTCAATTTTAAAGTATTTGACGACGATTTGAAAATATCGTCATTTTTGGTTCTTTTCGATTTTATGAGCCTGAACGCAGTCAATATCGAATTAAAACCTATACATCATATTGAAGATATCATTGTCTCACGATCCTATAGGAAAAACATTCAATGGCACCAACTAGGGGGAAGTTCCACGGGGGTTAAAAGCTCGCTTTCACAAAAAAAAGAGGATGCTCGCCGGCTTTTGCGGCGGGAGCTGGATGAAGGCCTCACATTTTCAAAGCTGAGATACAAGATACAAGGGTATCAGATGATGCCAGCTGAAGTAAACGGAAAAAGATTCAATAAAACACCCATGTGAGGCATTACAAAAAAATGACCTTACACGATTGGACCCACCCTAGGGTGTCCCTTAAAATCGAAGGTCGGGGAAACTTTTGCTCCACTCCCAAATTTTTTTCCTTTTGGTACCCTAAGACTGTGTGCAAAATCTTAAATCGATCAGATAATATTAACACGTGCCCCAAACGGCCTAAAGTTAGAAAAATTTGACTTTTTTCTAATTTTTTTGAATTTTATTAATAATAATAATAATAATAATAATAATAATAATAATAATAATAATAATTTTATTAACAATTAAAGAAAAAATAAACATAAATACAGAAAAACAATGTTATACGCCAAGGGGAAATAAAAAAATCCCGTCCAGGTATAAAAGAAATTAATACATAACTGAGTAACGAAAATAAAGAGAAAAAAAAAGAAAAATACATTAAAACTATAAAATAAACACAAGAAAACTACGACAAAATTACACACAATATAATTGGCAAAAGGCTGAATAATATTTAAAATGAAAAATTTGCTTCAAAGTGAGAAATGCAGATCCAGGTCGTCGATGATAATTATATATTCAAAAAGATTTCTTTTGAAAACAGAATAACTATTTGTTTGAATTAAATTTGTAGGTAAACTATTGTACAATTTAGGTGCAAGATAAAAGAAGTGTTTACGAAATAATGTCCTTTGATAAGGTTGGAATTTAAAAAATTTCAGATGATCTAGCATTATATTGCCTGGTTCTAAATTTACAAAGAGATTTATTACGAAAAATATAAATAGTCCAGTAACTTTATACATCACCGCATGCGTCAAATCCGGTAGTTCTGATTTTTTGCAGACTTGTTTATGATGTTGGCCTAATGAATAATCCAAGTTTCAGACCTCGAGCGCCGAACGCAACTTTGTCAAAAATCGAAAAAACCGCGGAAAAATCGAGTTTTTTTTTCAAATTTTGGCAATTATAACCCTAAAGAACTAGTTTTTGAAAAAACTTTTTTGTTACAAAGTTAAAGAAAACAAAATTTCCTACAAAATGCACTAATCAACTTTGATTTTATGAAGAGTGGTTTTGAAGCTAGAGCGCGCTGAAAAACATCGATTTTTTTGCCTCTCCGCAAAAAAAGGAAAACGCGAACTTCTACCCTCTACAAAAGGAAAACTATTCATGTTATCAACAAAAATTTTATACCAAGTGAAAGAGCATTTAGTTTTCTATAAGTAACATGCTTTACATTGTTATTTTTTTGGAAGGGGAGATGGAGGGAAGCAAAGATCGATAATAAAACTTTCGCGCCTCGCAGACCAAACGGACTTACGCGGTTGTTAATCTGCAATCTGCGCTTTATTTCCGGTATATTACCAATCAAATGGTTTTTTTTTGGATTCATTGATGACTAAGCATGCTTAAAAAAATTAAATTTTTAATTTTATTTATAAAATATTGGGTGTTTTAGGCGGAATTTCGATTAAAATTTTAAATTCATATATTAAATTATAAGGGTGTTTTAAGGAACGATTTTATATGTTTTTTGCATCGCTAAATCCGAATTTTAAGTTCATTTTCATTTTCAAAGTCATCTTCACATCAAAAATTGCAAAAAATCTCAAATTTTTGCTCTTTTGTTAGGTTTTTCATCGATTTTCTAAACAAATATTCATTTTATGAAACATACCATGCAACCAAATTAAAGTACGTAAAATTTCCTATTAGATGCACTGGTTGGTTTATTTTTATCTTGCAATGAACGGTGTAAGTTTTATGGCACTGTATATTTGGACGGCTTTTTTCAACTAAACTCTACTCTAATTTCCACGGCTAGGGCGTTTCATTGGTTCAATCACTAAGCACCGAGACTGCTACGTCATCACGAGACCTACAGCGCATGCGCCACTAGCCGTTTTGGCCGTCCAAATATACACTTCCAAGTTTTATAGCGTTTTGAAAAAAGCAAGTTTACTGTTTTTGTGTGAAGTCAGGAAACAGCAATAATTTTGCTCGCTCTAGCATCAATACCTAGATTGGTGATTCAGAAGTTTGAAGCATTTATTATGTATAGAAATTAACGGTTGAAGATTGGATCTATATTCCCCACCCCAAATGATAGCTGAATTATTAAATAACGAATAAAACCAAGCAAAATATAATGATTTTAGAAAATTTAAAGCAACTTTATTTTTAAAGTGAAAAAGTTTATATAGAACAAAACGTAATTTTTTCCCTAGCTCATTTATATGCGTTTTCCATTTAAGATTTGAATCGATAAATAAACCTAAATATTTTATACTATTAACTGATTGAAGGATGTGACAGTGACAATTATTGGAGTTTCTATTGCAAGATAAAGAATGATATTTGATGTTTAAGTTTAAATCACTTTGTCTTAGGCTAAAATGAATATATTTAGTTTTGTTTAAATTTAGAGTTAAATCATTCGCGCTAAACCAAGTCTCTATTTCAAACAAATCAGTTTCAATCTGGTTTAGAAGTTCATAATCATCGGAGCATGAATAAATTAAAACTGTGTCATCTGCATAGGTTATTATTTTACCATATAAATTTAAATTACAAAAGTCGTTTATATAAGTAAGGAAAAATAAAGGCCCCAAGATAGACCCCTGAGGCACTCCACGATTAGTAAGAATATAATTACTTAAACTATTATCAACTTTCACCCTTTGAGTTCTATTTGACAAGTATGAAGTAAACCAATATGTTTAAAAAATCCGTTTCCAAATAATTACTCCAAGAAAGTTAGCTCAAAAAAGGGGTTGAGGTGGAACAAATTGTAAAAGAAAGTTTGATGGGTGATTCTTATAGGAAATTTTTCGTAGAAAACGATGGTGAAACGTATACCAAAATTAACCTCGTCCTTTAGACAATATGGCGGATTTTCCAAAATGGCGGACAATCGTTTTTAACTTATAACTTCCTAAAAAATGTTAATAAAATTATAAATTTTGCAGTAAATGATTAGAATTTAGTAGCAAAAACAATGGGACACTGTTTTTTTCTCTTACGATTTGTTATTTATCCAATATGGTGGATTTTCCAAAATGGCGTCCACTAATGTTTATAATAAAAAAATTATGATGATAAATTCGTAATTTTTTCAGGATATGGTAAGAATTAAGTCATAATAATATTCATATCAATTTTCTTTCCTCAATGTATCAAATATGGCGGATTTTTCAAAATGGCGGACAATCGTGTTTTACTAATATGCTAAAATTCGTTAATAAAATAAAACTTTTGCTGTAAATTATTAAAATTTAGTAGCAAAAATAATGTGTCTCTTACGATAAGTCATTTATCCAATATGGCGGATTTTCCAAAATGGCGTCCACCTAATGTTTAAAATAAATAAATTATGATAATTAATTCGTAATTTTTACAGGATCTGGTAAGAATTAAGTCATAATATTATTCATATCAGTTTCCTCCACCTCAATGTATCAAATATGGTGGATTTTCCAAAATGGTGGCCACATATTTAGAGCCTTTTTATTTTTAACGTTTTTACATATAAATAAATTTTATTTTGGCATAACATAAGTATTTATATATTAAATTACCTATAAAATAGTATATTAACCAAGATTTTGCGATACATAGAAATAATTTCCAAAAAGACGGCCCCATATTTCAAACTTAGTGGTAAATGGTAATTTTTGAATTTCTACCTACCTTAAACATTATTTACCAGTAAATTTTACCAAATAACATTTAATATTTCTAATTATTAAGAAAAAAAATTAAAAATTAAAAAGGCTCTAAATAAGTGGCCGCCATTTTGGAAAAATCCGCCATATTTGATACATTGAGGGGGAGGAAACTGATATGAATATTATTATGACTTAATGTTTACCATATCCTGTAAAAATTACGAATTTATTATCATAATTTATTTATTTTAAACATTAGGTGGACGCCATTTTGGAAAATCCGCCATATTGGATAAATGACTTATCGTAAGAGACAAAAAACAGTTCCACATTATTTTTGCTACTAAATTTTAATAATTTAGAGCAAAATTTCTATTTTATTAACGAATTTTAGCATATTAGTAAAACACGATTGTCCGCCATTTTGAAAAATCCGCCATATTTGATACATTGAGGAAAGGAAATTGATATGAATATTATTATGACTTAATTCTTACCATATCCTGAAAAAATTACGAATTTGTCATCATAATTTTTTTTATTATAAACATTAGTGGACGCCATTTTGGAAATTCCGCCATATTGGATAAATGACAAATCGTAAGAGAAAAAAACAGTGTCCCATTGTTTTTGCTACTAAATTCTAATCATTTACTGCAAAATTTATAATTTTATTAACATTTTTTAGGAAGTTATAAGTTAAAAACGATTGTCCGCCATTTTGGAAAATCCGCCATATTGGCTAAAGGACGAGGTTAATTTTGGTATACGTTTCACCATCGTTTTCTACGGAAAATTTCCTATAAGAATCACCCATCAAACTTTCTTTTACAATTTGATCCACCTCAACCCTTAACTTTCTTGGACTAAATAGGGATCTAACAAATTTAAACAATCATGTTTGACCATTTTTCATTACTAGTTAAGCCAAAATGCCCAGTTTGTAACCTAGTCATCAATCAGAAAATCATCAAATTTGTCCATTTTGCACTGAGAATAGAAGAATCAAAAGACAGTGGTAAACGACTTTAAACCTCAAAATTACATGGCTAAACACCATTTTTAGACCATATTGATGTGGATATCAATTTTCTGGAGCTCAAATTAATTATGGGTTGCTTAATTACAGACGCCATATTGGATTGCATTAAAACTTTTTAAAAATTCTGGAAAAAAGGTATGGACATGTTTGATATCGGGTAATGGGTGTTTGAGGTTTCTAAACTCACTTAAGACTAATAAAATTATCTTAGACAACTTTTTAAAACTCTTTACGCATTTTTAGGGCCAGCATCTCCTAGTACAAGTGAAAACCGTGTTTTCAGAACTATAGATATGGTAATAAACTCTAAACACATAAAACTGGCAAGAGAAATTCTGGAAACGAGTTAAGAAAACAGAATCCAGTGTGCCCATGAGTATTTTATTCCATAAGTTAATTGAAAAGCTGAAGTTGATACAAAATTAACCCACTCTTCATAATAATTGAGTTAACTCAGAAGGTAAGCAATTAACCCATGTTTATAGAGACTGTTTTTCTATTTTATCATAATTTTACACATTCATATAAAAAAATACCTGCAATTATTAATCAACAAATCAGAGTCATTAAAATCTAAGACACTTATATTGGCTATTTAAATATCCTTAATATTATCAACAGTTTCTAAAAATCATTCTTTCTTTGAAGTCTTTTTGTAAGTCAGCTATTATTCGCTCTGTAAGTTTCCTACCTCTGCATTCTCAAAGAGGGCTCTGACACTTTAAAATAATTTAATTCCATAAACAATTTTCATGAAAAATTTACTAGAAACCTTAGTAATTCTTCAAGGACGTTTACTGATGAAAGGTTGACAGTGCGAAGAAAAACTAAGGGTAAAGTAGAAGAGTTATAAAAACTGTAGTAATTTAGCATTCTTACAGCCACGGACAAAATAACAGTGTGTTTAATTGTTTTAATGACACTAATAAATTCAACTGCTGGTATTTTTTATATTAATGTGTAAAATTATGATAAAATAGAAGAAGAGTCTCTATAAACATGGGTTAATTGCTTACCTTTTTAGAGTATAACCAGAATTTCTCTTGTTGTTGTTGTCGTGTGCCACTTGGAATACCCAAGCTCCACAAGGATTCAAGGCAAAGGGTGTGCGGCTCCTGAGAAAGTGAGGCCCATAAATGGCAGGAGTCCGACTTCTGCCTCATGAGATGATAGATGCTGCCACTATCTATCGCCACCTCCACAATTTTGCCATGCATCTGAAGGGGAGGGAAATAGTCTCCAGACACCTGGACCCAAGGTAAACTGCGCCATGACGGACCTCAGGACTTTCGGACCCACAGATTTAACGAGCACGTAAGAATTTCTCTTGCCAGTTTTATGTGTTTAGAGTTTATTACCATATCTATAGTTCTGAAAACACGGTTTTCACTTGTGTTAGGAGATATGCTGGCCCTAAAATTGCGTAAAGAGCTTTAAAAAGTTGTCTAAGATAATTTATTAGTCTTAATTGAGTTTAGAAACCTCAAACACCCATTCCCCGATATCAGACATGCCCATACCTTTTTCCAGAATTTTTTTTAAGTTTTAATGCAATCCAATATGGCGTCTGTAATTAAGCAACCCATAATTAATTAGAGCTCCAGAAAATTTATATCCACATCAATATGGTCTAAAAATGGTGTTTAGTCTTGGAATTTTGTGTTTTTAAGTCGTTTATCACTGCCTTTTGATTCTTCTATTCTTAGTGTAAAATGGACAAATTTGATGATTTTCTGATTGATGACTAGGTTACAAACTGGGGATTTCGACCTAACTAATAATGAAAAACGTTCAAATATGATTGTTTAAATGGGTTTGAGCCCTGTTATTCGGAAACGGGTTTTTTAAACATATTTTTAAAAATTTTCAAAAAAATTAGAAAAAAAGTCAAATTTTTCTAACTTAAGGCCGTTTGGGGCACGTGTTAATATTATCTGATCGATTTAATATTTTGCACACAGTCTTAGGGTACCAAATGGAAAAAAATTGGGGGGTGGAGCAAAAGTTTCCCTGACTTTTTGAAAAAATGCCCAAATAAGGGACACCCTCACCCCTTTCGAAAAGGGGGAGGGGTAACCCCCTAAAACTGCTTATGTTTTATTTCCTTAATTTTCATAAATCATATGTTAATAGTGATTATGTGATTAAATAACCAAGTTTCATGATGATACGATGTTTTTTCTCATTTTAATGCTTATTTTACCTACCGAAGTCATGCCGTGAAGCTAAAAATTAATGAACAATTCTAACATTTTAATTTTTAAACATATGATACCGTAGAGATCCCTTCCTAAAAATTTTTAGAGATCATAAGGAAACCAATATAAATAACGGTAAATTTTTTGAAAATGTTAATTAATATACTTTTTTAGCAATAAAATTTTGAAATTTTAAACTTAAACTTTTTTTACCCAATTTTAAAATAAACTATTGTATTTAACATAATTTTAAAGCTTGTTTAATTGTCTTTAAAAAGGTACCAATGTTTTTGCAGAGAAATTATTTGTTACTAAAATATGGGGAAATTACAAAAGCTTGTTCAAACGAAATTTCAGAATTTTGCAACTTTGTAACCCCATAAAACAAAAACTATAAGAGATAAAAACAAAAAAAATTATCCCAAATGGTATTTTCAAGGTGTTCTTTTAGTGTACCAAATATGAAAATAATCAAAAATGGTGAGGGAAAAGTCATTGGTTCACTTGAACTTACTTCTTGATTGGTTCACTTGACGTACCCGGGGAGTCCCTGGGTATTTAGGAGGCATAATTAAGAAGGTTTTTTTTCTACAAGTGAGATGCCTAGAATAAAAACGGAGTTAAGTCCAAAATTATAAAATTTGAGATTAGCCTGGATAATATCTTTACGGTGTAAAGACATCAGACTTATTTATTTATATTTATTTATTTATTTATTTTTATTTATTTATTTTTTATTTTATTTTTTCAAATTTCTTCGCGGAGCACCTAAAAATGCTTAGCGGAGCACATCTGGGAACCGCTGACTTAGAAAGAACCTGAAAAAAGGGGGGAAATCAAAAACCAGCAATTCCTCTCATGTTCCTCCACTTTTAGAGCCTCCCAAAACATAATGGAAACAGCACCAATAAAGTCGTAACCATCCTCTCTCTGACGCATAGAGTCGAGTTGAGAGGTAACGAAAAAAAATTGCTCGTTTTTATTATTACATTGCGTGTTGTCCGCCGTAATTGAAAAAGAACTCCTATCGCCAGTGCATGTCAGTCAAGAGAGGGTGGGGGTGGACCCCCTTTTCAAGGTGTTGCACGGGGGTGTCGGCTGTAGACAGACATTAAGGGATTTTTAAAAGGTGGCGGAGAGCAGCTGTCGGATTAATGTCAGGGGTTTAAATGAGAGGGACTTAACCCCTGTGACTGGTGAGAATGTTTTCTAGGTTGGGAGTTACTTTCGTGAGAGGGAACGGATATGTTTTCGTGCTCGTTTTGCACTTGAGGAATTCTTCCATTATTCAACGGGGAGCAGATTTGGGGGTGTTTTTTGACTGATTGGGGGTGGGGAAGTTTGTTAGTGAGGGTTTTGCTTTCTTATTTTTTTGCGCTGGTGATGAAGGTTGTCTCTGTGGGATGAATGGATGTTGAGGGTTTGAGGTATAATAAGATAATTATTTTGCTGTGTGTATTATCGCTATCGTAATACTTCGGTTATGTGTAAAAGTGTAAAAATAAGTCAACGATTTTATTTTTTTAAGATTAGAGTTAATATAATACTCGATGAGGTTGAACGGTTTATCAAAAAAAATATGACGAATATTAAGAGTATTTTCGAGGTTTCGAAAAGGACTCTCTCCCAGAGTGTTTTCCAAAATTTGACTTTTACGGACACCTAGGATCTACAGGCTTTTACAATTTTACTAATAAAAACTCTAAAATTGGCATGTATTTCTATCTTTACATCACCCCGATATCCCCCCCCTAAAAATGTTACTCAGGTATGTATTTTTTAGACCAGTGGTTCCCAACTCAATTATGTCTGCGGACCACTTCACTTAAATTTGAACCTCCGCGGACTATCTCTATCCTTAACTGTATATTCAAAATTTTAACTTTTTTACAGTGCATTCATTCCTCATGAGGGGCCTAAAATTTTGACTTTTTTTGGAGTAAGGGAAACCTAGTCTTACAATGTTTCTAAATAGAACTTAGAAAATCAAATAATCAATTAAATTTAAAAGAAAAATTAACATTAAATTAATTTTATATCTTACTATTTAAAATATACCTTTTATAAAAGACATTTAACCATTTTTATCAAGCCTTTTTATCTATTATAACCCTGGAAGAGTTCAAATCTACACAAAAGTTACAGGTTTAAAAAAACAACAGTATAAAATAGTTATTTTTCTTCTTTTTCATAACCAAAAAATAAGGTAATATCATATTATTATTAGATTTAAATTTGAAAGAAAGTACTTAGCTTTAAATTAAACTACAGGACGAATGAGATAACAAGGAATTCCATTGATCACAAAAATGCAAACTGGACACAATGCACTGACTGATTTGTGGCAGAAGAAATTCTCCCGAAAGAAATCGCGTCAAAAGTCAATAATTATTTCAAAGGAGCGATTAAAATAGAAAATAATTTATATGTTCAAAAACTTTTGCATTTTCGGTAATAAATTGTTCTCATATTTTCGAACAAACCAATTTCACGTGTATCACAGAATTTTCTACTTTTCATACCATAATTTCTCGAAGACCCGCTGTTGGACCATAGCATCCCAGTTTGAAGTACAGTCGAATCCGCTTAATGTGATCGCATTTGTCCGATGTTAAACTGATAACATTATCCGATTGATAACAATAAGGGATTTCCTATAAAAAAGTAGCTAACGGTGGAACTAGAGTGTTTGCTTAATAACAAGATAAATAAACTTATGAAACCATAATTAAGCTTTTCGAAATAATTTTACACTACGTACTGGGAGCAACTTAAAATTTTTAGAGTAAAATATAAGAGTAGTCCAATTAATAAAAATAAAAAAAATTGCTTAGTATTTTCAGTTATGTTAGCACTATACTCCTATGCGATTCCGCTCATAAATATGTTTTCTTTCGACTTCCAGTCTAGATATCATCGGTATTTTTCAAAATTTTACATAGAAAAGGCTTTGAAACATTAAGAACTGCAGAAATTCATCTAAATTCCATTAAACAAGAAAAAAATCAAAAATCTCTTATCAGAAACATCTGCACCATCTGCAAGTCGGCGATGTTGATATCCAATGACAAGCATGGATTTGCCCTCCCTCTTTAACTGTCTTCTGTCGGAGAGCATAGAATTTTTATTTTTCTTACAATTAAAGCAAAGAAACATAACAGTATAACTGTGAACTTATACCGAGTTTCAGAAAAAAGAAATTGACCTTCAAAACGGAACTCGAAGGAGAGCGTTTTAAGGGGATATGGTCAAATTTCGATAACATTAAGCGGCAGATTGATTCATAGTTGATCACAATAAACGATGTATTTAACTTTAATTAAATAGGAATGATCGGGACCTGTTGATTTCGATAACATTATCCGATTGATAACATTAACCGCGATCACATTAAGCGGACTCGACTGTATCTTTCAACACTTCCAAGCTTCGCATCGTATCAAACCAAGTAAAAGTCGGATCATTCGATTCTTTATTAGCCCCACCCTGACGCCTCTCAGTTTTAATTAATCTGATGCAATACTTTTCCACATCATCACATTTCGTTTCTACTGTAATAAACTACTGTTGAATAAAACTGTGCAAAATAATAGAAATGAACAAATGATTCATAGGAGAGAAAGATAACATAGCATTTTTTATTTATGAGACGTATGATTTTTTACTTATGTTATGTATCTGTAGTATTTTTACTATTTCCTGGAATGTTTAATTAGGAAAACTATTTTTTAAAATTTTCCGCACATTTTTTGGATAAGTTATTTAAAAGTCTTCTCACGGACCACCTCTGAAGGCCTCACGGACCACCAGTGGTCCGCGGACCACCTGTTGGGAACCACTGTTTTAGACTATGATGAATCATATGTGATCCTGATCCTCAACGGTGATACAGTTTAAACCATCCTTTCTAAATTGTACCCTCTAATCTAAAAAGTCAATACTGCCAATTAGTGATATATTTAGAAGAATAAAAGGAAATTTTGAAAACCCACCACGAAAACTTTGCTTTAAAAAAAATCCATGGTTTATAAAGATAAAACTTCATTAAGCTGCATTTTCATAATTGTTTTTGTAAATCAATAATTTACTTCCGTTAACTTTATTTCCCTATGTTGTGAAAGTCTGCTCTAGATATCTTGTGCAACTGGCTAAGACCACCCTCTCCCCCGCGTTGGTGAACCACTGATGGGGGGAATTTCATACCAAAAAGTTAGGAAATACTTTTATAATTCCATCGTTGACTCTTTAAAGTCCTTTTATCCTCCACCAATGAGTTTACAAAAAACTTCAAGAAGTTTCTTTGAGCAATCACGGCCATTTCTCAGTTTCAAGAACCATTTGTCATCATTTTCTGATACCATCGCTCCCCCGGATCCCCTACTGTGTTTATCCTAATGGATTTTACACAAGCACACGATCTAGAAATGGGACCAAGCCTGTATGGCGCCAGATCAGATAGAAACAATGAATGAGTGCGAAACGTATCTATTCCCTGTAAATGTATCTCTGAAACATCTCGATTGAGATACAACTCCTGTTAAGAGAGACATCAATGCAGGGTAGGATACCTGAGCGAACATTATTAAAGGGGTCATTCACAAATTTCACGAGATTTATAATGTTTTCTTCCACTAATGACAAAACTTCTGCATGTTAATTATCCCTGTTGCCTTGTTAAAGTAGTACGAATTTTGATATTTTCTTACTTACCCCTATTTGCATAACGTTTATTCATTATGGCATGGACGCCCAACAATTAATTGCAATGTATATGTTACTGGCAATGTGATAAATAGGGAATTTTTTAATAATGCCCGAAGTGGTGGAGGGCTATGTGATAAATTCAATGGCATTTATTAATGAAATTTATCACTTTGCCCACCTCCATTTAGGGCGTTATTAATAATGCCCAATTAATCTCTTTGCCTGTAACATACAATGATTAATCATTGTATATGTTACGGGCAAAGTGATTAATTGACTTCTTAACTTGACGGGCAGAGTAATTAATTGAAAGTGATTAATTAATTCTACACTTGTGCAACATGTTGCACAAGTGTAGAAACTATGAGTAAAATTTTACTTTTTACAAGGGTGATTTTAAACTATTCTGTACCTTATAAACTAAAATATTTTCAGCAGTTTCCAGGAATATCCCTTTGACAAATTACAAAAATAGCGATGGAATTCTTAAATAAATTGTTAATTTTCTATCAATAAAATCCAATTATTTTAGATATATAATTGTTCAAATCACAAAGGGAAAAAAATAAAATGTTTTTTTTAGTTACATTGAAATACTTCAATGGAAAGTTTGTGAATAAAATCCTTAATAAGAACGAAGCTACTAGGGAACGGTCCCTATAATAAGCAGTTAACTGTTTTTTTTTAAGAAAGCAATGGATGGATATCTCAGTGAACCGCTCGTGACAAATTAACGTTTTTGTTTGAGTTTCTCATCTTTTTTCAGTAGTTTTTTTACGTCAACATTTAAAAAAGCGGATTCCGTTTGGGTGTAGTCCTCTTTTTTGCAGGTAATATCAGGAGATTTTTTCCACCTTCACTTTCAGTAGGGTGAAAGGGCTTAACGGAAAGTATTCTTCCTCGCTTAAAAAAAAGAGGGTGTTTAGGGTAAAACGCCCAATTGGCCTTACCTACACGTAATTATTATACCGCCGACAAACAAAAGATAACAGGTGTTAGTTACTCATTACGCGTACATTAAAATGCATTAGTTCCGCACCGAATCTCATTTCTCACCGTATTTACTTTAAGTCCATTTCGAAAGACAGGGTTGAGTGTACGTTAATGATGGGGGTAAGTGCAAATAAATGGTCGCCCTCAGGTCTCAGGTGATGAGCTATGATCTCAGGATTCGAAAATTACCGTTTCGCAGCTTCCAAATGTAGTTTTTCCACCTATGGGACTGATAGATGCTTTTTGCATGTCTTTAGATGGGGGAAAATGAAAGGAGTATACTACATACCTTTCTTTATGACACTGTCGTGTAGCTTTCTGTGTTTTTAGTGTTGCTGGTGAAACGGAGATATTCACGGTCTTTCAAGGGCGCAGCTAGTATTTGCGTTGATGGGAGAAGAGGTTGTTTATTAAACAAATTAGCTTTGGTAGTTACTTGAGTATGACTTGATGCACTTGATTTAGCCCTACTTCATCTCGAGGATAGGCAACAACAACAAATTAGCTTAAGTATGAAGCACTTTAGTTTCGGTTTTCTTTTCAACCTGAGTAACTATAGTTTAAAAGAATTAATTAAAATGTTGATGATTCAATGATGATAATATTATGAACTATCTGAGAATTCGAAAACTGGCATGTTTTATTGTAGCTTTTATGCCAAGTAAAAATTTAGGAAAATAAATTATAAATTACTAATATTCAACTCTTTGGTCTTGATTTGACACCGTAAGAATTTTGTGTCGGTGGCGGTAAACGTCACGTCAGTGTTTCCATTTATTATTAAAAATTCTCCATAAAATCGTGTGATTTTATTAGTGGGAGATTAAAAGCTATCGCTTAAAATTATTTAAAAAAATTATAAATTGATTTAGTTTAGAAAGGGGCTTTACACCCACATAGGACCCTTCCTCAGTTTGTTATTGATAGAAAGATGCAACAAGAGAATATCACTTTAGAATATTTTGATTTACTTGTAAATTAAAATCGCTTTATCCACATATGTATGGATTTCAACTTTTTAAAAAATCCGCATCTATATACATAAAAATGAATGTTTGTATGTATGTCTGTATGTCCTAGTCCTTTATAGTTTTAAAGTTTTCCCACCTACATTAACTATTAAACTTTACCACGTGGGTCTACTCGCTTCAGGGAAGGTTTCTGAATAAAAATAATCTTCTATAAATACCCTTTAATGGCTCTATTAATTACAACAATAGTTCCCAACCGAAGGTCCTCAAAAGATTGCGGCGGGTCACATTAAAAACTGTCATTAGTGATTTTTACAGCTGAGTGCGTTAAACGTTATCCGTTGAATCGGCTATCGTCTTTGAAAATGTTGTTATCAATGCCTTCTATGAATATGAATATTAATTGCAATTTTTATTTTAGGTTGAAAAACTGTGTGGTAAATGTGAAACAAGTTAAGGTGCTCCCTAAAGGATGTTATTTAAGGAGTGAACCACTAACTTCGAGTTGGGTGCCAGTGCCAATAATTGTATCTATTTTTTTTGTTTGGACAATTTAAATTTATAATCGCCTTATACAATTGGCCAATATTCCAATATTAGTTTTGATTGTTAGTTTTAGTAGTTTCAAAATGGAGTTATGCGAAGTTTTTGATGTCTTCGTTCATAATCTGAACGCCATGTGCCATATTGAAAATAAAATTTAGGGAGACGTTTAAGAGTCAAGTGCGTAGTCAGTGTCCAAGTGTTATTGCTGTGAAGAGAGAATGTCTTTGATGCTGAACGAAGTGGACACCCGTCCATCATTGTCGTTGATCCATTCCAGTCCGCCTGATTAACTCTCGGCTTTCATCTCTTCATCAAACCAAAATTTATTTTTGAGGAGATAGGTTTTTAGGGAAAGGGCCCATTTACAAATTACGTTTCAGGTTATGGGGAAGATGGTGTGAAACAATGGTTAGAAGAGAGCCACCGAGACTGGACAACTTGTGACATGGGGGTTGAAAAAGTAGAGTATTAACCCCAGAAAATGTCGTAACTTTAATTTGTGAATGGATATAAACATAAAAAATGAAGTATTGTATTATGTGAGTAAATGTGAGAGGTGGGCGTTTTGAAAGACACTTTTTTTTATTGAAACTGAGAGTAATGAGAGTAAAACTTTTTAGGCTTCCTTGATATTCAGCATAAAATAAATTACTTCTTCATAAATATTCATTGTTATGTATTCAGTTACTTTTCGTGCTAATGTGCTAGTTTAATGAGAGATTCAGCCACACGAAACTAGGAGAAAGCGACACTACATTTTGGAACTTCTTTAATAACAAGGTGGTGTGAGTGCCTTTCAAACTACTTGAAAAAACAGGGGAATAAATTCAATCCTCCCTCACGCAACAACTTGCGGAACCATGCAAGCATTGAGATATCACGTTGAGACATAAATACTTGAAACAACAATAATAATAAAAAATATCCATTCTAACAAATTTGAGGGATAAGGTAGGGTAGACCATCAAGGTTAAGCCCCTTGAATTCATTTAAAACCAACTGAGGGTCAATGGGTCGAGGAGGCCTGAGGTATGAAATTATTTCCCCAGTTGTTCTTTCATTCAAGTTAAATTTAGATGAGTCACAGCGGTCGGTTAATCTCTTTTATTTTTTCATCGGAAGGTGATGGCAACCGTTTGTGTTTCTGGATTTGCTGAGATCAAGGCCAAGTGATAATGTCTCGTTTGTGTCCTTAGAAATGAAGATGTGACGCACTTGTTGAGAGAACGTCATACCGATATTGCACAAGGGATGTATTTAGATTAAGAAGCGAAATTGTCATTTGAGAACGACTCATTAGGACGCTGATTGAGTTTTGGTTGCTCATCTGATTAATTTCGGGGGGTTTTGTTGGCGAAACTTTTAGCTGTGTCCTAAGGGACTTGGTGTTGATGTTTGTGATTGAAGAGTTGACAGAAAACATCGAAACATATAGAAGACAACGTTAGAGGATGCTCTGTTTTTAAGCAGGGTCCCACAAAATGTGGCTTTTAGGGGAATATCTTTTACTCCTCTATGATAAAATACGTGATCCAAAAATATTAGATTTTATAATATCTTGTAACAACTTATTATTGTCCCGTTTAGAATGATTAACATTCTGTAAAAAACGGAGTGAGATGTGCACAATGTTTTAAAAATTGAACTTGAAACGTTTCAGAAAATCAAAAATTAGCAATACAGTCAAACCTGTTTGTGCTGACCTTTTTCTTCAAAAACAAAAATCTTGTATATTGGGCTACCGAGACATATACAAGGGTCTAGTGAACAGTCGTCGCCGACTTCGTGGAAACTGAAGAAGTCCATGGACCGTATAGAAACTGTTTCTCAATAGGGAGGGTAATGCGTTACGGTCCAAATATAAAGAGTTTTTCAATTCAGCAATCAGATATTTTCGCTACGGTCCTACGTGAGACTTTTTTATGCGGTCCCTATCCACAGCATAAAAAAAAATTATTTTTAATTGTGAAGCGAAAACTATTTTTTATAGCTAGTCGCGAAGTTTTGTGCTAATTTTTTTATGGGATTTCTTTTATGCGGTCCCTGTATCCCCCGCAGAAAAACAGGTTTGAGTGTATTTCTTTTTCTAAAACCTAAGACGAAAAATTTTTTCAAAATGCCTATTTCATATTCTTACTTAAATACTTAAGGTATCCGTACACCTTTGACAACTTTTTTTTAAATTTTGATAATAACCTAATTTTTTCTTTAAAATATCATTAGTTACCCCAAAACTTAGTTATAAATAAAAAAAATTGAAAAAATCTTTTTTACCCCAATTTAGGGTAAAAAATAGGGTCAAAAAGGTCAAAAAACAACCATCACGCATTTTGAAATCACACAAAAAGTTATTAATATTTTTTACTTTTGTAAATTGGATTTCAAAGAGTGCGATATGTACTCTTGGATCTAGACTAAAAGTTTTGAAAAATATAAAGTTTTAAAGTTTTTAGAAGCTTTTGAAATTGAAATACCTTAAAACTCATAAAAAAAATATAAACAATTATATTACATAAGCTGTTAATTTTTTTCTACTCAACATATTACCATGATTGTAGTCTAGATCCAACACCTATATATCTAAAATATGTATACCAAATTTCATGTAAATCCAACAATAACTTCAGGAGATATTAAAAATTGCGATAAAGCAAAAACACAAAAAACCCATTTTGAGAAAATACGAAATTAAACTTTTAATTGTGTCTAACTTACTATAGATATGTAATTTTTAAAATTCTATAATTTCGGTTCTAAATGTCCTAGACACAAAATTTAAAGTGTTTTTTGAAGCTAATAAATAGGGCTACTATTCTAAAGCTATTTTGGAAAATCGAGGTTTTCGTGCAAATTGACCTAAAAAAGGTGTACGGATACCTTAAATTACTAAAATTTCAGCATCAATATCAACAAAAGTTTTATATTGTAAGAAATTTAATAAATTATATACCTATAAAAAGTCACTAGAAAGTAGTCTACGCTTCCTCATCATTTTCCTGGAGCTATCGCTATCGCCCACTTTGGCACTATTTTTTATATTGTAAGTATCGGTATTGGTATAGTAGTAATAGGGACATAGTGCTGAGCAGAAGAATGGTTTTTTCGCAACCTTGATTTCAATGGTGCTATAAAGTCTCGGAAATGGTCTTTGACTTTTAATTTGGCCCCAAGATGAAGAAGGGCGCAGCAACCCCTCTTCCAATTATCTAATTTCCTCCAATGAAATTAGTTTTTGTATAGTTTATATTACATACAGGAAGTTGCAAAACAATGCTAGGAAAGATGCACAACCATCAATCAAGAATGACAACCTGTAGTGATCTGGTTTTTTGGAAAAATTCGAACCGGTAAAAGAGAAAGCGGTAGTTTTGATCCGTCGTGGTTGATGCAACCTTGATGGATATTATCACCCATATCAGATCCAGAATGAGGCCATTTCAGCAAAAAATGAATCTCACCTAATGATTCCTAATGCGCAAATTAGGCTTCAAATTGAAATTTTTAGTTGCCTTTGCCAACTGCAGTTGCTTTAATGCCATGCAAATTTAACAAAATGTTCAATTGAGTTTGGAAACCTTGAATTATAAATTAGCAAATTCAATGCAAGATAATTCAAAGGCGCCAACTTGTGTAAATTATGAAGGAGAGGCAGGGATAAGCCAAAGTTAAACAATATTCCGAATTCCCGTTATCATTATTTTACTGAGGGTTAAAATAAATATTACAACCCCAAGAAAATTCCGTACATTTTTCCGAAAAAAAGATATTTTACACAATTTAAATTTATTTATTATATTTTATTTTATTACGATTTTGTGAGTGGTATAAACATCAAAATTCGGTGATGGTTCCCACCCGATAGTCTAGTTGTCGGCAAGTAATTTTAATCGAGGTCTTGCGCTGTGAGTAAACATGGCACCTGTTCGACTCTTATCGAAGCTGTGCCGCCAACCCTTGCGATAGTTCATGGACAATAAGTGTCCTAAAAAAGAGTATGGGCAGGGCTGGACTGGGGAGAAATTTTGACCTAGGCATTTTAAGTCGGAACCAGCCCGCCGCAAAATTTTCATGGAAATGTAATATTATAGATGTAAAAATTTTAAGGCTTAGTCTGTTAAAGCACGGTCCCCTATGGTACAGAAGGTACTCAGTTCAAACCCCACTAACATCCGGTTTTAGTGCATTTTGCAGTAATATTAAATTTAAAAAACTGACCGTTCCACTATGCACTATGACAATTAGCTAGTTATAAAACGTGTTGAATGGCTCGATTGGTAGAGTCGTGGGTCCAGTACAGAAGGTACCCAGTTCAAACCCTAGAAACTAAACATCCGGTTTTAGTGCATTTTGTAATAATATTAAATTTAAAAAACTGACAGTTCCACTATGCACTATGACAATTAGCTGGTTATAAAACGTGTCGAATGGCTCGATTGGTAGAGTCGTGGGGGTCCAGTACAGAAGGTACCCAGTTCAAACCCTAGAAACTAAACATCCGGTTTTAGTGCATTTTACAGTAATATTAAATTTAAAAAACTGACAATTCAACTATGCATTAGGGCAACGATGGGCAACCTACGGCCCGCGGGCCGGATCCGGCCCGCCTCTTCATTTGGTCCGGCCCGCGGAACAATTTGAAAATTGTACTAAAAAATCACTCTGTTTTCGAGAAGTTTCCCCCGAAAAGAACTTAATTTTAGCAGTTAAAACGTGCTGTACAACTATATTTTGTTCTTGGGAGGTGTCTATAAGCGTGGGAGAGTTGTTACTTCACGACGGACGATCGCCGACGGTTGATTTTCCGATTTTAAAAACGCGGATAGCTTTTTCAACCTTTTTCCATCTCCCTTGAAAAGTAACGTCGATGAAGCTCCGATACACCTGCAAATGGAGTTGATCGAGCTTCAGGAAGACTGGCATTTAAAATCAAAATTTGATGACGTAAAGCCCAGTGATTTCAACAGCACATACCTAGCTGAAGAAAAATTTCCCCACCTTAGAGCATTTGCAAGAAAAATGATCTGCGCATTTGGAAGTACATGTAAATGTGAACAGTTCTTTTCCAGAATGAAAATTAATAAATCGAAGTATCGAACCAGGCTTACGGAGGAAAATCTGGACAAAACTCTGCGCCTGTGTATAAGTGAGATAGAGATCCCAATATTGACAATCTTCAGGTTCAAACTCAAGTACTCAAGGTTTTTTTAGGTTTTCCAGTCCAGATTTTTGTAACTTTAACATTAAATTTTGTATGTAATCTAGATAATATTATTCTAGTCCAGATTAATTTTTAACTTAAGTACTAAACTTCATAAATATATATACAACTAAACGACTCATTTTTTTAATTAAAAAATATTACCTATTATCTACTCTATGGCCCTTCACTTCATTATAATCTTGGAGTCCGGCCCGCGGACTCGAAAAGGTTGCCCATACCTGCATTAGGGTGTCCCTTAAAAATCGAAAGTCGGGGAAACTTTTGAGACACCCCCCAATTTTTTTCCTTTTGGTATTCTAAGAAAGTGTGCAAAATCTTAAATCGATCAGAAAATATTAACACGTGCCTCAAACGGCCTAAAGTTGGGAAATTTTGACAATTTTCTCATTTTTTCGAAAATTTTTAAAAATGTCTTAAAATATTATTTTGTCGAATAATAGGGCTTTAACACATCTAAATATTCATATTTGACCGTTTTTCATTCCTAGCTAGGCGAAATTACCCAGGTTTTAGCCTGGTCATCAATCGGAAAATCATCAAATTTGCCCATTTTATACTGAGAATAGAGGATACAAAAGTCAGTGGGGAATGACTTATAACCACAATTCCATAACAAGGTACCACTTTTAAACTATATTGATGTGTAGATAAATTATCTGGAGCTAAAATTAATTACTAGTGTGGAGTCGTGGAAGATGAAGTTTACGAGTTTTCAAATAAAAGCCTTTATTGACACATCCAGGTGCGAAGACAAGAGTAAAAGATCAATCAAAATTCAGCATCAAAATCAAAATCAACAATAACAAGTAAAACGAGCTAATATATATAAAAATTTAAACAGTTAAAGTTAAAGTTAAACAGTTAAAAAAGTTTAGCCACATCAAAACAATCATTAAGGTTTAAAGACAGCTATATAAAAACAGTTAATAAGGTTTAAACTAAACCACTACTTTACAGACTCTCCTCCCCATCCAGAAGAAACTTTTCCTAAATTCAAAAGGAAAAGTTAGACATAAAAAATTTAACAAATTGAACATTGTAAAAATACAGTTTTCAAATAGATCCTTCAAGGCACTCCACTCAGGGAGTAGTCTACATCGTCCAAGTGCGGTACAGTTGCGAACTCTTCATAATCCTTCAAAATATAAGACATCAGTTCACAAAAATAGTAATAGGACACATTCCTCAATCCAAAAGACAATTTCATAGTACTATAAGTTCCAAAACTGGTAATAGAAGCTTTAGCCATAATAAGAGAGGTGACATCTGACTCACCTGGCTCACGATCAATGTTGTGCGCGACCAAACCCGTGCAACCTGGTACGTTTGAAAGTGTACGTGGATATTTGGTCAGAAGTTCTCTCAGATGTAGTTCTTTGCTTTCTGTCGATTCTTTCCCATCAATATGTCGCAGCAATTCCGAAAAGTCATCCTCCTCTTCACTGAACTGTAGGCTAGGAATCTCATGATCCTTCTCCTTAGCATCTTTAGCCGTTGTGACTCCGGGATTATCGGCAGTACCTTCATGGCTCTTCGGCTGATTTCCGAATTTTTCAGGAACCGCAATCAGCTTTCTTTCCGATCCATCCTTGTTCTCTCTTTTGTAGACTAGCATTCCGTCATCCGTCATGTATTTTGTCTTCACATTACTTTCCGTTTTGGTTTCTTGAAAAAGAGGTTTTAGTTCTTCACTTTTTCTTTGCTCGGTAAGAAATTCCTCTCGAGACAGCCCCACTAAATCAGCTCTTGAATCCTCTGGTTCAATCACTGGCAACACAATCTCATCAGACAAGATCACAGGTTCGGAAGCAAAAACGTCTTCTACAGGAGACTGTTCTTCTAATTTTCTTCTTTGAGTACTTTGCTCTTGATCCGATGAATCTCTGATCACAGCAGCTTTAGTCGCAATGTGACCCAGATTACATTCGAACTCTACTTCTGCCAAGGGTGGGCATATCGGGGTTTCCTCAAAGGGACTTCTCTGTTCATATTCTTTTTCTCTTTTGGTCGAAAGAACTTTCTGATCCGGGTAAACTCCGCCTTTCCCTTTACATTGATCAGCAATAGGACGTCTATTTCCAAAAGCTACCCTCGTCCTGAAGTCTTCATATCTTGCTTTTACATAAGCTTCAAACTCATCCTCTAAACCCAGTTTCTCTAGTTCTCTTTTCCTCTCCATTTCCTCTTGTTCTTCTTGCTCTTTGCGCTCGTCAATTATATTAAGCAACAATAGCTTCTTAAACTCTTCATTTTGTGACGGGCTCTTTGCGATAGCATCTACTATTCTAACGATAATGAAATCATCTCCAATCTCAACACCCAACTCCCGTGCAAGAACTCGCAAATCCTGCTTCTTACAACCGCTAACCATCAAATACGCCATCTCAAATTTACCGAACCAACCTCAGAACTCGCAACTCAAAATCCTGAAACGCAACCTCTTACCAAACTTGTTATCTACACAATCTGAACTCCAAAACCAACTGATTTACCATGCACTAATCCCCGAAATCCGGAATCACACTCAACCAAATCTCAAACCACAACCCTACTAAACAAAACTTCAAATCACAACAACTACTCGACCAAATCTCAGATCACAACTACTACTAAACCAAACCCCAAATCACAACTAAGCCAAACATCAAATCACAATACCTTCTCAACTAAATCTCAAATCACAATACCTTCTCAACTAAATCTCAAATCACAGCAACCTTTCAGAGAAATCTCAAATTACAACTACTCTCAAATCCAACACTAATCTCAAACACAAAAATCTCGTGACTAAACCCAGGAACACAACCTAATTCACCTCTACGCAAAGCCAATTCCTCCTAGCTTACTAATATCGCATCAACACAATTCAATCCAACTTCACCTCCACAACCCAAAGACTTTTCAAAATTCTCACCAAATCCTTCATCGAACTTCCGAAAAATACTCCGGCGTAGTAGATTCGATCACACGCTGCCACCAGACTTCAAGTCTGTGGAGTCGTGGAAGATGAAGTTTACGAGTTTTCAAATAAAAGCCTTTATTGACACATCCAGGTGCGAAGACAAGAGTAAAAGATCAATCAAAATTCAGCATCAAAATCAAAATCAACAATAACAAGTAAAACGAGCTAATATATATAAAAATTTAAACAGTTAAAGTTAAAGTTAAACAGTTAAAAAAGTTTAGCCACATCAAAACAATCATTAAGGTTTAAAGACAGCTATATAAAAACAGTTAATAAGGTTTAAACTAAACCACTACTTTACACTAGCATTGTAATTACAGGCGCCATATTGGATTGCATTACCCCTAAAAAAGTTCTGGGATAAATTGTATATGGGCATGTTTGGTATTGGGCAATGCGTATTTGAGTATTCTAATCTCAGTTAATACCAATAAAATCATTTAACCACTTTTTAAAGCTCTTTACTCAATTCGAATGGCCAGCATATCTTTTATTACATAACTATAGATGATAAAATTCTAAATGCACAATAAGGGCAAGAGAAATTATAAAAAAATATTGAAATACTATACTTCAGTATATACAGAAGTATTGTATTGTTGAAAAGTTGAAGTTGATAGAAAATTAACCCGCTCTTTATAATGATTGAGCCTATTACACCCAGATTATAAGTCATTAACCATGTTTATAGATCTTGTATTTCATAATTTTATACATAAACATAAAAACTTTCTGCAATTCAGCAAATTAGTAACATGAAAAGCCGATTACACACTGTTATTTGGTTCTTAGCTAGGAGAATTTTAAATACTAACTACAGTTTCTTTAACTCTTCAACTTCTCTTAGTATTTTTTCGCACTATGTAATTTTCATTTGGGATAGAATGGCCTAATCTAGCCCTTGTCCCATAAAACCCCTCAATTTTCATTGGTGAACGTTCTTGAAGAAGAAATTAGGTTTCAAGTTGATTCTTTGATAAATTTATTTATAAAATTAAAATATTTTAAACTCTCAGTATTTTTTAAGAGTCTAAAATGTCTAAAATTTTTCAGAGTGAAGTGTAGCTCTGACTTAAAAACTGACTTTAAAAAAGGACTGGTTTCAGCAACTATTGTCAATATTTAACATTCTCATCACAATATCAGTATCTAATCGGTTTTTCATGTTACAGGAATATTTTATGCTCTTATGTACTATAAAATCACGATAAAGCATAAAAAAGGCTTTAAACATAGTAAATGGCTTATAATCTGGGTGTAGCAGGCTCAATCATTATGAAGAGCGGGTCAATTTTCTATCAACTTCAACTTTTCAACAATACAATACTTCTGTATATACTGAAGAATAGTATTTCGATATTTTTTATAATTTCTCTTGCCCTTATTGTGCATTTAGAATTTTATCATCTATAGTTATGTAATAAAAGATATGCTGGCCATTCGAATTGAGTAAAGAGCTTTAAAAAGTGGTTAAATGATTTTATTGGTATTAACAGAGATTAGAAAACTCAAATACGCATTGCCCAATACCAAACATGCCCATATACAATTTATCCCAGAACTTTTTTAGGGGTAATGCAATCCAATATGGCGCCTGTAATTACAATGCTAGTAATTAATTTTAGCTCCAGATAATTTATCTACACATCAATATAGTTTAAAAGTGATACCTTGTTATGGAATTGTGGTTATAAGTCATTCCCCACTGACTTTTGTATCCTCTATTCTCAGTATAAAATGGGCAAATTTGATGATTTTCCGATTGATGACCAGGCTAAAAACTGGGTAATTTCGCCTAGATAAGAATGAAAAACGGTCAAATATGAATATTTAGATGTGTTAAAGCCCTATTATTCGACAAAATAATATTTTAAGGCATTTTTAAAAATTTTCGAAAAAGAGAGAAAATTGTCAAAATTTCCCAACTTTAGGCCGTTTGAGGCACGTGTTAATATTTTCTGATCGATTTAAGATTTTGCACACTTTCTTAGAATACCAAAAGGAAAAAAATTGGGGGGTGTCTCAAAAGTTTCCCCGACTTTCGATTTTTAAGGGACACCCTACTATGCACTAAGATAATTAGCTGGTTACAGAATGTCCTAGATGGCCCAGTTGGTAGGGTCACTTCGCTGGTTGACAAAAGGTACCCGGTTCAAACCCCAGTAACTTAACATCCCGTTTTAGTGCATTTTACAGTAATATTAAATTTTAAAAACTTACAGTTCCACTATGCACTATGACAAAAAATTAGCTGGTTATAAAACGTCTTGAATGGCTCGGTTGGTAGATTCTTGGTCCTGCTGTGCAGAAGGTGCTGGGTTCAAACCCCAATACCTTCCCCTGTCTTAGTGCATTTTACAGTAATATTAAATTTAAAAAACTGACATTTCCACCATGCACTATGACAATTAGCTGGTTACAAAACATCCTTGATGGCTCAGTTGGTAGAGTCACTTTGCTGGTGTACAGAAGGTACCCGGCTCAAACCCCAGTAACTTAACATGGCACTGTATATTTGGACGGCTTTTTTCAACTAAACTCTACTCTAATTTCCACGGCTAGGCTACAGCTCGGCGTTTCATTGGTTCAATCACTAAGCGCCGAGACTGCTACGTAATCACGAGACCTACAGCGCATGCGCCACTGGCCGTTTTGGCCGTCCAAATATACACTTCGACTTAACATCCTGTTTTAGTGCATTTTACAGTAATGTTAAAGTTAAAAAATCCGACAGTTGCACTATGAAAATTAGCTGGTTATGAAACGCCCTGTATGGCTCGGTTGGTAGAGCCGTGGTCTTACTGTGCAGAAGGTGCTGGGTTCAAACCCCAGTAACTTAATGTACTGTTTTAGTACATTTTACAGTAATATTAAATTTAAAAAACTGACAGTTCCACTATGCACTATCACAAAATTAGCAGGTTACAAAGCGTCTTTGATGGCTCAGTTGGTAGAGTCACAATGCTGGTGTACAGAGAGTACCCGGTTCAAACACCAGTAACTTAACTCACTGTTTTGGTGCATTTTACAGTAATATTAAAGTTAAAAAACTGACAGTTCCACTAAGCACTATGACAATTAGCTGGTTATGATACGTCCTTAATGGCTCGGTTGGAAGAGTCGTGGTCTTGCTGTGCAGAAGGTGCTGGGTTCAAACCCCACTATCATCTCTCTACTCTTATCTCTTTCTATCTCTCTCTACTCTCTCCACCTGATGCATGTGACCTAAGAAATTGGTGACCAAGAATTGGTTCACTCGTCGAAGATGGCGGGGCTCGGACGAGAGGAGGTTGTCCTGGCGGACCTGATCTGCTCCCCGGGGGGTCGTGGGTCTAGGGGGTTCTTCGGATAACCCCCGAAAGCCCCTTCGCCCTGGGGTTCAGCGGAGAAAGGTCCGTAAGGAAGCCAGTTTTGGCAAAAATTTTAATCTTAGGGTACAATTTTTAATTTGTGGACGGTCCCCTAACGGAGTGCAATATGCAGACATCCCCCTTAGTTATTGGGTTGCAGAATTTTAACACCATTACCCGTCTTTTGCTACTACAGATAAATTACAAAGCTGGATATAACTGCAACAGTTAACTGTGACCGTAACTTATCGGTTAAAATATTTTAAAATAAAAAAAATATCCAGGATCGAACCTCCAAACTTTGCACACCCATCATAGGTGCAGAAAGAGAGAGGATAGTTGGATTTGAACCCAGCACCTTCTGCACAGCACTCCCACGACTCTACCAAGCGAGCCATTAAGGACGTCGCATAAACAGCTACTTTTGTCATAGTGCATAGTGGAACTGCCAGTTTTTTAAATTTAATCTTACTCTAAAATGTACTAAACCAGGATGTTTAGTTACTGGGGTTTGAACCGGGTACCTTCTGTACACCAGCAAAGTGACTCTTCCAACTGAGCCATAAAGGACGTTTTGTAACCAGCTAATTGTCATAGTGCATAATGGAAATGTCAGTTTTTTAAATTTATTATTACTGAATAATGCAATAAAACAAGATGTTTAGTGTCTGGGGTTTGAACCGCGTACCTTCTGTACACCAGCAAAGTGACTCTACCAACTGAGCCATCAACGACGTTATGTTAACAGCTTATTTTATCATAGTGCATAGTGGAACTGTCAGTTTTTTAAATTTAACATTACTGTTAAATGCACTAAAGCAGGATGTTTAGTTACAGGGGTTTGAACACAGCACCTTCTGCACAGCAGGACCACGACTCTACCAACCGAGCCATTAAGGACGTTGTATAAACATCTAATTGTCATAGTGCAACTGTCAGTTTTTTAACTTTAATATTACGGTAAAAAGCACCAAAACAGGAAGTTAATTTACCAGGGTTTGAACCGGGCACCTTCTGTACACCAGCAAAGTGACTCTACCAGCTGAGCCATCAGGGACGTTTCTAACCAGCTAATTTTCATAGTATATATCAGTCAGTTTTTTTTAATTTAATGGTGGATGTGCGTTCTATTTTAAAGCTTTCTTCAAAGTAGAAAACTTTAGTAATTTTTTTTAAAAATCATAATACTGTTCGAAGCGGGAACCTTCTGAACTGAAGACTGACGCTTAACCAACCAGGCCACTGGATGCACATCAGCAGGAAGGCAATGGATCAAATGTATTTCCTTTTAAAACTTTCTCTAAAGTAGAAAACTTTAGTAATTTTATTTAAATTTCAAAATCCCGCCAGGGTTTGATCTGAAATCCTTCTGTACCGATGACAGTCACTTAACCAACCAGTCCACTGGATGCACATCAGCTAGAAGGCATGGATGATGTGTATTTTATTTTAAAACTTAAACTATTAATATGGAACATTGAAATCCTGATATTCGAAATTTAATATGTTTCGGTATATCGACTTTTAAGGGCCCGGAATCAAAATTTTTTACATCCCCGTAAAATATTTTATGACTTTTTGAGGGGACCGAATAAAAATCTATTACATCCCCACATCGGCGGTAACATATCGCGTGATGTATGATGGGGTCATATTGAGTCATCTCAAACAGAGTTGCTGATTTTTTTTATTTAAAAAAAATAAAAAAATCGGATTTATTTGATTTAAATCGGACTTTTTTGATTTAAATCAGATTTTTTTTTATTTAAATGAATTACTAGTTCTGAACTTCATGAAACTGGTTAATAATATTCTGATATTGTAATTTCAATGTGATATAATACGTTAGCATTACTTAAATTGACCAATTTTAGTCTATTTTATACATTAATTGAGTAATTGAATTAATTAAGAGAAGCAGTTCACTGGTATCTCACCGATGAGAAGCCCATTCGAAAAGGGTGAATTGTACTCAATAACTAAAATTTTTATCCTTCTTTCTCTAACTATTTTTGCCAAATCCTAATATAAATATTATTTATGAAAATAAATTTTGTGACAATGATTACTAAAAACATCATGCCTCATTTTTGTGTAAAAATTAAAATCAATCTTTAAAGTATATTGATTCAGTTAAACTAATTTTACTCAAAGAATTATGTGTTTATTTCTTTAAAATAATAATTAATTAGTGATAAAAATGAAAATTCAGTAATTAATAATTGGTAGTATAGTCCAAGAAAGTTAAGGGTTGAGGTGGAACAAATTGTAAAAGAAAGTTTGATGGGTGATTCTTATAGGAAATTTTCCGTAGAAAACGATGGTGAAACGTATACCAAAATTAACCTCGTCCTTTAGCCAATATGGCGGATTTTCCAAAATGGCGGACAATCGTTTTTAACTTATAACTTCCTAAAAAATGTTAATAAAATTATAAATTTTGCAGTAAATGATTAGAATTTAGTAGCAAAAACAATGGGACACTGTTTTTTTCTCTTACGATTTGTCATTTATCCAATATGGCGGATTTTCCAAAATGGCCCCCACTAATGTTTATAATAAAAAAAATTATGATGATAAATTCCTTATTTTTTTTAGGATATGGTAAGAACTAAGTAATAATAATATTCATATCAATTTCCTTTCCTCAATGTATCAAATATGGCGGATTTTTCAAAATGGCGGACAATCGTGTTTTACTAATATGCTAAAATTCGTTAATAAAATAAAACTTTTGCTGTAAATTATTAGAATTTAGTAGCAAAAATAATGTGGAACTGTTTTTTGTCTCTTACGATAAGTCATTTATCCAATATGGCGTCCACCTAATGTTTAAAATAAATAAATTATGATAATTAATTCGTAATTTTTACAGGATATGGTAAACATTAAGTCATAATAATATTCATATCAGTTTCCTCCCCCTCAATGTATCAAATATGGCGGATTTTTCCAAAATGGCGGCCACTTATTTAGAGCCTTTTTAATTTTTTATTTTTTTTCTTAATAATTAGAAATATTAAATGTTATTTGGTAAAATATAAGCAGAATACTTATATTTTACTAAAATTTACTGGTAAATAATGTTTAAGGTAGGTAGAAATTCAAAAATTACCATTTACCACTAAGTTTGAAATATAGGGCCGTCTTTTTGGAAATTATTTCTATGTATCGCAAAATCTTGGTTAATATACTATTTTATAGGTAATTTAACATATAAATACTTATGTTATGCCAAAATAAAATTTATTTATTTGTAAAAACGTTAAAAATAAAAAGGCTCTAAATAAGTGGCCGCCATTTTGGAAAAATCCGCCATATTTGATACATTGAGGGGGAGGAAACTGATATGAATATTATTATGACTTAATGTTTACAGTATCCTGTAAAAATTACGAATTAATTATCATAATTTATTTATTTTAAACATTAGGTGGACGCCATTTTGGAATCCGCCATATTGGATAAATGACTTATCGTAAGAGACAAAAAACAGTTCCACATTATTTTTGCTACTAAATTCTAATAATTTACAGCAAAAGTTTTATTTTATTAACGAATTTTAGCATATTAGTAAAACACGATTGTCCGCCATTTTGAAAAATCCGCCATATTTGATACATTGAGGAAAGGAAATTGATATGAATATTATTATGACTTAATTCTTACCATATCCTGAAAAAATTACGAATTTATCATCATAATTTTTTTTATTATAAACATTAGTGGGGGCCATTTTGGAAAATCCGCCATATTGGATAAATGACAAATCGTAAGAGAAAAAAACAGTGTCCCATTGTTTTTGCTACTAAATTCTAATCATTTACTGCAAAATTTATAATTTTATTAACATTTTTTAGGAAGTTATAAGTTAAAAACGATTGTCCGCCATTTTGGAAAATCCGCCATATTGGCTAAAGGACGAGGTTAATTTTGGTATACGTTTCACCATCGTTTTCTACGGAAAATTTCCTATAAGAATCACCCATCAAACTTTCTTTTACAATTTGTTCCACCTCAACCCCTTTTTTGAGCTAACTTTCTTGGACTAGTAGTCATGCACACAGATAACAGAGCCCTATTATCTGTAGTTTTGTATATAAAAAATTAGTTGGGGAAACATGACTAAAATTAAAAAAAAAGCTTTCAATAAAAATCATCCACATACTTGTATTTTAAGATTTGATACCAGGTAAAAAAATAAGATTTTAATTCTTGTTTAGTTAGGGCCCGGAATCAAAATTTTTTACATCCCCGTAAGATCTTTTGAGGGGACTGAATAAAAATCTATTTCGTCCCCACATCGGCGGTTACATATCGCGTATTGTATGATGGGGTCATATTGATGTTATCTCGAATATCAGGACTACGATATTAGTCCAGGCAATCTGTAACTTAACCGGTAGTGATGGGCGATTTTTTGAGGAGTTAACTCAGTGAACTAACTCCTTAAACTGAGGGAAGGATCAAGGAGTGGGGAAAAAAGAGTGGTAGCTCAGTTGTACTTTTTAAAATACACCTTTTTAAGATTTAATTTGCGATATTAACTTGAAATCCTTGTGATGTTACCTCCAAAAAACACTAGATGGCAGCACATCATCATGTATGAGCGAGCGTGTCCCTTTACGTAATCCGTTGCCATAACAACCCACTTCCGAAGGGTTATGAGGAGTTACGGCTTCCTTTAAGGAGTTGAAAGGAGCTGACAGAGTTAACAGAGCTGCTTGCTTCTGGTCTCCCCTCTTTGGGAGTGTGTGCTTCTCAACTCCTTCGATCCCGAGGAGTTGGGGTCTCCCCACACGAGGGGTTTTTCCAGGGGGATCCCTTCATTTTGGGGAAGGGCGTCCGGGGATCGGATACAGAGTGAAACCGGTTATCTTTAGGGTGTAGGGTAGCTGACCTTGACTCATTGCTTGACGCTTTGAAACATAGCGGAACCCTTGCAATATCATAACGTTATTTATCTTTTATCATGGCATTTATATATGATATAAAGGTCACGAAATTGTGGATTATATCCAGAAAAAAAATTGTTTCTCGAGACGGGAGTTTTTTTTGATAAAGTTGAATTTGCTAAATTGTAATTTCAACAGCGAGGTAACACAAAGACACGACAAGTTTTCATTTAGTTTTGGGAACATATATTAAAAACCATTTGCAAAAACTGTCGTTAGAATGGAATAGAAATTTACAGGGAAATATTTCAGTAGGCTTATGATTAATAGGGATAAATAGGATGAAAGATGACCCCTTTTATTCAAAAATCTGATTGCATCTGGAACAATAAGGTATTTTAGTTGATAGAAATACCCTTAAGAGTTATTTTTTAAATTCGTCAGTTTCTTACAAAAGTTTATTCCTAAGAGGGGAATTAATATATACATTTTTTTGAGCCTGGCTTTGATTGTTTTGCCCTAAGAAGCACATTTATCAAAATTTCTAAAAAATTTTACTATGCATGACACTAGAAATTGAATTTTTTATTTCAGAAACGTGTCAAAAACTAAATTTCTTGTTTTGAGAAAACGAGGAAATCTGTTTTTGGCAGTTCGTTACATTTTAATAAAGGCGTTCAATGATTGTTTTCTTTAAGTAGGCCTTATTTAGGTATTTTATAAGCAAAAAAAATAGCATGCCATTTTTGCACTTGACAAGTTTTTGTATTAAACAGCGAGGAAAACAGAATAACATTTATGTATTGAATTCTGGTAGTAAAATTATTAAACAGTTATGTGTTAATGTTATTTTCATTGTCCCTTTTGGTGATCCTATGGATAAGATATTTCTTTAGATGCTCATATTTCGTTACATTATAGAGCGCATTTTGAATCTTTGAATAAAAATCCATGCACCATTTCATGCACCGTTCTTTTTTATTTCGCAAAAAAATGTTAGATAATTTAAAAAAAATTTGTTAGACTGTCAATGAATAATGCTTTAATGTTAAACATTACTTTAATTTAAATAACATTCATATGAGGCGTTTGCTATCAAAACCAGTTCATTCCATATTTTTCTGAAATCTACTTTTTTGCATATTTTGAAAGTTTAGAGGGTCTTTCATAACCTGAAGAAGGGATATAGCGCAAATCCAGCTCACTCCAACCCTGTTTTTTTCTGGTTTAAATTCTGTTTTCTAGCTTACAGAAGTAATCTGTGATTTTCTTTTTATATTTTTCCATTGTGGGGTTTACTACTGCAAATTGTTCATGACATGTGGTGGCTCTTGGCGGCCGTGATCAAAACTGTTTCAAAATCACCTGACCAGTTTATATTTCATTGGATATTTTTGGAAATATGTCACCCTTTTTGGTCTTGATTAATATTAACTTTTAAAATGACTGTAGTAGTATATAAATTTCTAAAACATCAAAAAGTCATCCAAAATTACTTTGAAAATTTTCAATCGTAGACTAAATCGAATTGTCAGTTTGAAGAAGGGAATGAGTCCAAAAACCAAGTTTTGAGAAAAAAAAATGTTTCATTAATTAAATTTTTATTGTAGTATAACCACCAAAATTTTACTGGAAATTCAGAACCCTTTTTAGAAAACAGAGCAATCACCAAAACAAATATAAGTACATTAAAAATATTTTACGGTTAAAAAAAGTTGATGAACTTATTCCCTTCTTCAACCTTATGAAATTTATCTGAAGAAAAATCTTAAAAAAAACGTTAAATTGACATTAAAATCATATGTATGCTTAATTCACGCCACAAAAGGGAGAAATATAAGGATTAACTTATATTTTATTTACAACTTATATTTTATTAATATACCCCAAACCAAAAATTTTAAAAAAGTGAAACTTCCTTATTGTTTCTAAAATAAATACGTTCTTTTCTTTTTAATCATTGATCATCTTCTGTCGCCTTTAAAACAAGGAAAATGCAGTTTAATTAAGATATTTTTGTTCGCATTTTTCCCTCAGTTTTATTGAACGCGACAAAGTAATTAACACTTTTGCTTAAATAATTAATTACTATTTAAAACAAAAATAAGATGGATGTATAAATAAAATGAAATTATTTTAAGTAGACACTCTTAAATTTATTTTCAGTACTTAAAAGGTATAAAACCAAATAAATTTTTAATAATTAGGCAAAAGCTATCGCGGTATGATCGCACAATGTACGAGATGTTTTCTTCTTCCCCTTTTCACCCCCACTCCTTCAACCAGAACCCCCCGAAACCCCTCCCCACACTGAGAAGTCGAGGGAAAAGGCCATAAAAAGGTTGTAAATGTCAAGTCCATGATAAGCGCGAATGCATTGACGACGATCTGAAACCGGGGTCACGCGGGGTCACGGGTCCTGATGGGAGATAAAGATAATTTTAACATAGGTTTCTATGGAGAAATACTGGAATTACTTAGTATACGGACCCTTAAGGAGCGTACGTCCAAAATGTAACGTGTGTGATGGCCTTTGGGATGGGGAGCAGGTGACTTCAGATCGGTCTTCCCGCTCCCACGATCCCACTCCCGGGGATCAGAGAGTTTATAGAGTTAGTTCCTTACTCCCACTATCCCACTCCCAGGGATCAGAGACTTAACGAGTTAGGGGCCATCCATAAATTACGTGAGGTCAAAAAGGGGGGGAGGGGTTTGGAAAAATCTCACCAAGGGGGGAGGGGGGGTCGATTAAAATCTCACGTCAACTTTTTAAGTTAGAAATTAAACGATTTTTTAAGTATGAGAAAGGAATGGAGAGGATTTTTAGGCGGATTAATGTCCTTTTCCCCCACATCATTAATAATGGAAAAGTTTTAAGTGCTGTGAAGCACAAAATTCAAACGAATAGGATGAAAATTATTTTCAAAGGTTGTAGGTAAATCTCACTTGGGGGGAGGGGGGGTCCAGCAAAATCTCACTAAATCTCACCAAGGGGGAGGGGGTCCAGATTTTGGAAAAAACACCTCACGTAATTTATGGATGGCCCCTTAGTTCGTCCCTCCCAGCGGTTTTTTAAGTTCGATGGAGGCCATGATTGTTTATTATACACATCTTCTACACGGCACTGTGAGCGTGATTATACATTGTCTTAATCACAATGTTTAGGTTGACAAAATTTGCTGCACACAATTAAAAAAATATTTATGGTTTTATATTCTCACGATTATCAAGTTCTAATAATCCTTTAATATTTAGATATTCCATTAAAAATTTCGACGATTAAAAAAGATTGCGAAAAGATGAATTTCGTTAAACGAGCTGCCATTATTGAAAGGCATACATTTACTACTTCTGACAGCTATTGTTAATTAAAATACTAGTTGTTAATAAAAAATATTTGATCTTAAACGAAAGGATTGCTGTATAAATTAATATTTTAATGGTTTAGCAGTGTTTTATTTGATTAATGAGGCGATTGATTTGGATTTAAAAATTAAATTTTCAACTGATTTTTGAGAATTGAAACACGAGCTATGCTTGTCTACCTCTACCAGCTATGATGGTGTCTTCAAAGGGCGGGAAGGAAGGAAGGGTTTGTAGTTCATTTCCTAGAACGTTGGCGTCTTGCCAAAACCTTCTGCTCTTAGTGTGTTTTTTGTCTCAAACTCGCCATTTTTTAGATGAATGAGTGATTAAAACTAAATTACTTATTAGAAAAATTGTACTGGTTTTTCATTCTGGTGATCATTACTTTCCAGTAAATTTAGAATAGTTAAAGTTTGCAGTAGAATGTTCGCGGATGAAATTGGATTGGATGCCTGAATTCGAATTGTAAGATAGGTGGTTATTTTTGAAGTGAGTATTTTTTCTTTTGAAATATACCTAGTATTGCTGATTAATATATTAAACTTGATGTGTTAGTGTCTGAATATTTGGTTCTACGGTCGTTTCCCCTACTGGGGAATTTCCTTTCCCTCTTTCTTCTGTTTTGTAGGTAGGTTTTTGTTAGTAAATTGTTAAAAAATTTTCCAGTAGGCAGTAGGCGAAATATTAAAGGTTTATTTCCGTTTTCGTTTACAGTTCAATATAAAAGCTTTTATTTTTTGAATGACTTTTCCGGCATACTTTTTAGTTGATGTATGTACGTAGTTAAGATTAAGAAGTTATATAATACTAGCGCTGACGCGCTAGACACGGGCTTCGCCAGTCCATATGTAAAAAGGAGCATTTTTATGTTCATACTACAACAATCGATGTTATACCTTCAACAATTAATATTATATTATCTTTAATTACAACAATTGGTGGTTTTGCCATGATGTCATGGTTTAGGAATGAAATACGGGTTTTTTTAGCCGAAAATAGACCAAAAAAGTTATTGGGATGCTTCAATTTCAAATTATTATTCTTCAGGAAACTTTCTGGGAGCGAGTAGCTTTCTGGTATGGTTTAAAGTGAATGTAGGTTCGAAAAGTTTAAAACTAAAACGGACTTACATTCAGATGAACATTCATTTATGTATATAGATTTTGGGAGTTACTGAGTTACATTAAAGAGTTAACTCCTTAAGGTGAGTGAGTTACTCAGATCTGATCTTGCAAAAGAGTTGAATCGCCCATCACTATTAACCGGGAACAAATTGATACCTTTAGTTTTTCAACGGTTTTCACTTGGGAATGACCTAAATAATAACATACTGAAAATCGGACAAAATCGGTTCACGGGAAGTTTAATTTCTTTTAATTTTTAAAAAATGTCCGAAAAAAATTTCAAAAAATCAAATTATAGTAATCAAGACTTATTATGCATGTTTATAGGCTTTTTTTCAGTGCTGAATACGGAATACCATTTAAATTTTAAAAAATTCAAAATTTCAATTTTTAAAAATTAATTCAAAATTTGGAAAGTCGAAAAAATTAAAACATCGCTCAAAACCACAAAATAATTGCAAAAGAAGTAATTTAAAGAGTTTTCGATTAGAAATTACTTAAATAATAACATAATAAAAATGGAAGAAAATCGGACAATAAAAAGTTTAATTTTTTCAAATTTTCAATTTTTTTGGCCTCAAAAATCGACCTTTTTAAAAATTCTTGTTAAAAACGTTTGAGGCATTTTCCAAGGTCATTTTTCCATGGATGTTGTAGGTATATACCTCTATAACCTAAAAAAACACCACAATTGGTGATTAAATCATTATTTAATTAATTAATTTATAAAAATTAATGTTGAAAATACAGGTAAAATCTTTCAATCAAGTAATACAGAAAATATATAGACAGTATTTGATAATAAATCATTTTAAAAATAATTAAATTGAAAAACGACAAAATATCTTTCAAAAATTTAAATTTTAAATTAATTTAAAAATTTTTAAATTTTTAAATTTTGTGGTAGGGTTACTTGGGGTAATTGGGTCACTGGGGTAAGTGGGTCACCCCCCTAAAACTATAATATTACAGGAAATTTCACACTTACTCGCATTGATTATGTTGCAGCTTGTCACACCGATGAGTATTATTGCATATATTTGAGATTTGTTTAATTTATTTTTAAGATTATAGAACTAATTTAAAATACATTCCCAGAATGGATTTTTTGGAGAGTTCAAGACGTATTTTTCAAAGAAGTATTTCCAGGTAAGTTTTCATTACATTTTAATGTTTATTGAACTGTTTTGCAGAGTTTAACCTAAATTACATACGGCAATTTGAAATTTTTCAAAATTTTTTTTGAAGTGTTTAACAGGGGGGGCCCCTTACCCCATAGTTTTAGCATGGTTGGGGTAAGTGGGACCCCTCAGTGTGGGGTAAGTGGGACCCTTTATTATGATATAAGTAGTTTTAGAGGGTCCCATATGATATAGGAACTACAACTGAAGACATGGGCGGATTTTGGGGGATTATAGGGACAATTTCCCCCCAATATTTTCAGAAAATTTCGATTTATAGTAGCAAGTAGAAGACAATTTACTCACCACTTCAAAATTCATGAAAATTTATAAATAGTTTGATCGACATTTTATATCAAATTTGCGTTTTAATTTAAGTTATGGTGAGTTAAGTGAAATATCTCATCAATAGTGTTCATTCTCATTTAGTGTGTATGATTTCTTTTTTATCTTACAATGTGTATTTAAGTGCCAAAATAAATCTTAAACAACCTTATTATGTTCTTTAAACACTATTTTATATGCTAAAGTAAAACATATCCCTTTGGCCTTTCAAAACATTCTTAAAAATACTTATTTTGCTTTTCATTCTATTCTTGCCTTGTCATATTGATTTTGATGTGAGTATATTTCTCACTCATGGACACAGTTAGAATAAAAAATTTATATTGAAATTTACTGTACTTTTTTAAGTAATACCCACTTACTTCCTTTTAAGTTTTGCTTGCTTTAAATATAAATAAAGAGGGGGTGACCCACTTACCCCATCTCTTGGGGTAAGTGGGTCACCCATCTCATTTTTGATAAAAAGACCAGTTAAGAAAAATATAAAGCTTTAATTTAGAAACTACTGATAAATTTTTGTTTATCGATAGACTCTTTAACGAAATTTGTCAACAAGTACAAACCCTTTCAAATTTTTTCTATGAACCTCCAAAAATGTACTAGGCCAAAAAGGGGTCCCACTTACCCCAAGTGACCCTATATGCATGTGATACATGTCTCTAGGCTATATTTTAGTGCTGTTTACGAATATCACGCCAACTTTTCAATAAAATTTAGAATAAGTGTGGAAAAATTGAAGCACTTTTCTCTATAATTTTGTTTTTTATGCTTCAATTCTTCCACAGTAAATTTCAATTTTATTGAAAAGTTGGCTTAATATTCGTAAACAGCACTAAAATATAGCCTATAGAGACATGTATCACATGCATATGTTACGGTGAAAGACCGAAATTTGGGGAATGTCGACATTCACCGGTGAATGTCGACAATCACATATAGTCGTTTGGTGTATGTCCGAAATATTTGCTAAATACCCTTATTTCGGACTTACACCAGTGAATGTCGACATTCACCATGCACTAATGGTGAATGTTGAACATGTCCGAGATTTATATGTTCTTCTCCGTAATTCAGTCGCGATAAATTTTTCGCCTCTCATTCTGAGAGGAATGACTAAGAACTTAAAACACACCGTACATTCAAAATGAGAAAGGAAAATAATAGAAGTTAAAAACTTACTTAATTATACAGTACGTTCTAAATGAGAAAATAAAATAATAGTAATAAAAAACATACTAAATTATGAGTTTCAAATTTTATTTATTGCAACAACTTAAACTATTATGACACTTTGAATTGCACAAGATACCCTTGCTTTTGCAACTGCATTTATTAATGGAATACTTCCTTTTGCAATGACAGCGTGTATAGAACTTAAAACACACACACACAAAATGAGAAAGGAAAATAATAGAAGTTAAAAACTTACTAAATTATACAGCACGTATAATAAAGAAATGGAATATGAAAGATTAATTATTAATTAGATTAATTATTAAGATTATTGGAATATTAAAATTCTTAGCCCCCCAAAACTAAATCCTGGATCCGCCACTGGCTGCTTCTATGTCGGCTCTTCTCTTTTCGACTTTCACCAGAGCTTATCTGTGATTGTCGACATACACCGGTGAAGGTCCGAATGTACAAGAATGTAATGAAATATTCGATCTTTCACCGACGTATTTGGTGGTTGTTGACATTCACCAATTTCGGACATTCACCGTAACACATGTACTACAAAATTTTAAAATTTTAAAATTTTAAAATTAATTTAAAATTTAAAATTTTTGAAAGATATTTTGTCTTTTTCAATTTAATTACTTTTAAAATGATTTATCATCAAATATTATCTAAATATTTTCTGTATTACTTGATTGAAAGATTTTACCTGTATTTTCAACATTAATTTTTATAAATTAATTAATTAACTAATGATTTATTCACCAATTGTGTTTTTTTTTCGGTTATAGAGGTATATACCTAAAACATCCATGGAAAAATGACCTTGGAAAATGCCTCAAAACGTTTTTAACAAGAATTTTTTAAAAGGTCGATATTTGAGGCCAAAAAAATTAAAAATTTGAAAAAAAATTTGACTTTTTATTGTCCGATTTTCTTCCATTTTTAGTATGTTATTATTTAAGTCATTTCTAATAGAAAACCGTTTAAATTACTTCTTTTGCAATAATTTTGTGGTTTTGAGCGATGTTTTAATTTTTTCGACTTTCCAAATTTTGAATTAATTTTTAAAAATTGAAATTTTGAATTTTTTTAAATTTAAATGGTATATTCGTATTCAGCACTGAAAAATAGCCTATAAACATGTATAATAAGTCTCGATTACTATAATTTGATTTTTTGAAATTTTTTTCGGCCATTTTTTTTAAAATTTAAAAAAAATTAAACTTCCCGCGAGCCGATTTTGTCCGATTTTTAGTAGGTTATTATTTATGTCATTCCCAAGTGAAAACCGTTGAAAAACTAAATGTATCAATTTGTTCCCGGTTAGACCCTTTTTTTCAGTAGATTTACTGGACTATATTTGAACATCAGTTTCGATATGTTGAATTTAAAGGGCCCGGAATCAAAATTTTTGCATCGACGTAAAATATCAAGTGATTTTGAGGGTACTGAATATAAATCTATTATATCCCCACATCGGCGGTCACATATGGTATGATTTTGTATTGTTCGGCACTAGTTAAAACTGAAAGTAGTTGAAAAGCAGTTAACTACTCGTTGCAACTACTAGTTAACTAGAAGTTCAACTACTTTTGGTTTAGAGTAGTTGAACTAGTAGTTTAACTACTTTTTTCACTGCCTACTACTTCCAACTACTTTCAAAAAGTTCAACTACTTACAAAAATATTGAAAGATCAAAATTTTGAAAAATATGTTACATCTACTCCCTGCAATAAGGAAGTTGCATGTGTCAGATTTTCCAAAACAAACAAGTGTTCCGTATGGTTTTTTGTATGGTAAAATGAAATATCTAGTCAGTTTTTCAAAAAAATGTACAGGTAATTAAATATTTTAATTTAAAAGTCGAGAAAAAAAACACGTGACTGAAAACTTTTATTGTTTAAACTATAAGATGACGTCAACAATAATACCATCAACTCCATTGCTTTACAACAATGTTTAGTATAAGATGACGTCACATCCAAAGTCTTGGCGTTTTCGCGCGCTTTTAAAAAGGGGATTTTTGTTAATTTTTTTGGCAATCAAAAAATTTCTCGATCGGCCTCAAATTTTGGGTAGTTGCTTATTTTTGCAAGAGGAATCGATTAAAAAATTTAAAAAAAATCATGCAACTTCCTCGATGAGGAAGTTGCATGATTATGATGATATCTATAAAATCCAAATACCACTGACTGACTGACTGACTGACTCACTAACACTCACACAGAGACCATCCTATCAGCCATTAGACGCGCACTAAGAAACGATTTTAAAATCGAACGACTCCTTCCCTGCTTTTCGGCGCTTTTTCGACTCCGTTTTACCCATTGAAATAGCATTGTGCATTGTTGAAATGCATAAATTGCAGGGTTTACTTGTATATCTTGAGGCGTCGTCTTGCCTCACTTGATAAAACATAATTTGAAAACATTTTATAATTAAATTTAAGAAAAACAGTGTGAATATCTGTATTTAAATATTATAACAGCAATCAGAAAACCGAAATAAATTGAAATAATTAGTAATTAACTTTCTTTAAAATTTTAATTTTCTCAAAATTAAATATATTTATGGAATAGCAAGAATTGAAAAGTTTCCATGGAAACAGAGCTGAAATTGCATTGCTTCATAGCAGACATGGTTTACTAGACCATAATCACTAATTTTTTATTGTAACTAGCTATCAGTTTTTACTGTTTCAAAGTAGCTTTTGAAGAAGTTAGTTATATTAACAAGAAGACAGGCTTTTAATAGTTTTTTACTTTATAACTTTTTATCTAGGGATTTTTGAAATTTATTTATTTTGAAATAGAATTTTTGCAGAATTTTAAAAGGATAGCGGGAATACTTTATGAAAATCCGTTGAAGATTTTAAACACTGGATTTCAAATGACAGATATAATATAAATTGGATTGTTTTTATCACATAGAAAGGATAAATGTTTAATAGACAAAAAACCGGTATGGAATGAGATATCACAGTTGGAATTGAGATGAGAAAAAGGCATCGGGATTACCGGGATGAAAATTATTGGGAACACTGGTATATGAAAAAGTACCGGAACACCGGAATATGAAAATTATCGGGAAAACCGGGATAGAAAAATTATCGGGAATACCGAAATATGAAAAGGTATAGGGAACACCGGGATATGAAAAATTACCGGCAACACAGGGATACAAAAAGGTACCAGGAACACCGGGATATAAAAAGTACCGGGAACAGCGGGATATGAAAAGGTGCCAGGAAAACCGGGATACAAAAATTATCGGGACCACCGTAATATGAAAATTATCGGGAACACCGGGATATGAAAAAAGTAGCGGGGACACCGGGGTGATTGGTGATAGGAAAAATCGGACATACCTATAACTTGAGAGAACTTTAAAAAAGGAATAAATGCCCTCCTCCCGTGCAAGGCCGGGCAAATCAGCTAGGCTATATCTATAAAATCCAAATACCACTGACTGACTGACTGACTCACTAACACTCATCACGAAATCTCCAAAACTGCCGGACCGATATGCTTGAAATTTGACAGAGGCCTTCCTATCAGCCATTAGACGCGCACTAAGAAACGATTTTAAAATCGAACGACTACTTCCCTGCTTTTCGGCGCTTTTTCGACTCCGTTTTACCCATTGAAATAGCATTATACATTGTTGAAATGCATAAATTGCAGGGTTTACTTCTCTATCTTGAGGCGTCGTTTTGCCTCACTTGATGAAATATAATTTGAAAACAATTTATAATTTACAACGAAATTTAGGAAGAAAAACAGTGTGAATATTTGTATTTAAATATTATAACAGCTATCAGAAAATCGAAGTAAATTAAAATAATTAATTTACTTTCTTTAATATTTTAATTTCTCAAAAATAAATATATTTATGGAATAGCAAGAATTTAAAAGTTTCCAAGGAAACAGCTAAAATTTCATTGTTTCATAGGGCATGGTTTACTAGACTTATATAATCACTAGATTATAACTAGCAACTAGCAATCTGTTTTTACTTTTTCAGAGTAGCTTTCAAAGAAGTTGGTTTTATAAGAAGACAGGCTTACTTGATAACCTTTTATCTAGGTATTTTTGAAATTTATTTTATTTTGAAATTGAATTTTTGCGGAATTTTAAAATGATAGCGGGAATACTACATGAAAATTCAGTTTAAGATTTTAAACACTAGATTTCAAGAAACAGAGATGATTTCAATTAGATTGTTTTTATCACAGAGTACAGAGCTTAACACAGATGCCAAACGGCCGTTTTCCTCTTTAGGTAATTAATTTAATTCACCTCGCAGATTATAATTCAGTTCACTAGCAGCCAATCAGAGAACGCGAAATGTATTTGATTTGATTTTTACTCTGATTATAGGTGATTTGGATTTGAGTGACAGCTTCAGTGGGAGAATGACAGAATTAGCAGGAATGACGTGGTATTAAAGAAGGCGGGTCCGTTTGGCCTAAAGTTTGTGTATGGGAAAAGCCCTGTTAAAAAAGTTGGCATTAGCGTCTATGGAGATGAAATAGACAAAAAATCGGGATGGAATGATATATCACAGTTGGAACTGGGATGGGAAAAAGGAACCGGGAAGAAAATTATTGGGAAAAGTTTCCAGGAAAACCGGGTTAAGAAAATTATTGGGAAAAGTTTCCAGGAAAACCGGGTTAAGAAAATTATTGGGAACACCGGGATATGGAAAAAGTACCGGGGACACCAGGGTGATTGGTGATACGAAAAATTGGACACTTGGGAGAATTAAAAAAAAAAGGATTCAATACACTCCACCCGTGCAAGGCCGGGCAAATCAGCTAGTTGACATATAAATGCAACCTTTTTTTGAAATCCTCTCTAGAAATAATGGAGTTCAGGGTTTTCTCCCCTGATGGAAATTCCAGCACTTTGAAAAGCGATTTTAGTCTAGGTTTACGAGGATTCTAGACACGGACTTAGCTATAGCTTTTACAAGGGGGGGTCCAGAATTTATTTTGAAAAAAAAAGCAAACACATTACATAAACTTATGTTAAAATCCATTTGACACTCAAGCAAAGCTGCTAACTTTCAATAAAACACAATAAAGGTTTGTAAAATATTTATGTATGATAAAGAAAACAAAGCTAAAACAAAATAGAATAATTACTTTAAAGTACTAAATTTAGCCTTTTACAACTTGTCTAATAAGTGCCAGTATATTAGGAGTAAAAATATTCATCTGTGCGAAATCTTCCCAGTAATTTGCAATTTAATTTTGCTAAAAACACTTGTAAAATAAGAATGTCTTCTCTAAAAACGAACATTTTTGCTCATTTCAGTACTTATATACAATTTTTAACATGCGCTGTAATTCTCAAGAACTATTTTCATTAGAATTAGAGATAAGTCGATGATTTAATGGTGCGGAAACTTTAACCGAACATAATTTCAGAGAAAATAACATCTAAAGCAGTGTTTCCCAACGTGGGGCGCACGCCCCATCGGGGGGCAATACGATTTTCTAGGTGAGCAATTTGAAAGTTTCAAATAAAATTGCCCCCAGGTGGGGCATGGACTACCAGGCTGTATTTACTTTACTTAATATTGAATTTCTGTGAATCTGTGGTGTAAGCGGATATACAACTGATCATATTATGGAAAGGAAAAGTAACAAAATATAAATAATCATTTTTTCTCATTTCTGGTTCAAATATAATTTTTCATAAGAGAGGACTTAACTTTTTTCGCTTCATTTTTATTTTTTGTGGATGGACCCGCTGCGGCTTTGGCTATTTCTTCATTTTGTGGAAGTTCGCAAGGTAATTTCTCTTTCGTTTTTAGAAAAAAACCCCAACAGAGATTTTTGAGTAGTACGTTTCATAGTGTTTTTAAAGACTGCGTTTGTTTTTATTCAGTAAGGGGGCATCCATAAATTACGTGAGGTCAAAAAGGGGGGGAGGGGTTTGGAAAAATCTCACCAAATCTCATCAAGGGGGGAGGGGGGGGGGGGTCGGTGAAAAACTCACGTCAACCTTTTAAGTTCGAAATGAAACGATTTTTTTAAGTTTGAGAAAGGAATAATACCCACAGATAAGATACTGTGGTGATTTTTAGGCGGAGTAATGTTCTTTTCCTCAAAATGCAAACGAATTGGATAGAAAATTATTTTTAAAGGTTGTAGGTAAATCTCACTTGGGGGGAGGGGGGGTCCAGCAAAATCTCACTAAATCTCACCAAGGGGGGAGGGGGGGTCCAGATTTTGGAAAAAAACACCTCACGTAATTTATGGATGACCCCTAACTACTCACACGTGCACACAAATAAGCAGTTAGAGAACAAGACTGCGCAATACGCTGAAGGCGCGATCGGGCTCCGTTTGTAGGGAAAGGGTGGCCATGTGGTAGAAGTCTTTCGCTAGCTCTTAAATCCACCCACGAAAGAATATACTCTATGTCTATGGAAAAGAGAGATTTATCTCTATGAATCATTAATGAAGTGAAAATCATCAATATGAATCATGAGTTTTTAATCACTATGAAGAGCTTTGGCGCCAGTGCTTGACTGTGCGCAAGATTTGAAAATATAGGTATTCGACTGAAAAAAAATTGATGTTCAGGCCATGGAGGGGGGGGGTCCGGACCCCCTAAACCCCCCTTATATACGTCCCTGATTCTAGATGTTTTTCCTGCATTAAAAATTAGTAAGGCAAATACTTAAAGTTAACGGCCCAATTTTTTTCTTAAAATATTGTTGTTCAGGCAAAGGGGGTTTAGAACTGACTAATATAAACACGACTTAGAAAACTTTAAGACACCAAAAACCTGTATACCTGTCAAAAATTGGCAAATCTTTAGTCATGATTTTTTTGCCATAGGTAAGAACAAGTAATCCAAAATTTGGGGAAAATATCTTATGAAATTAAATAGACTAGTTACCTAGTAGTTAACTATACTTTGGGAAATTTTATCAACTACTAGTTACAACTACTTCCAAGAAAAAGTAGTTAACTAGTAGTTACAACTACTTTTGCCCAGACTAGTTGGTAGTTGGTAATTAACTACTTTTTGACCAGTAGTTGCCGAACACTATGATTTTGACCCACTTCTACCACTGTGCGGAAGCATCCCGCACCCAAAGGCAGTGATAGCGCGAAGGCATCTCTTCCGAAACAATGAATGGAGAGGAAAGATAGTGACTAGTGACGCAAGAGTTTGGATGGAGTAAATGCATATTCTTTTCAAAAGATTAAAAAACGGAAATGGAAGTTTTTCTCTCGGGATGGGAATTAGAACGCAAAGTCAGATATAAGCATATGAAGGTCGCTTTAGGATCCATCCAATGCAATGCACATGTTTGATAACCCGATTCCTTTAAAGAATCCCAATTCCTGTAAAGAAGAAACCACCAACATAAACATTGCCGTTGCCTGAAAAAAATTTTCTATGGGAAATATTGGAATTTAGGAAGATATAAGGTTATTTTTGTCCTTTTTATGCAAATGCATATAAAGAAAAAATTTCTGACTTTCGGTGGGGGATATATAAACCTTAGTTCTTCCCCCCGTTTGGCTACGATTGAGCATAAAATAAAAACCCTTCGCCAATCAGTGTTCACAACAGCAGTTATTTTTCATTTTCTCTTGTAGATGTATCGTTCGCACTTTCTTAAACTAGATGTCGCCACTACAATTTAGGGGCATCAAGAGGAGGGCCATTCCCTGGGAGGCTTGCTGCCCTGGATTGCATTTAAAACATCCTCTACCATTCGTTATAATAGGAAAAATCTTAAAAAGTTGGTTAAGATTAATTTTTGACTTTAAAAAGCACTTAAACTAGCCTCATCCTATGTTTTTTCCGGTCCATCTGACTAAAATAGGAATTTTTTTTGGTATTTGTATTTTAATTGTACTACTGTCACTAACCTCACGAATTTTGTGTCAATTTTTGCTAATTTTTCGACCCATTAGGTTTTTGCACTTCGATTCAGTAGGTTATTAGAAATTTTTCTTTGCCGATGTAGAAGGAGAAGAGGGAGTGGGGTACATCAGGGAGGGCTATTAGCTTCCCTTTAAATAAGTAAGTGGTAGAGGCCAGAGGGTTTGTTTTGTTAGTTTGAAAATACGGATCCCTAGAATGTTGTGTAGAGAAACCTACATTAATATGGAAAAGTCTCATTTAACACTATGTGACGCCACTAATGACTGCAACTACGAATTTTTTATTAACAAATGTTAAATTATATAAAGGAATTAAAAATGTTTTACGAATATTTTTTTAAATGTAGGCCAAATGCTGACTTAAATTTTAAACCCCTACCTAAAAATGTCAGACAGGATCTTGCTATTTTTAGAAAATAAGTTTTAAACTTTACTTTTTTTTTAACTTTAAAGAAAGTTTTAACAGGAATAGTCAGGGTGCCAACTCGAAAAGTGTGCATTGGAGTGTGGAATTTTATGACGGTTTCTGGTAGAGTTGATGGTGTAGATTTCCGAACCGATTGATGCCACTCTGCAAATATTGAGCATTTTTTATAAATCAAGATGGCGTCCAAAATGGACTCCATTGAAATCAATACTTTTGAAAATAAAAATATAGCATGCAATACATCATATATGGTATTTTTTTGGGTCAAAGAAACGATATATGATGTTATTTTTTAATTTAATTAAGTTTGGAATAGGTTTTTTAATAAAACAAACATATTTCATTGAAAAAGCAGGTTTTTTTACTGTCTGTCTATCACAAGAAGAGCTCTGGTTTACATCTCTGTTGCCAAGGCAACAGGACTCTGCTCATTTTCAACGGGTGAAATCAGAAGAAAGGCGCAACCACCTTGGCTTACTGAGCGCCTTGCTGGGGAATTTGGCGATAACTTTTATATTGTTACTTTGTAATTACATAAATCGGGAAATCTCGGGATTGGATTTCTGTTACATTATGAGTAAAAATTAGAGGGAGTAAAGCTAGAAGGGAAGGGGCTAAAAGCGGATTACAACTAAACGACTTTTTTTAATCCTTAAGATTAAGAAATCCACGATTGTGTTGTGATGTGTTAGCCCTTGACTGAAGTAAACATTAAAACTTATAATTTTATAAAAATGCCGGAATCGAGTGATATTTCTGGGTCTTAAAGGGTAAAGCGTATATTCCAGATCTGGATGATTCAGTCTAAAAAATCACATGTCGCATTTCTGATCTTGAATTGCTTTGTGAATCCTAGTCGTCAAGGTTATATCCCACCCTTTTCCTGGCATTTTCCCCTCTGGTTTTGAGACAGCTTGTATTTAAATTTTACAAAAAAAATTATGAATAATTTTTCTTTTAATACTGGTAGTAATTTTCTGAGCGATGGTACTTTTTTTTCTTTTAAGTAAAAGACTTGAATCACCTGGCGAATCGCACACTTGTCAAAGCCATCTAGTTCGCAGTTTCGCTCACTAGGCCATGTACGGTGTTTCCCTGGTGATTTCAAAACTTGAGATGAGTTCAGTGCTGAAACTTCCATTTTTATCCTTTTGATTGTAGTTTCAGAAACACCAGTTGCTTGAGAAGCCCTTTTTATAGCTTGTGGAAGTGGAATCGATAAAGATTTCGACGATCCTTCACTTGAACAAAAATCTGCAACATTGTAAATTATTTTTCGCGCTTGCGATTTTAATATTTCCCCCTTTTTAAAATGAAATGTCATCATGTAATTTTAAAGAAATAGAAAATTTATTGATATAAATCGAAACACAATCCAAAGGCAACAGTTAAATCAAATCAAATATGTGCAGGAAGCGGAGTTATCAATTCTTCTAAAAAACAAAATTCTATTTTTATTTATTACATTTGACAAATTCAGAAAAAGAAACTAATCAATTATCTGTCAAGTCAGTTCCCTAGAATATACATGGTTAATTGAATCACTATTCCTCTTTGTTTATTATTTTAACAGTTCACTGCATCAATCCGAGAAGAAGACCGTGCTTGGGATCGCCAAAAATTTGGCCAATAATCCTCCATCGGCTTTAATCTCCGCCAAATCCTTATGCGGGTGATCCCTATTTCAAATGAACAGGTCTTGTTGCTATAGCGACCGCCATAATCAGACAAATTGGCGGGAGCTCTTCTTGTGATAGACAGACAGTACTGTGTTTTAATGTCTATATTTTGTTTATAATTTCCTAACTTGCTTAAATTTAAAATAAATTGGGTTTAGAATAACTAGGGAGCTACCGCCCCCTGCTCGCTATAGCTCGCCAACCCCCGTTAACTGCTGACGCAGAACCTTTCAAATTGCTTCGCAAAACCCAAATCACTGAACTTTACAACGAACGTTGACGTTGTGGCAGTTTCATAGCAAACACATGAATTTCTAGGCTGCAAATATTTTCATTTTGTATCTTTACTTCTACAACATCACCCGTGATATTTGATCTTTTGCGCTTAGGCATTATGAAATTTAATATTATTTTATTACCTTAGAATCATACAAAAAGATTTTTAAATAAGGCATTGTAATGTTTAATAATTTCCGAAAGCGTGTTTTGAAATTGAAATTGAAAGTTATTTAGGGGTATTTTTGCTTTCTCTTACGAGCCGCTTAACCCTAAGCATGTTTTTATTGTATTGTAAACATAGAAATGATTGGGTTGCCACAGCAACAAAGATAAACATAAACATTTCAATACGTTATTTAAAAATAAAAAGATAAATTAATAATACATTAGCTTGAATCAAGGTTAATAGAGTACTACAGGTTGGCTCATAAAATGTAAACAAAGCGAGGTCGCTACGTCACAACATACAGAAAGTTGGTCTGCCAATGTTAATCCTATGAGAAACTATGCATAAAAACCGACGAAAATAACTGATTTCTTCTAATTTATTTTGTTTTTTGCTGCTTGTTACTGATAGATGATAGTTCAAAATAATTTTTAAAAACAAAATAATAGATATAACTAGATTAATTTAGTTTTTATAGGGTTTTAATTTTTACTAAAACCAGATCATTCACAATGGGAAAAGCTTATCTAAGCATTGTTGAAATAACTCTCTCATCCTAAATTTTTCTATTAATTTTTTAGCTGATTTAATCTTAATAACTGGATATTTTTATTATTATTTTAGTTAATGTATATTAGAGGAAATATTTTTAAAAGTCAATAATCTCTTTTCAATTTTTCAATTTTTTTAATATCACAATTCTGTTAGAAATTAAAATAGTATTAGAGAGAAATTTACTATCCAACTGTTTTTTATAGCTTGATGAAATTTGTGTCCATAGGTACAACCTGTTTTACCCATGAGCAGACTAAGTTGTACCTGTCAACACCCATAAAAAGGGAAGTCTTAGTTGAAAAACTTATTGATGCATTACCTTAATGCTTTAACTTAAAATTTAAAAAAGTAGTTAAGATTAAAATTACTAGAAAATAATCCCTGAGAAATAGATAGCCATTTAGAAGTAATTTAAAATGTATTATGGAATATTCCTATTAACAAACGCCGATTCCTGTTAATTAACGCTGATTAACGCCGTTCTTGATGTGCCTGGCTAATCGGCGTTAATTAACAGGAATCGGCGTTTGTTAATAGGAATATTCCGTAATGCATTTTAAATTACTTCTAAATGGCTATCTATTTCTCAGGGATTATTTTCTAGTAATTTTAATCTAAACTACTTTTTTAAATTTTAAGTTAAAGCATTAAAGGTAATGCATCAAAAAGTTTTTCAACTAAGACTTCCCTTTTTATGGGTGTCGACAGGTACAACTTAGTCTGCCCATGGGTAAAACAGGTTGTACCTATGGACACAAATTTCATCAAGTTATAAAAAACAATTCAAAATCCAATTTTAAATATTTGAGCTTAGAAAAAAATAACACCCTACTTTATTAAGTTTGGCAAGGCACTAAAAATGGTCGAAATGACATTTTATCTTTATTGGAAAAGTAAAACGAAATTTTTTTCTGAAGGTACAACAGTCTATTATTTAAGTAACTGAATTTTTCTTCTTCTGTTTAAAGAACTCAGGTATAATGAATGTGTATTTTTATAACTTTCTGTGTTTTTGTCCATGTATGCATATTTCTTCTTAGGAAATCAAGATCATTAAATATTAACTATAAAAAGAAAATGTTATAAGTGAAGATGTCTCCTTAAATTGATAAAATCAAGAAAACAAATATTATACAAATAATTTTAAAGAAATGCTGGATAGTAAATTTCTCTCTTATACTATTTTAATTTCTAACAGAATTGTGATATTAAAAAAATTGAAAAATTGAAAAGAGATTATTGACTTTTAAAAATATTTCCACTAATATACAATAACTAAAACAATAATAAAAAATATCCAGTTATTAAGATTAAATCAGCTAAAAAATTAATAGAAAAAATTTAGGATGAGAGAGAAATTTCAACAATGCTTAGATAAGCTTTTCCCATTGTGAATGATCTGGTTTTAGTAAAAATTAAAACCCTATAAAAACTAAATTAATCTAATCATTGCTATTATTTTGTTTTTAAAAATTAATTTGAACTATCATCTAACAGTAACAAGATCCAAAAGACAAATTAAATTAGTAGAAGTTAGTTATTTTCGTCGGTTTTTATGCACAGTTTCTCATAGGATTAACATTGGGAGACCAACTTTCTGTATGTTGTGACCTAGCGATATTTTATGAGCCAACTTTTAGTACTCTATTAACCTTGAGTTTGAATCTAATCAAAATCGTTTGAATTTCAAAAACATAAAATATTTTTGTTAAAAAAAGAATCTCAGAAACATTTATTCAATGGAGAATTGCAGAAAATCTTAAAATTTTAAATATTCAATTTCAATTTATTAAAAATTCTCTCCTGATTCCAAAAATACGCTTGTCTTTCCCCACAAACTTTTTTAAAGGTAATTATGACATATTTTATTACAGAAAGCTCCTAACAATGTGACGTCACATGTGCCAGTGGAAATGTGGGAAACACCGTTTTCATCGATACACTAGTCTGTAAAAAAAAACTAATGCTCATTGTTTCAAATTGGGATTATAGCAACAAGCGGGAACAAAGCACATTTCACGTCACAAGCTGTTTCAGCTCAGACACAAAAGAGACTGTTTTTAATTGAAAATAACTTAAAATTTAGGACTTTGAAAAGCAAATGAAAACATTTTTTGGAGGTTTTAGGCCATTCTGAACACATTAAGATTGAACACCAGTGAAATATGTTTTCAATTGTTTTAAAATTCATAGTTTCTTGCTTTATAACTGCAACCTTATCCGTAATCTAAAAAAATGGAAATATTTTAAAATTGAGATTTTTTTTAGAAATTCTAAAGGCTTATTGCACATCCTCAAAATAATCCGGACAGTTTGATACCAAATATGTGTTATACGGATCAGTAATTAAAAAGCCTTTCTCTGGAAACCGTTCACTAAAAACTTTTTTTTAGAATAGAGAGATTACAAATCACAGTAAAACCTTAAAAGGAGTAACTAAGTAATAAAAGAGAATAAATACATTGCTTTTATTTCATTCAGAACGTACCATCTGGAGAAATGTTATGATTAGTTCTTAATGTAGCTATAGAAATAAAACAAATTAAAATGTTTTAATTTGTTTAGAAAAATAATTGCCTCGGAAAAAGGATTATATAAATTTGGCCGCATAGAGAGCGACATAACCAAGGGGACGTCCATAAATTACGAGTCAAAAAAGAGGCGAGGAGGTCTAGCAAAATATCGCATATTCTCGCGGAGTAAATTAAAATCTCACGTCAACTTATTTATGGTTCAGAAAATATATGCCTTTTTGTTTACATTTTTAGCACAAGTTTAGGAAAAATGTGCAGATTAATCAAAACAGGGAATTATTAGCCAGCAATCAATCGTGTTAATTACCTACGAGTTAAGACCAGATTTTTTATTTCAACGCGTAATTGTATTAAAATAAGTATCAAAGAAATAAACAAACAACAAATAATATCCCAGAAACTAATTTTTTTAAAAGGGGGTCGTGGCAAGGGGAATCTCTCACCAACAGGGAGGGAGCGATCCGAAATTTGGAAAAAAAACATCATCTAATTTATGGACGTCCTCCAAGGTAATTAAAGAGAGCACTTCTATCATTATCTACTTATAATCTACTCTATAGAAGATCATCTTCGTATAGAGTAGATTACGTGGTAAATATGACGTAAGCCAGAAATCTTCTTTGGAGAAAGAAAATAGGACAAGCCCAGTTTTGACAACCTTCTCTTCAGACCCTTTCACCAACAATAGATGAGTACTTTGCACTGAATGTTAAACGGGCTCACTTTCAGTCCATAATGACGCTGTTAGTCGTCATCTTTACCAACTAATGGATCCAACAATATTTGGATGGCAGAAAAATGAAGAGAAGGAGATTATACCTATTCCAATACCTGAAATGTGGACTGAATATTGGAAGTGTCTAAGTGCTCTCTGCAGAACTGAGGACCCCTGTTCAACTATTCGATATGGCTATCATTCCAGTAACATTTCCTGCAGCTTTATACAGGGTGTCCCACGAGAAGTGGCCCAACCCCTTTAACTTTTGAACCCCTCCAGATATAGTCATGAAAGTGGGGTCTAGGTATAGTAAAGTGACCATGCCCTATCTGATGAGACAACTTTCAACGCCCTCTAGCCGAAACTTTAGGAGTTATAATTTTTATTTTCAAAACTATTTGAGGTATGTGAAAAAAGTCAATTACTAAGTTTTAAAGTAACTTTAACAACCTTGTCAATATGGGATTTTATTAAAACGCAATTACTTGAAATTTGGATTGTGTGTATGAAGCATTTTACCTGTTTGCAACTGCTACTAGAATTTAATGAAATTTGTTAGGTTCTTTTTTTTCATATTTCTGATGTGTAATTTTTTGCTACAACATTAAGGCTTAACTGTCCACAACAGCATTCAAGCTTATGGCCACTAAGCTGTGTTTTACAAAGTAACAAATATAGTCTTTTATAGGGAGCTTTCCCCAGCCAAATACTTTTAAAAATTAATGAAAGTAATGATATAAAATATGTAAATAGTTAAATTTGGAAATTAATCAGTTAAAAAAGATATGCGTTTTTCAAATAACTTTTTATCCCAAGCTCAAGTTTGTTCCCCAGACCATCTAATTTCCCATGAATCTAAGTGGTATTTATTCGTGATGACCACTTCTTGTTGTGGCACCATTTATAAATACTTCTTGGTTGAAAATTCACCGTCTGATCCTTTACAGTAGAAGAAAAAAACCCTGCAAGTTATGATCTATTTCCATCATTCAAATCATCTGTTTTGAAACACCTAAGGTTCTGACAGTTTTTTTTGTAACAAATTTGCATTTTACTGAATAATGAATGGTACTGAATAATTTATATGATTAAATGGGAAATATATGTTGGACACCTGATACTTACTTTTAGTTTTGATATTAAAAGTCGTCAGATCTCAATCCTTTTATTTTTTATAGAACTTTGAATGCAAAAACATCCTATGTTGTACCTTCAGACACGTTCTTGATCTGTATGTGGATAATCTAGGATATTGAATCGGGTTTCGTTCAAGTGAATGGGGGATTGGACACTAGTAGTATAGTCTAGTGTTTAGGGACTATTGTCACGGAGCCATGAGAGTAGTCGCGAGGGAGAATATTTATTATTTATTATTTAAATATTTTAATTCAACGTTTGATTTTTTTTATGTAATTTTATATTATCTAAATTTGATTTGTCTCATTAAATGTTATATATTTTTTATTCATTTCCTCTATTAAATACCTCTTGCACTCCCACATGGGGGCTCTGAGCCGGACGAACTCGAAAATTGATGAATAAAGTAATTTTTTATTGATGGCTTGAAGATACAGGTCCCCAGGAAAAGTGGTCCAACCCATTTTTTGTTTTTAGTTTTTCAGAAAAGAATATCCATCATTTCTGTTAATTTTGTCTCAAATCATAGATATATAAAATACACATTATTAATATTTTTTTGTAAATAGGCACTTTTTCTGTTATTCTCAGAATCAATTCTTTGATAACTTTGTTTTCAATGCAATTCTTATGGGAAAAATTTTTTCTTGCCTCTTATCGGTGTTTAAACCATAAAAAATCATAGGAATATAAAAAATTACAAAACTGTATACATTTTAATCACAATAAGTTTGTAGCAGGTAAGGTACCGAGACATAAAATAAATCATGCTTTATTCGCATTATTCGGGAACTTTACAAAGCTAATTAAAGGAAAAATAGGTTACATATAATAAAAAAGTAACACATAATCGAAGATCCAGTAATATCTTTTTTAAATTAGTTTAATAATATTCGGAGGAATATAAGGCACTCAGGAAGGAATATTCGCACTCAAAATAACTATGACAGCTTATGAAAGATCGGTAACTTTTTTTCTGATCAATGTGAAAATGTGTCAAATCACGGCTTACTAGAGCCATAAAGATGTTTTAAAATGCTTTTAATACTTTAAAGGTGTGAAGCTAGATCAAGTAATCAAATATCTAAGCATCAATTTCTGAAAAAGTTTTGGGTTGCAAAAAAAGCACAGCCATATTAAAACCGCCAAACGAAGTCGCGAAAACTGGCGAGAAAGAAGATTGGCATACTAAAGGTTTTTCAAATGTTAGATGTTGTATTGCAACTTCCACGACGACAGGGCCTTATCCAAGGGGGGGGGGGTTGGGGGTTCAAACCCCCCCCCGAAATTTTGACATAAATTTTTTTCCTTAAAAATTTGCCTTGAAATGCTGCATAAAACCCCTACTTTTAAGGTTCAAAATTCAAAATTTTTCTTGGGGAGAACCCCCAGACCCCCTTGAAATTTTGAAATCTATTATAACAGTCGTTCCTGGAAAATTTTGGGACTTACAAGGAGTGGTCCTCTTCGGGTTAGTCTAAAAATGAGTGAAATCATAAAGGGGTCGTATCCAAGATGATTTTGGAGTTCTACTCACACTAGCGGATCCAGGGGGCTAGGGGACTTTAGCCTCCCTCCCCAAAAGGAATAAGAACTAATTGTGAGAAAGAGGGGAAGTGGGTGTAAAAAAGGGAAAAGCTACTCTAAAACGAGTTCAAATCCTGTTTTTAGGGTCAAATTTCCAGAAATTATCTGTGGGAGGTCCCCCAGACCCCCCTTTGGAGTTTGGAACCCTATTATTTACCACTTTATAATTACATTTTAAAAGTACGTCGAAATGCAAAAATCCTACCAAAATGTATATTAAAGTCTCGATCATGTACGTCCGAAATTCGGATTAGGTGTACAAAACCGAGTTCAAAAATCTGCTTTTTAGACTTAAATTTCTAAAAATTTGGGGAGAACCCCCAGACCCCGCTATTAGGATGTTAGAAGACGATTTTGATATTGAAAATTCTTAGCCCCCCAAATCTTATATCCGCCACTGTCTTCTTACCTAGGTCACCAACAAAATCGAAACTAAAGTTTCAAGAAATTTTTTTGCCAAATAAAAGTCTAGTTACGGCCCTGCACGACAATATGCTACAATAAAAACTGTTTTAACTATTTTTTTATTTGATTTTCCGGGATAGATGGCCGTGTTTGAATGGAATTTCCAAACGTTTCGCTCTCAACTTCGGAGAGCATCCTCAGTGGCAAAAAATCAACTGATAAAAATTGAAAATAAAAAACAAATACCAAACAATTACAGCGTGAATGCTAACGTGGAAAGAAAATGAGATCAGATACTAATACTATTGTTGTGCTGGCTTTATCCCGCATTTCTTAAGTGCCGGGTGCCAGACGCTCGGAATGGAAACACCCTCCTCTTTTCTATTGAAATTATTCTTGTGTTTGAAAATTTCTATTGCTTCTCTTATTAATCGGATGGATTGATGGTTGGTTGTTGCCAGGATTTCGGTGTTATTAAACAGTACTCTATGGTCCCCATTTGTTAAAGCATGCTCTGCCGCTAGTCCACTGAAAATAGCGAAAAATAGGGCCGAACCTCAAACAAATTGCAATAGAAGGTTTCTCAACGGTTTTCACTTAGAAATGACCTCAATAATAACATACTAAAAATCGGCCAAAATCGGCCGGGGGGAAGTTTAGTTTTTTTTTAATTTTAAAAAAATGGCCGAAAAAAAATTTAAAAAAACCCAAAACAATAATATAGACATGTGATACATGTTTATAGGTTATTTTTGAGTTTTAAAACCGAATATTGCCTTTAGTTTTGAAAAAAAAATTGAAATTTCAATTTTTAAAATTAATTTGAAAATTGAGCTATATGAAAAAATTAAAAAACCCCTAAAAACCTCACAAAAACATCAAAAGAAATAAATCCAACGGTTTTCATTTAGAAATGACCTAAATATTAACATACTAAAATTTAAAAATTTTACGAGTGAAAGAAGTTGAATTTTTTTTTTCAAATTTCCATTTTTTTTGCGAAAAATGCATTTTTTTTCAAATTCGTGCCAAAAACTTTAGAGGCTTTTGAAAAGGTAATTTTTCGGTGGATATTGTCCACAGATAGTTATATAATGGAAAACCGGTGAAATTAACCCTCAATGAATTAGTTAATTATTTTATTTAAAATTTTGAAATTGGTAAAATGTAGTAAAAAGTGAAAAAAAGGTAATACTTTGGCATATTTACATCAGAATTTAAAATAATTAACTAATTCATTGAGGGTCAATTCCACCGGTTTTCCATTATATAACTATCTGTGGACAATATCCACCGAAAAATGACCTTTTCAAAAGCCTCTAAAGTTTTTGGCAGGAATTTGGAAAAAAAATGCATTTTTCGCAAAAAAAAATGGAAATTTGAAAAAAAATTTAATTTCTTTAACTCGTAAAACTTTTAAATTTTAGTATGTTAATATTTAGGTCATTTCTAAATGAAAACCGTTAGATTTATCTCTTTTGATGTTTTTGTTAGGTTTTTAGGGGGGTTTTAATTTTTTCATATATCTAATTATTCAAATTAATTTTAAAAATTGAAATTTCAATTTTTTTTCCAAACTAAATGCAATATTCGGTTTCAGCACTCAAAAATAACCTATAAACATGTATCACATGTCTACATTATTGTTTTGGGTTTTTTTAAATTTTTTTTCTCGGTCATTTTTTAAAAATTAAAAAAAATTAAACTTCCCCCCGGCCGATTTTGGCCGATTTTTAGTATGTTATTATTGAGGTCATTTCTAAGTGAAAACCGTTGAGAAACCTTCTATTGCAATTTGTTTGAGGTTCAACTCTATTTTCAGTGGACTACACGGCCGACTTCTCAGGATGATATAGGCGACAATGCCTCTTGTGCTCTGCAATTCTGGTTTTTATAGAACGTCGGTAGGTTCCGATGTAGACTGCCCCACATGAACAAGGAATTCTGTATACCCCCGTAGCAGATAAAGGGTCACGACGATCTTTAACAGGTCTGAGAAGGGAAAAAATTTGATTAGTTGGTTGAAGTTGAGAGCGAAACGTTTGGAAATTCCATTCAAACACGGCCATCTATCCCGGAAAATCAAATAAATGTATCTTCAGGTCGTGGAAGTTTTCATCAATTTATGTTTTAACTATGTTCAACATGAAATAAACCATTATATTTACTGTATTAACTAGTTTTGATTGGATTGTGGGTAGTATTTTCCGGTTTGTATGCTGCTTGATCTCAAGAATCCGCTTATAAACCTTCGTCAAGTGTAAGACCGACACGAACAGAATTTTTACTGAAACAGAAGAGATAAAGCAGGGATGGCAAAAAGAACGAAACTAAACTCAGAAACTGTGATTTTAAGGTAATTTATTTCCTCTCGGAACAAAGTTCAACAGTCTAAAAAATTTTATTTTCTCCGCGATAAAAGCAAACTTAAAATTTGATATTTTGTTTCCTCCGGATTAGAACCAAATGCCTTTTGAAATTGGATTTTGTTCCTGGAACTACACTTAAAACGAATTAAAGTTGAGTTTTTTCCTGGAACAAATCTTTGGGATTCTTTATGTTTTAATTTTCATACGGATCTTAATTCAGCCTAAATTGTGCCCTCCGTAACGAAATAAAACACGGCTTTAACTCCTCATTTTTTCTCCGGATCAAAAGTCAACGCAGCTTTGATACCAAGATTTCCTCTCGGAACCATACTAAACACCGTCTCGACAGTTTTGCTCCAAGAAAAATTCAAGGCAGCTTTGATTTTTACTTTCGTTCCGGAACCAAATTCAACACGGTGGAAACCCTTTAGGGGTCATCCATAAATTACGTGAGGTCAAAAAGGGGGGGGGAGGGGTTTGGAAAAATCTCACCAAATCTCACCAAGGGGGGAGGGGGGTCGATTAAAATATCACGTCAACTTTTTAAGTTAGAAATTATACGATTTTCTTTTTTAGGTATGAGAAATAGATAAGATACTGCAAATTATTTTTAAAAAGTTGTAGGTAAATCTCACTTTGGGGGGAGGGGGGTCCAGCAAAATCTCACTAAATCTCACCAAGGGGGGAGGGGGGGTCCAGATTTTGGAAAAAACGCCTCACGTAATTTATGGATGACCCCTTACTTTGCTCCGAAAATTTTTTTACCGGGTTTAAAAAACTTGAGTTTCGATCCGGAACTACAATAAATGTGAGTGAAATGCTTAAATTTGGTTCCGAAGATGGTATTTATTGTTTCTAATTTAAATACTACACTATATTTAATATTACACAATAGTATTGTCGTCAAATGACTTTTGATGCAAGTGCTTCAATTTCCAGCTTTCTATCAAAAAGAATGCCTAAGTCGAGTCTCAACCAAAATAATAACCTTATGAATATGAGTGAATAAAAAAATAATAATCTGTAATTAATTTTAATTAATTTGTAATAATGAGTAAAGTTTATCAAAAGAGGCTTTAAATTTATTTCAACTTAAGCTAACTGACAAACAGTTACGGGGGGCTAGAAGTAGTTTAGTTTGTTGTGTTTGAGAGAGAGAGAATTCAAACTTCAAGAAGGAATTTTATATAGTTTAAGCTGTTATAAATAGCTAAAATTTGTGATAAATTAATAATGACTGATCGGTATTTGTTTCTTGGGATTTCAACTTGACGGGATTTTGGGCTGTTGGGATTTAAATTCTTGGAATTTCGGGGAGCAGGATTTCTTTAGTTGGGATTTTATACTGAGAAGATTCCATGTTGTCGGGATTTTGTATCTTGGGATTTTGGACCGACAGCATTTCGTTTGTAGAGATTTCAGTTTTTAGTATTCTGGGCTGTCTGGATAATGGCTGTCTGAATATCGGCTGTCGGGATTTTGGCTGTGTGAAAAACAAGACACAATTTTTTTTTTAAATATTGAATATTTGATTTTTCTAAACTTCATTTTGAAATTTATCAAATAATGTAAAAAATAGTATTAATTAGAAAAAAATGTTGCCTTAGGAACAAAATGAAAACATTCTATTCACATTTAATTTTGTTCCAGAGCGATTCCAACTAATCAAACCCCTCTAAAATTATAAACGGAGCCAAAGTTAAGTGTAGCCGCCGTGTGTAATTAGGTTCGGGAACGAAACTAAATCACCAAAGCTGCCTTGAATTTTGCTCGGAGCAAAACTGCCGAGACCGTGTTTAGTTCGGTTCCGAGGGGAAATCTCGGTTTCAAAGCTGCGTTGACTTTTGATTCGGAGAAAAACTGAAAAGTCGAAGTATTGTTCGATTTGGTTCAGGAGGAAACTAGAGTTTTGCAAAGGGAAAGGATTTGGATCTAGGACAAACTAAAATAGGCGCAAGTTCAGAGGTGCGGATGCGCCAAGTTTTTAGCAGTAAACATGACTAATATGGTAACCCTAACTAATGTTAAAAGAGTCATTTGGCTTCTAAATATGGCGCCAAATAGCCAAAATTCGCCAATCATCCGCACCTCTGAACTTGCGCCCTAAAATATAGAGATCGCTTTAGTTTTGATCAAGAACGAAACTGAAATTTTAATTCGTGATACTTTATTTCCAGGAACAAAATCAAAAGTCAAAATGAATTGGGTTTTTATCCGGAGGAGGCGCAATCTCATATTGAAGTTTCTTTTTCATCCCGGAGAAAAAATATAAATGTAAATGAGTATTAGTTTCGGTCAAGAAGGAGCGAAACCGGAGAGTTTCGTTCCATTTGCCATCCCTGAGATAAAGTACACCCAGAGCGAGGCCGGAATCGAACCAACGTTATTAACTAGTAAATAAGGTTTTTTTTCTTTCAAAATACAAATAAATTTTTTCACAATACAAACATTTAAAAGCATTTTTAAATGCATTTTATCAATTAAATTCGATTACCCTTTATAGTGTTCAACTTAAAACTTAATTTTAATTTGGAAAAGTTGGTTAAAACACTACCTTCGAGTGTTTTGTTTAAACTTTACCGTTTTTATATTTTTAATAAAATCCCTATAAATATTTCTTTGAATGCATTACTTCTATTTCAATTGAAATTCAAAATTCCCTTGTAATAGATTTTTCTACACAAATATGTTGGAAAAAATCTATTCCCGTGAAAATGTATACATATTTTGAGGACTGCATGTATGGAAACCTATTTGTTTGGGAACTGTATTGATGACTCATATTAAAAATGAACTGAACGAGGTTATTTCATTTGAAGAGAGCTGAAATAAATCTTCCTAATTATGTATAAAATAGGGAAATGATCAGACACCAGTCACTCCTCAACATTGATGATGATACCAGACACTAAAGAGTGGGTTTCTGATTCTTTCAGGTAAGGAATTATTATTTACCTGAATGTATTCTGATTGTTTTAAGATCCTTTTCATAAAACTTTAATTTCACGTAATTATTACCTATTTTAAGTATGGGCGCGCGGATTTAAGGGGGTGTGGTTTATTTTCATGCTAGCCCTAACAGATTCATTCATTTTAGGTTCCATCTTTCGGAGATTTGTATAGACGCCAGATAGTAGACGTACTCAACATCAACTGGATGATCATCGATGGGTGTTGGTGAGTTGGCAATCTTTAGCTATATAATGTTTTTAACACGTTGACTGATAATAATTATTTTATAGTCTTTTAGATGATTTTTATACCATTGCGCACATTTATATTCATGACCAGGCCCGTATTTAGGGTTCTTGCTGCCCTGTGCATATCGATTTATTGCCGCTTCCCTATTTCATTTTGTGTTTCAAGTAATTGTAAAACCAATAAGTACCATCTGATCAACATGAATATTGGCAGGATTGCGACAGCTTTCCACCGTGTGTTGCCTGGGTCGGCTTTGCCTTATATACTTGTGTTTCAAGTAAATACCCCTTCCCATTTGACTCTTTTAACTTCCTTTGACTCACCATTTAACTCACCTTTCTCAGAAATAGTGGAATTTTCCTGTTTCACTCTCATAATGAATTCTTTTGGGGGATCTGGGGGTACCCCCCAGAAAATTTTTGAAAATATGCCCCTAGAAAACTGGGAATATACTCATATTTGGCCCTTCATGTGAAAACAGTGTGGTACATTTTTTTTTCAAAACTGTATAGCGTGCGTGTAGAATTTTGAATTGGTGTAATCTGCCGCCCCCCAAAATTTTTTCGCCCTGTGCTACAGCACATGTTGCACATGCCTAAATACGGCCCTGTCATGCCGGATTTATGCAATTTAGGTAAAAGCTTGATTTCCGTTCGTCCATTTTTACATGAAATTACTACATTAATCGAAACTTTGAGGCCAATCCGGAGGCAAAAAGAGTTATCATAATCAAATAATATTTTTCACATGTTAGTTTGAGACCATTTGGCACCCTTTTGTCGCTGTGCCCCTGGGAAAATGTGAAAAAAAATATTTTTGACCCACCAGTGTACAGTACACCTGAATTATCAGAGATATACCAACCATTCCGGACCAGTCGCTCTATACCTCGCATCCATCTCAATGCGCTTTCATATTTTCGAGCCTGTTTACCGGGAAATTTTTAAGTGTTGATAAAGGATTTAAAAAAAAATAGATGGATATTTTCCTATGATATTTTCACACCTTTTCTGCCTTTTAACGGCACAATTACTGTATATGTTACCGTTAAAGTATGAAATCCGTTATTTCATAGAATACCTAGTTACTGCATGGAATTACTGATCGTGTCCGTTAAAGTGTAAAACCCTCTTGTATTTCATGGTTAAACTAGTTATTTCATAGAATAACGATCTGCAGCCCGTTAAAGTGTAAAATAATCCATATCATTATATCTCGCACAACAAGTATTTTAATTTAGACAGACATTTTAATTGTCTATCATTAGTTTAATTTCATTTTAGATAAATTGTTTATTTTACGTTTTTGTTTTTAGAAATAATGTTCTTTGTAATTCCAAGTGGTCATTTTATTAATCCTTGTAACAAATGATTTTAAATACGTTTCCATAAATACCAATTATACGCTGCATATATTTAGATAAATTGCTTCTTTTTCATTTTAATTGTCTATCATTAGTTTAATTTCATTTTAGATAAATTGTTTATTTTACACTTTAACCGTCTCTCATTAGTTAATTTATAGAATTCCTAGTTATTTCATAGAATAACTATTTAAAGTGTCAAATTAATAACATATTACACACTTTAGCGGACACGATCAGTTATTCCATGGAATATAACTAGGTGTTCTATGAAAAACTGCATTATATACTTTAACGGTAACATATATATGAATCGTCTAGTTTCAAAACCAGGTAGATCCATTTTGGCACAGCTTCAGTAGAGTCGACGTCAAATGGAAGACAAGTTGGCGCTATATCACGGCCGGTCACCTGTTCTGGCCACCAAGTTTTACCACGACAAAATGATAACACTTAAGGTATCCGCCTACCCCTAAAATGACGATTTTCAACTTTTTCCTTGAAAATTTGTTTCTTACATTTTCAAGTAGTTTAGACTTTTATCTTTACAAAACTGTTTTCATTTTACTTGTCGGTGAATTAGAATAGAAATTACAGCATTTTTAAAACAGATAGTCATCGGCGATCGTATACAAAAATAAACTTTGAAGCTTATTTTCTCAGAACTAAATTTTGCATAAAAACCCTCCACTATTTACATGATTACTCAAAAACTATCCAAGATATCCACTCCAAATTTTAACAGTATATTAATCATACTGTTATTCAAGGCTCGATTTCAGCCGGAACGGTCCGGGACCTCTTTTTCGGAAAAATATTAATATTCTATTTTATCTTCGCATTTTTTGTACATAAGCTTTTAGAATTTCACTTTTATTTTAAAATGTCTGATAAAATTACAATTCAGACTATTTTGTCCCGGGAAAATACGAGGACTCTTGGCTAGCATCTGGTCATCATTCTGCCTCAGCCGTCAAAAGCAAGGAGAGATCGCGATAGATGCAATATAAATGAGGACCAAATGAAATTTTGTACTTTATCATAGATGGTGTTGGTGACAATGGTGACTTTCAGCTTAATTTGAAATTTAGATTAAGCTGAAATTCACCATTGAAATGTCTTTTTATTGTTTCATTTAGAAATAGTGGAGTAACTTTAAAACACTTCACATTTTGTTTTAACGAGAGTTATTTAAATTGGATTTTAAGTTTTATAAAATACCTATAAGTAATATATTTTGCCACAGTGTAATTTTGTTAAAGTTTAGTCTTTTTGAAAACCAAATATTGAGATCATCAAATTTGCCAAAATGTGTTGTACCTTGCGACATCTTAAATTCTACCATTAAAGGACTCTAATACGCATTCTATTCCTTAAATTTGACAAAATATACAACACTAATGGTTCATTGATAAGTCGTCCCGCCTCTTACAAGAAAAAAATGGTTGCCCGTTAAAATACGCCTGTTGGAAAAAAAATACAACCCATTGTAAAAAAGGGGGTTTTATAAAAAAATTGTATAAAACGTTCATCTCCTTATACAATAATTAAGATTATTATAATTTTCATTATTAATAATTGAGTTAGAACACTGAACACTTCCTAATCTAGTACAACACATTTGAATTTATTTTGTAAAGTTAAATTTGTAAATAAATGCTTAAGTTTTTGTATTAAAAAGTATTCGCTTTTTTAGTTTTTAGACCAATAATTTTACCGTTCCGGTACCTCTTTATTTAGAAATCGAGCCCTGCGTGTTATTAACCAGATGGACTACAGATTTTATGCAAGTTTATTATTTTTGTTTTTATTCATGTTTTTTTGTTAAATAGTTGTAGAAATTTTGAAATTTTTCACTTACCTTTACATTTTATGCTGTAAAACAATTACATTTCAAAATGTGTCTTAGACAATAGTCCATTCTGAAAATAAGTGTTATACGATACTTGTGTCCAAAGGAAATTTATAAAGCGGTAATAGTTTTTGGGCAAGAGTGAGAGGAGTTTTAAAAAAATTCACTTAAATTTTGCACTAATTACCCCATATTTTAGAAAATAATATAATTAATTTTGTTTTTTAGCATTAATCAATGTTTTGATGTACATTTAAACTAAAAATTAAAAAACAAATTTTGTAAATCAAGTATTTCAAAAAAATGGTCCCAAAGGTAGGCGGATACCTTAAGTGAATTACGAAATATAATTCTGTTCCTATTTTTAAATTGGATAGTTACCGGGGATCGAAATATGCATCTTCCGCATGCAGAGCGCGCACCATACCGCAGAGCCAGCGGAATATACTAAAATCGTAATAACTTGTTATAACATCCTTTTTCTTGGGTTAATCTTTATTTTAGTCGTGGTTAAACATGGCGTGGCGACCGTCCGTGATATATCGCCAACTAGTCATCCATTTTGCGAACGATTCGCCTTCGCCAAATGGTCAACCCTTTTATCAAAGCTGTGTCAAAATGGATCTACCTGGGTTTTGAAACTAGAAGACTCGTATCTGATTAGAACAACTCTGTAGAGTTCTTTTTAAGATTTTAGGTTTTTTGATCATTAGAAGTCGTGAAATTGCTTTGTGCCTTTAAATTTTCCCTTTTAAAATTAAGTACATCTTTCCAATGATGATTTCAATTCTGAAACAAAATTATTTTATCCTAAAAACATTGATAAGTTAATTTTTCTAAGCCTTCATATAGTCTTTCTTAATCAAAATGTTGTATACTCACACAAGAGCACTTTTGTTGTATTCCCAACATATCAATTCCTTTAATTTTTGGGATAACCTAATATCTTGAAAATAGAGCATCTCGAAAACTCAATGTAATACTTTTTTTTAAATGAGTATCACAAACACCTTATGTAATTAAATTAAATATAAGATGTTAAGAACTATGTTTCAGCTGCTTTTTAAAATCTATAAAACTGAAACTTTGCAAGTTTGTAAAACAAAAGTTCAATAAGTACTTACCCTATTTCCAACTCTACAAAATATTTGTAAATAGTTCTATTTTTTATTCTATCAATAAATTCAATAAAAGTTTAAGCTTTATAATAAATATTCTTTAACTTATTCTATTTTAAACTGTACCACTTAATTTGTTGGATAATTTTTGGTTCAATGGTGCAAAAATGATTATTTTTACATATGGTACACTGAAGTTACTCTGTATTAAATTGAAAGTTATTACAATATAGTAGGAACGAGTGAGGCAGATTTTACAAATTTTTTTAGTACTCCAGTTTAGACTTACCAAAATTCTCGTATTGACTTGTGCTTACTCTCGTATTGACTTGTGCTTACTCTCGTATTGACTTGTGCTTACTCGCGTATTGACTTGTGCTTACTCGCGTATTGACTTGTGCTTACTCGCGTATTGACTTGTGCTTACTCGCGTATTGACTTGTGCTTACTCTAGTTGCGTTTTGACTTGTGCTTACTCTAGTTGCGTTTTGACTTGTGATTACTCTAGTTGCGTTTTGACTTGTGATTACTCTAGTTGCGTTTTGACTTGTGATTACTCTAGTTGCGTTTTGACTTGTGATTACTCTAGTTGCGTTTTGACTTGTGATTACTCTAGTTGCGTTTTGACTTGTGATTACTCTAGTTGCGTTTTGACTTGTGATTACTCTAGTTGCGTTTTGACTTGTGATTACTCTAGTTGCGTTTTGACTTGTGATTACTCTAGTTGCGTTTTGACTTGTGCTTACTCTAGTTGCGTTTTGACTTGTGCTTACTCTAGTTGCGTTTTGACTTGTGATTACTCTAGTTGCGTTTTGACTTGTGATTACTCTAGTTGCGTTTTGACTTGTGATTACTCTAGTTGCGTTTTGACTTGTGATTACTCTTGTTGCGTTTTGACTTGTGATTACTCTTGTTGCGTTTTGACTTGTGATTTCTCTAGTTGCGTTTTGACTTGTGCTTACTCTAGTTGCGTTTTGACTTGTGCTTACTCTAGTTGCGTTTTGACTTGTGCTTACTCTAGTTGCGTTTTGACTTGTGCTTACTCTAGTTGCGTTTTGACTTGTGCTTACTCTAGTTGCGTTTTGACTAGTGCTTACTCTAGTTGCGTTTTGACTTGTGCTTACTCTAGTTGCGTTTTGACTTGTGATTACTCTAGTTGCGTTTTGACTTGTGATTACTCTAGTTGCGTTTTGACTTGTGATTACTCTAGTTGCGTTTTGACTTGTGATTACTCTAGTTGCGTTTTGACTTGTGATTACTCTAGTTGCGTTTTGACTTGTGATTACTCTAGTTGCGTTTTGACTTGTGATTACTCTAGTTGCGTTTTGACTTGTGATTACTCTAGTTGCGTTTTGACTTGTGATTACTCTAGTTGCGTTTTGACTTGTGATTACTCTAGTTGCGTTTTGACTTGTGATTACTCTAGTTGCGTTTTGACTTGTGATTACTCTAGTTGCGTTTTGACTTGTGATTACTCTAGTTGCGTTTTGACTTGTGATTACTCTAGTTGCGTTTTGACTTGTGATTACTCTAGTTGCGTTTTGACTTGTGATTACTCTAGTTGCGTTTTGACTTGTGATTACTCTAGTTGCGTTTTGACTTGTGATTACTCTAGTTGCGTTTTGACTTGTGATTACTCTAGTTGCGTTTTGACTTGTGATTACTCTAGTTGCGTTTTGACTTGTGATAACTCTAGTTGCGTTTTGACTTGTGATTACTCTAGTTGCGTTTTGACTTGTGATTACTCTAGTTGCGTTTTGACTTGTGATTACTCTAGTTGCGTTTTGACTTGTGATTACTCTAGTTGCGTTTTGACTTGTGATTACTCTAGTTGCGTTTTGACTTGTGATTACTCTAGTTGCGTTTTGACTTGTGATTACTCTAGTTGCGTTTTGACTTGTGATTACTCTAGTTGCGTTTGACTTGTGATTACTCTAGTTGATGCATATGCTTCACCTTATGAGATTTGACTGATGATTGTCTTGATTCGCAGATTAGTCTTTGATTAGCGTCTTTAAAGCTATAATAATAAATGGGTTTAATTTTTATAAGTCGTTAATTTCTTGAAATTTTACATAGATTCCATGCAATCACAAATGCAAAACATAGTGAGCTTAGGAGACTGAAGGAAAGACTAATATTTTTTTAGTGTCTATTAGTTTTTGATTTAGATGTACATCCTAAATTTTTTATTTCTAATTTAAAATAACTTGATACAAGATTTGAAGATTGTAGTCGCAACAAAAAAATATCTTAACTATTTTATATAATTTGCAATGTGAAATTAACCCTTTATGTCCCGACGGAACTTGTAAGTCCTACTTCCCAATGTTCCAAATTCGTCCAATTTTCTTCATGTAAGGCCAAATTTAGTTTACTTCTATTTTCTATTTTCTATTTTCTATTTTCTATTTTCTATTTTCTATTTTCTATTTTCTATTTTCTATTTTCTATTTTCTATTTTCTATTTTCTATTTTCTATTTTCTATTTTCTATTTTCTATTTTCTATTTTCTATTTTCTATTTTCTATTTTCTATTTTCTATTTTCTATTTTCTATTTTCTATTTTCTATTTTCTATTTTCTATTTTCTATTTTCTATTTTCTATTTTCTATTTTCTATTTTCTATTTTCTATTTTCTATTTTCTATTTTCTATTTTCTATTTTCTATTTTCTATTTTCTATTTTCTATTTTCTATTTTCTATTTTCTATTTTCTATTTTCTATTTTCTATTTTCTATTTTCTATTTTCTATTTTCTATTTTCTATTTTCTATTTTCTATTTTCTATTTTCTATTTTCTATTTTCTATTTTCTATTTTCTATTTTCTATTTTCTATTTTCTATTTTCTATTTTCTATTTTCTATTTTCTATTTTCTATTTTCTATTTTCTATTTTCTATTTTCTATTTTCTATTTTCTATTTTCTATTTTCTATTTTCTATTTTCTATTTTCTATTTTCTATTTTCTATTTTCTATTTTCTATTTTCTATTTTCTATTTTCTATTTTCTATTTTCTATTTTCTATTTTCTATTTTCTATTTTCTATTTTCTATTTTCTATTTTCTATTTTCTATTTTCTATTTTCTATTTTCTATTTTCTATTTTCTATTTTCTATTTTCTATTTTCTATTTTCTATTTTCTATTTTCTATTTTCTATTTTCTATTTTCTATTTTCTATTTTCTATTTTCTATTTTCTATTTTCTATTTTCTATTTTCTATTTTCTATTTTCTATTTTCTATTTTCTATTTTCTATTTTCTATTTTCTATTTTCTATTTTCTATTTTCTATTTTCTATTTTCTATTTTCTATTTTCTATTTTCTATTTTCTATTTTCTATTTTCTATTTTCTATTTTCTATTTTCTATTTTCTATTTTCTATTTTCTATTTTCTATTTTCTATTTTCTATTTTCTATTTTCTATTTTCTATTTTCTATTTTCTATTTTCTATTTTCTATTTTCTATTTTCTATTTTCTATTTTCTATTTTCTATTTTCTATTTTCTATTTTCTATTTTCTATTTTCTATTTTCTATTTTCTATTTTCTATTTTCTATTTTCTATTTTCTATTTTCTATTTTCTATTTTCTATTTTCTATTTTCTATTTTCTATTTTCTATTTTCTATTTTCTATTTTCTATTTTCTATTTTCTATTTTCTATTTTCTATTTTCATCGCGTACCCGAACAGGTAAAGATAAAACCCGGGCGGCTGCGCCTCGAGCATGACTCGCAGGTTGGGTGCTCGTCGGCGCTAGCCGACCCGTTAAGATTTCGCGCGAAATCTCGCCGGGCGGCTGCGCCTCGAGCATGACTCGCAGGTTGGGTGCTCGTCGGCGCTAGCCGACCCGTTAAGATTTCGCGCGAAATCTCGCCGGGCGGCTGCGCCTCGAGCATGACTCGCAGGTTGGGTGCTCGTCGGCGCTAGCCGACCCGTTAAGATTTCGCGCGAAATCTCGCCGGGCGGCTGCGCCTCGAGCATGACTCGCAGGTTGGGTGCTCGTCGGCGCTAGCCGACCCGTTAAGATTTCGCGCGAAATCTCGCCGGGCGGCTGCGCCTCGAGCATGACTCGCAGGTTGGGTGCTCGTCGGCGCTAGCCGACCCGTTAAGATTTCGCGCGAAATCTCGCCGGGCGGCTGCGCCTCGAGCATGACTCGCAGGTTGGGTGCTCGTCGGCGCTAGCCGACCCGTTAAGATTTCGCGCGAAATCTCGCCGGGCGGCTGCGCCTCGAGCATGACTCGCAGGTTGGGTGCTCGTCGGCGCTAGCCGACCCGTTAAGATTTCGCGCGAAATCTCGCCGGGCGGCTGCGCCTCGAGCATGACTCGCAGGTTGGGTGCTCGTCGGCGCTAGCCGACCCGTTAAGATTTCGCGCGAAATCTCGCCGGGCGGCTGCGCCTCGAGCATGACTCGCAGGTTGGGTGCTCGTCGGCGCTAGCCGACCCGTTAAGATTTCGCGCGAAATCTCGCCGGGCGGCTGCGCCTCGAGCATGACTCGCAGGTTGGGTGCTCGTCGGCGCTAGCCGACCCGTTAAGATTTCGCGCGAAATCTCGCCGGGCGGCTGCGCCTCGAGCATGACTCGCAGGTTGGGTGCTCGTCGGCGCTAGCCGACCCGTTAAGATTTCGCGCGAAATCTCGCCGGGCGGCTGCGCCTCGAGCATGACTCGCAGGTTGGGTGCTCGTCGGCGCTAGCCGACCCGTTAAGATTTCGCGCGAAATCTCGCCGGGCGGCTGCGCCTCGAGCATGACTCGCAGGTTGGGTGCTCGTCGGCGCTAGCCGACCCGTTAAGATTTCGCGCGAAATCTCGCCGGGCGGCTGCGCCTCGAGCATGACTCGCAGGTTGGGTGCTCGTCGGCGCTAGCCGACCCGTTAAGATTTCGCGCGAAATCTCGCCGGGCGGCTGCGCCTCGAGCATGACTCGCAGGTTGGGTGCTCGTCGGCGCTAGCCGACCCGTTAAGATTTCGCGCGAAATCTCGCCGGGCGGCTGCGCCTCGAGCATGACTCGCAGGTTGGGTGCTCGTCGGCGCTAGCCGACCCGTTAAGATTTCGCGCGAAATCTCGCCGGGCGGCTGCGCCTCGAGCATGACTCGCAGGTTGGGTGCTCGTCGGCGCTAGCCGACCCGTTAAGATTTCGCGCGAAATCTCGCCGGGCGGCTGCGCCTCGAGCATGACTCGCAGGTTGGGTGCTCGTCGGCGCTAGCCGACCCGTTAAGATTTCGCGCGAAATCTCGCCGGGCGGCTGCGCCTCGAGCATGACTCGCAGGTTGGGTGCTCGTCGGCGCTAGCCGACCCGTTAAGATTTCGCGCGAAATCTCGCCGGGCGGCTGCGCCTCGAGCATGACTCGCAGGTTGGGTGCTCGTCGGCGCTAGCCGACCCGTTAAGATTTCGCGCGAAATCTCGCCGGGCGGCTGCGCCTCGAGCATGACTCGCAGGTTGGGTGCTCGTCGGCGCTAGCCGACCCGTTAAGATTTCGCGCGAAATCTCGCCGGGCGGCTGCGCCTCGAGCATGACTCGCAGGTTGGGTGCTCGTCGGCGCTAGCCGACCCGTTAAGATTTCGCGCGAAATCTCGCCGGGCGGCTGCGCCTCGAGCATGACTCGCAGGTTGGGTGCTCGTCGGCGCTAGCCGACCCGTTAAGATTTCGCGCGAAATCTCGCCGGGCGGCTGCGCCTCGAGCATGACTCGCAGGTTGGGTGCTCGTCGGCGCTAGCCGACCCGTTAAGATTTCGCGCGAAATCTCGCCGGGCGGCTGCGCCTCGAGCATGACTCGCAGGTTGGGTGCTCGTCGGCGCTAGCCGACCCGTTAAGATTTCGCGCGAAATCTCGCCGGGCGGCTGCGCCTCGAGCATGACTCGCAGGTTGGGTGCTCGTCGGCGCTAGCCGACCCGTTAAGATTTCGCGCGAAATCTCGCCGGGCGGCTGCGCCTCGAGCATGACTCGCAGGTTGGGTGCTCGTCGGCGCTAGCCGACCCGTTAAGATTTCGCGCGAAATCTCGCCGGGCGGCTGCGCCTCGAGCATGACTCGCAGGTTGGGTGCTCGTCGGCGCTAGCCGACCCGTTAAGATTTCGCGCGAAATCTCGCCGGGCGGCTGCGCCTCGAGCATGACTCGCAGGTTGGGTGCTCGTCGGCGCTAGCCGACCCGTTAAGATTTCGCGCGAAATCTCGCCGGGCGGCTGCGCCTCGAGCATGACTCGCAGGTTGGGTGCTCGTCGGCGCTAGCCGACCCGTTAAGATTTCGCGCGAAATCTCGCCGGGCGGCTGCGCCTCGAGCATGACTCGCAGGTTGGGTGCTCGTCGGCGCTAGCCGACCCGTTAAGATTTCGCGCGAAATCTCGCCGGGCGGCTGCGCCTCGAGCATGACTCGCAGGTTGGGTGCTCGTCGGCGCTAGCCGACCCGTTAAGATTTCGCGCGAAATCTCGCCGGGCGGCTGCGCCTCGAGCATGACTCGCAGGTTGGGTGCTCGTCGGCGCTAGCCGACCCGTTAAGATTTCGCGCGAAATCTCGCCGGGCGGCTGCGCCTCGAGCATGACTCGCAGGTTGGGTGCTCGTCGGCGCTAGCCGACCCGTTAAGATTTCGCGCGAAATCTCGCCGGGCGGCTGCGCCTCGAGCATGACTCGCAGGTTGGGTGCTCGTCGGCGCTAGCCGACCCGTTAAGATTTCGCGCGAAATCTCGCCGGGCGGCTGCGCCTCGAGCATGACTCGCAGGTTGGGTGCTCGTCGGCGCTAGCCGACCCGTTAAGATTTCGCGCGAAATCTCGCCGGGCGGCTGCGCCTCGAGCATGACTCGCAGGTTGGGTGCTCGTCGGCGCTAGCCGACCCGTTAAGATTTCGCGCGAAATCTCGCCGGGCGGCTGCGCCTCGAGCATGACTCGCAGGTTGGGTGCTCGTCGGCGCTAGCCGACCCGTTAAGATTTCGCGCGAAATCTCGCCGGGCGGCTGCGCCTCGAGCATGACTCGCAGGTTGGGTGCTCGTCGGCGCTAGCCGACCCGTTAAGATTTCGCGCGAAATCTCGCCGGGCGGCTGCGCCTCGAGCATGACTCGCAGGTTGGGTGCTCGTCGGCGCTAGCCGACCCGTTAAGATTTCGCGCGAAATCTCGCCGGGCGGCTGCGCCTCGAGCATGACTCGCAGGTTGGGTGCTCGTCGGCGCTAGCCGACCCGTTAAGATTTCGCGCGAAATCTCGCCGGGCGGCTGCGCCTCGAGCATGACTCGCAGGTTGGGTGCTCGTCGGCGCTAGCCGACCCGTTAAGATTTCGCGCGAAATCTCGCCGGGCGGCTGCGCCTCGAGCATGACTCGCAGGTTGGGTGCTCGTCGGCGCTAGCCGACCCGTTAAGATTTCGCGCGAAATCTCGCCGGGCGGCTGCGCCTCGAGCATGACTCGCAGGTTGGGTGCTCGTCGGCGCTAGCCGACCCGTTAAGATTTCGCGCGAAATCTCGCCGGGCGGCTGCGCCTCGAGCATGACTCGCAGGTTGGGTGCTCGTCGGCGCTAGCCGACCCGTTAAGATTTCGCGCGAAATCTCGCCGGGCGGCTGCGCCTCGAGCATGACTCGCAGGTTGGGTGCTCGTCGGCGCTAGCCGACCCGTTAAGATTTCGCGCGAAATCTCGCCGGGCGGCTGCGCCTCGAGCATGACTCGCAGGTTGGGTGCTCGTCGGCGCTAGCCGACCCGTTAAGATTTCGCGCGAAATCTCGCCGGGCGGCTGCGCCTCGAGCATGACTCGCAGGTTGGGTGCTCGTCGGCGCTAGCCGACCCGTTAAGATTTCGCGCGAAATCTCGCCGGGCGGCTGCGCCTCGAGCATGACTCGCAGGTTGGGTGCTCGTCGGCGCTAGCCGACCCGTTAAGATTTCGCGCGAAATCTCGCCGGGCGGCTGCGCCTCGAGCATGACTCGCAGGTTGGGTGCTCGTCGGCGCTAGCCGACCCGTTAAGATTTCGCGCGAAATCTCGCCGGGCGGCTGCGCCTCGAGCATGACTCGCAGGTTGGGTGCTCGTCGGCGCTAGCCGACCCGTTAAGATTTCGCGCGAAATCTCGCCGGGCGGCTGCGCCTCGAGCATGACTCGCAGGTTGGGTGCTCGTCGGCGCTAGCCGACCCGTTAAGATTTCGCGCGAAATCTCGCCGGGCGGCTGCGCCTCGAGCATGACTCGCAGGTTGGGTGCTCGTCGGCGCTAGCCGACCCGTTAAGATTTCGCGCGAAATCTCGCCGGGCGGCTGCGCCTCGAGCATGACTCGCAGGTTGGGTGCTCGTCGGCGCTAGCCGACCCGTTAAGATTTCGCGCGAAATCTCGCCGGGCGGCTGCGCCTCGAGCATGACTCGCAGGTTGGGTGCTCGTCGGCGCTAGCCGACCCGTTAAGATTTCGCGCGAAATCTCGCCGGGCGGCTGCGCCTCGAGCATGACTCGCAGGTTGGGTGCTCGTCGGCGCTAGCCGACCCGTTAAGATTTCGCGCGAAATCTCGCCGGGCGGCTGCGCCTCGAGCATGACTCGCAGGTTGGGTGCTCGTCGGCGCTAGCCGACCCGTTAAGATTTCGCGCGAAATCTCGCCGGGCGGCTGCGCCTCGAGCATGACTCGCAGGTTGGGTGCTCGTCGGCGCTAGCCGACCCGTTAAGATTTCGCGCGAAATCTCGCCGGGCGGCTGCGCCTCGAGCATGACTCGCAGGTTGGGTGCTCGTCGGCGCTAGCCGACCCGTTAAGATTTCGCGCGAAATCTCGCCGGGCGGCTGCGCCTCGAGCATGACTCGCAGGTTGGGTGCTCGTCGGCGCTAGCCGACCCGTTAAGATTTCGCGCGAAATCTCGCCGGGCGGCTGCGCCTCGAGCATGACTCGCAGGTTGGGTGCTCGTCGGCGCTAGCCGACCCGTTAAGATTTCGCGCGAAATCTCGCCGGGCGGCTGCGCCTCGAGCATGACTCGCAGGTTGGGTGCTCGTCGGCGCTAGCCGACCCGTTAAGATTTCGCGCGAAATCTCGCCGGGCGGCTGCGCCTCGAGCATGACTCGCAGGTTGGGTGCTCGTCGGCGCTAGCCGACCCGTTAAGATTTCGCGCGAAATCTCGCCGGGCGGCTGCGCCTCGAGCATGACTCGCAGGTTGGGTGCTCGTCGGCGCTAGCCGACCCGTTAAGATTTCGCGCGAAATCTCGCCGGGCGGCTGCGCCTCGAGCATGACTCGCAGGTTGGGTGCTCGTCGGCGCTAGCCGACCCGTTAAGATTTCGCGCGAAATCTCGCCGGGCGGCTGCGCCTCGAGCATGACTCGCAGGTTGGGTGCTCGTCGGCGCTAGCCGACCCGTTAAGATTTCGCGCGAAATCTCGCCGGGCGGCTGCGCCTCGAGCATGACTCGCAGGTTGGGTGCTCGTCGGCGCTAGCCGACCCGTTAAGATTTCGCGCGAAATCTCGCCGGGCGGCTGCGCCTCGAGCATGACTCGCAGGTTGGGTGCTCGTCGGCGCTAGCCGACCCGTTAAGATTTCGCGCGAAATCTCGCCGGGCGGCTGCGCCTCGAGCATGACTCGCAGGTTGGGTGCTCGTCGGCGCTAGCCGACCCGTTAAGATTTCGCGCGAAATCTCGCCGGGCGGCTGCGCCTCGAGCATGACTCGCAGGTTGGGTGCTCGTCGGCGCTAGCCGACCCGTTAAGATTTCGCATTTTTTGCATCCAAAAATTAGGGCTATTTTGTCATTAATTAATAAAAAAATTAATGAATTAATTTTTTTTATTTGTTTCAGATGCACATAAGAGAAAAAATCCAATTACAATGCACAAATAAACGACACAATGCAAAACATCAAAAATACAAAAAAAAAGAAAAACATTACAATGAGAATACCCTCCTCAGAAACACTGTTATAAGTTTTATAAAATTTATATAAACAAAAATTTAAAATATAGTTAGTCTGATTAGAATTCAAATAAATCCAACAGCGATTGCGTGTAACTCTAGATGGCACATATAATTTTAAAGTACTAGTAATGTAAAGTAAATAGAATCATTCTTATTATTAAGAACTTTATAAAACACAAAAGACAATAAACTTCTCGCGCCTCGAGCATGACTCGCAGGTTGGGTGCTCGTCGGCGCTAGCCGACCCGTTAAGATTTCGCGCGAAATCTCGCCGGGCGGCTGCGCCTCGAGCATGACTCGCAGGTTGGGTGCTCGTCGGCGCTAGCCGACCCGTTAAGATTTCGCGCGAAATCTCGCCGGGCGGCTGCGCCTCGAGCATGACTCGCAGGTTGGGTGCTCGTCGGCGCTAGCCGACCCGTTAAGATTTCGCGCGAAATCTCGCCGGGCGGCTGCGCCTCGAGCATGACTCGCAGGTTGGGTGCTCGTCGGCGCTAGCCGACCCGTTAAGATTTCGCGCGAAATCTCGCCGGGCGGCTGCGCCTCGAGCATGACTCGCAGGTTGGGTGCTCGTCGGCGCTAGCCGACCCGTTAAGATTTCGCATTTTTTGCATCCAAAAATTAGGGCTATTTTGTCATTAATTAATAAAAAAATTAATGAATTAATTTTTTTTATTTGTTTCAGATGCACATAAGAGAAAAAATCCAATTACAATGCACAAATAAACGACACAATGCAAAACATCAAAAATACAAAAAAAAAGAAAAACATTACAATGAGAATACCCTCCTCAGAAACACTGTTATAAGTTTTATAAAATTTATATAAACAAAAATTTAAAATATAGTTAGTCTGATTAGAATTCAAATAAATCCAACAGCGATTGCGTGTAACTCTAGATGGCACATATAATTTTAAAGTACTAGTAATGTAAAGTAAATAGAATCATTCTTATTATTAAGAACTTTATAAAACACAAAAGACAATAAACTTTGACGTCTAGACCTAAGGGTACGAATGTTGATAATATTACGGAGTACACTAGAACGGAGTACACTGGTACTTCCCGAGAAGCAGTGTGGAAACTCTTAAATTCAAAAATCGTGAAAAAAAATTATTATAAATAATAAAAATAATTATTATTTTATAATTAAATTAATAATTACTGCAAGAATAGATATAAGAATAGAAATCATTTAAACCTAGTGTGCGGCTGCTGAATGCTGCACCCCTGATGAAGTCATTCAGTGATTGCACGCTTTATTTATTTTAATTAAATATTTTATATTTTTTTGTACATAATTACTGCAAAGTTTATAGTTCCATAGTTTAATTTATCAAAATATATGGACATTCGTGTGATTTGTGAGAAATTTTTAGAGTGAAATTATTACCTTTTGTTTTTTATTTATTTATATGTTCATTAGTTTATCGTTCACATTTAAAGCATCAAAATACCATGAAAAAATTAAATTAATGAATATAAACTCAAATATGACAATGGTTACATTAGTAAGGTGGTTACATAAACATCAACTTCCGAATTTATACTGCGGGAACACCCTAAAATGTGAAAATGGGCTAGAAAATAAGATTGGCAAAGTTTAAGCTCAATCGGATAATATTAAGACCCTCCTCATTGAGGTCAAAGTTCAGAAAAAAAGTGAAAAAACGTAGTTTTCGCCCATAAAATCTAAACTATTCGACCTAAAAATATGGTTCGTGTCTCATTTCATAGTATAATATATTGGCTTGAAGTTAGATCCCCTAAACTTTTTTTATTAAAATTTCTAGAGAGAAATATCAACATTTTTGTCAGGTAAGGTTGAAGAACTCCCTGTAAAGTTAGCTTTTCAGCAAACTCATAAAATTTTCTAATTATTCAACTAAAAAGGTTTTTTTAACTTTTTTTTGGTGTTTTTCATTTTTTGCATCAATAAGGCTTCTTCAGTAAGAAGCATGGGTGGATTGAAGGGGGCTCATGGGGGGGACAATGCCCCCCCCCAAATTTTTTCAGGTAATTCCGTTTTTATAATGGAATATCATGTTTCCAAAGCCATCGGGGACATCTTGCCCCCCCCCAAGTGTTTCAGAGGGCCCCCCCAGGATCCACCACCTAAATCCGCCCATGGTTAGAAGTATTTTCAAAAGAATATGCAACAAATAATTAGTATAAAGTAGTAAAATTAGCAGTAAAAAAGAGGAAACAGAAATGGGGGAAATAACATCAGGTGATCAAATATATTGAAGAAGATTAACATTTATTTAATTAGAGAAACAATTCAATTCAAGTATCTTAAACGATTGCTTTTTGCGTGCACAAACAGTTTTCTATATCAGTTTCCTGAACAGCTGCTTTCGCAAAAAAACAAACTTTAACTGGATATCAAGCGTTTAACATTGATTGTATTTACGTGAAACTTTGGACTTATACTGACTTTAGGCAGAGAGTCTTCGATTACAAAAATATTAAATAATCGATTAAGTTGGGACCGCTTGTCGGCGGCGCCACTTGAGCTCTTTGGATAAGCCCCGCCTATTGATTGGTTTGTCTCTGTGGTTTTGGTTTTAAACCAGTGTTTTAAACTTTGAAAGAAGAAGGTAAAAGCGGCTCTCAGAAGAGCAAGCAGACACCTGTTTTTATAATATATCAATATCCCGATCCCCACCCAATAAATATAAATAAAGAAACTGCCGGTATCCTTCTAAACTTAAATTAATTCGTTTTCTGTTACATAAATCTGTATAAAATCAGCAAGTCTACCTGGTATTTTTATTTCATTTTTAAGAGCTGGATTTTGTGCAACTGTATTATAAAATTATCTAATTAATTTCACTAAATAGTGACAATGCCGTTTTCATGTGCTGGTTTAGTGTCTCACCTACGTAAACCTGAAAATAATGATTCAGAATCAAATGATACCGAACATAAAGGCATCAAAAGATCTTGTCCGTCCCCTATTAATACTTCGGACCACAACCTAGACTCGATTCATCCAGAAATACCAGATATTTTAGACGACATTCTCAATTCACTTTCAAATACGAACATTAGTGAAAAACAAGAAACTGAAGACATTAGTGTTGTTGATGTTAAAAACAACACTTCTGTGGTACCAGCTGCCTCTGAAGAAAATACTGATGTTGCAAATGATGTGCAAATTGTAGATGAGTATTTGAATGGGAACGAACTTGAGTCAAAAGATAGCATATTTGATTTCGAGAATACACCTTTGCAAGTCACCGGATGTTGGAATGAATTCAAGAATAAGGCCGGTGACAACTATACCCGAGGGTGCAAGTGGTAGGCTTTATTTTTCTGGGTTTTTTTTTCAGTTAGGTTATGTACAGATAGTTGGTTGTAAATCTCAGATTAATGATTCGCTGTTCTTGATTTGCAAAATGTTGAAAATTGTGCTCTAACGACAAATTTTTACACCATTATACATTCTATCTAAAAACTGACTTTGAGACTTGTGTGTTCCTACTATGTCCTCTTTTAGGGCCCCTGATGGTACATGCCTCGTAACCTGTAGCAATGATAACATTCTAAGACTTTTTAACTTGCCCTCTGAGTTATGGGACACTTCACAGTGGCAGGATATTCCAGAAATGGTATTTGATCTATTTCTCCTCTCATTTTAGAAATGTTAAGGTACTGCTTTGTATTAGTCTGGTGCAAATCTCCCCAATTTGACTATTTGGAAACTTTTGCAAATAATACATAAAATATTAAAAGCAACACTGTTAAGATATTTTAGTTATTCATTTGATATTTTGCTTAATTTTCTTGACTTAAAAAATACTTGCCAATTACTATGCCCAGCTAATTCAGAAGTACCAAATATTCAGTAGTGCTATTATTAAATCACTATTATTTTTAGGAATCAGTTGTCAAGATTAAGGAAGGTGGTCTTGTGTATGATTTTTGTTGGTATCCTCTGATGAACTCAGCAGATCCATCAAGCTGTTGGTTAGTATTATAGTGTCAAAGTATTATAGCCTCTGCTGCATTTTTGTTATTGAATGGTCATGATCAAACAGTTCTTTATAGATTTTCCAGTTTTCTTTCTAAATGATGTAGGGAAGACTGGGCAACGATGAGACACAGGGTGGGATGGGACACCTTCAATAAATCTTTAATTAAACAGAAAATTAGTTTTGGAGTGTTCCACCAGATAAAGCCACCATAGCTTCACCATAGCTTTCTATTTTATTTTAGTTGTAAGCTCCTACAAGTTTTTGAGTGAAAAAGATGGCTTTACTATAGCAAAAGTAACTAAGTATAACACTTTTATAAGGAATTTTAAGTCTCATGATCTTGGTTGCTTTCTTTGTGGTTTATATTGTTTTCTGAACTGAATACTACATCTTTTATGAATAAGTAGTTGAGTTAAGCTTAAAGCCACACATGGGCGTAGCCAGGGTTCAACTTAGGGAGGGGCAAGCAGGGTCGATTTTTTTATGTTTGTGGAGAACAATTTTAAAGCCCCGTGAGAGAGGGCCATCAAGTTTCAAAGGGGAGTCTGGGGTCCTCCCCCATAAAATTTTTGGAAATTTGCCCCTAAGAACAGGGTTGTAAACTGTTTTTTTGGTACACATAAACCCAAATTTGGACATACATTTTTTATTTAATTTTGATTTTAATAAACTTTATAAGAAAAGTGTGAATAATAAAGGTTGAAATACTAAAGGGGGGTTTGGGGGTCCTCCCCCAGAAAAATTTTGGAAATTTGACCCTAAAATGATGGGTTTTAACTACTCAAAGTAAAGTAAAAGTTAAATTTTCGGAACTTAGGGGGGGCAGCTGCCCCTCCCTGCCCCCCCTTGGCTACGCCCATGAAGCCACAGTTCTTCTGTAAGAAATTATTTTTTAAAATATTGCTATCAGGGTGGGAGGGGACACCCATAGGTGCCAAGTATTATGATTTGCTGTCTAGGATTTTTTGCCAACTACCTATTTTGTGAAAATTAAAAATAATTTGTGAAAAAAAAAATTTAATTTGTGAAAATAAAAAAGGCGTAATAAAATGAATTGAAAAATATGTTTTAAAAAATCACTTTTCATATACATTTTAATGGGAGTTAAAGTTTTCAAATATTAGTATTATTAGTTTAGTAATAATTTGTAAAAATTCAGTTATAAATTGTGAAAATTTAGCACTAAATTGCAGGGTTGGCAAAAAACCGGGTTATTTTAAAAAAACCAAAAAAAACGGGTTTTTTTGGTTTAAACCAAGTTTTTTTAGAATTTTTTTTATCAGATTAAGTTATTTTAGCATTGATGTTTGAAATTGAGTTGTAAATGAGACATTTATTTCAGGGGTTGTTTATAATTGATAAATGATTTGTATATTTCAATTAATTAATTAAAATGAAATTAATTTGTTTTAAAAATAATTTTTGTTTCTAAAATATTCCAATTTGAATATCTAATATTATTGTAGTGAATAAAAATCAGTGTTAATTTATCTTGGATAAATGGTTGAAATAATCAAATTATTTATCTTAATTAAATTATATATGGATTAATTTATGAACTTAAGAAATTTCTTTAGAAAGAGAAAATTTTATTTTTTAAATGAGAAGTAAAAGTGAAATGTAAACTAATGTTAATTGAAATTGGATAATTGATAAAGATAATTAATTTGATTAATTATTAAATGGTAAAATAATCATATTAATTATATGGATTATTTATGAACTTAAGAAATTTCTTTAGAAAGAGAAAATTTAACTTTTTTAATAAATAAAAGGGAAATGTAAGCAACTAATGTTAATTGAAATTGGATAAATGATTGAGATAATTAATCGGATTAAGGAAATTAACGGTTTTTATTAATTTAGTAAAAAAACCCAACTGGTTTTTATCTGTTTATAAACAAACCAACTGGTTTTTAGTTTTTATCATTAAAGAAATCAATGGTTTTTATTAATTTACTAAAAAAACAACTGGTTTTTATGACTGACAAATAAGACAAATTGGTTTTAATTAATTAAAATCCAAGCCATATTTTATCAGTGAAAAACAGATAACTTTTGTGTATGTTTAGTTACTCTTTGAAATAATGCTTCATTTTAAAGGAAATTAATAAATGAACTATCTCTTGCAAAATATAATAAGTTTAACTTAAGCATTTAAGGTTAAGTTTAGAGAGAATTCAATAATTAAAACCATTAAATTAAAAGATTTCTGATTTTTAATCACCTTAAAATGTCAATTTTTTTATAAATCTGACCTTTTAATTTTGTGCAAAAGATTATACTTAATAACACTTTCTTTAAAAAATCCTGAAAATATTTTATAATTTCTAAAAAAACCAAAAAAACCAAGTGGTTTTTTGGTAAAAAAACCATGGTAAAAAAACCATGGTTTAAACCAATGGTTTAAACCAAATGGTTTAAACCGGCCAACCCTGCTAAATTGTGAAAATAAGAAGTTTTAAAATTATGAAGCTACCGTTTTAACAATCAGCGAATTTGTGAAGCTACCGTTTTAACGATCGGCGAATTTGTGAAGCTACCTTAAAACTGTAGTAAATTTGCCCTGGACAGCTCCCTGCCATAATATTTATGTATTCGATAGAAAATTACGGTGTTACGGACAGTGATTTAAAAATACAGATTATTGAAGTCTCGCAAATTTTTGAACTTTAAAAATGTATTTGCTTCCATTTTTTTCCATGCAAAATACGATTTTTCATGGTTTCGCCAACTCGTAGTCCAAATGACAACTTGGAAAAAGTTTCCTATCATTTCCATCAATTTTGTGTTGAATCTGGGCCTGCTACTGATCCAAGGTTTTGTTTGAGGACGGACGGAATGTTGATAATTTCTTCAAGGCATAAGTTTCTCCCGCGGAATTGTGCTGTCCCGCTTTTTCCAGCCCATGTGAACTAATTGTAATTCAGATAATCCCTACTTTGTTTTATTGTAGGTCACGGAAAACCGTGACTTCTTGTGAAAGTTTCCTTTTGGTTTAACTCGTGGTGTACCGTTCCTCTCGTGAAGCTTTTGTGGACCTCCGCGGACGTCAAGTTAAAGTTGCATTGTTATTGTGATGTAGTAAAAACAACTTGACTGTGGTTATAAGCCAACAAGTCCAGCGTTAAAAAAGTTGTGCAACAGATCTGGTTACGGAAATGGAAATGGTTTTTTGAAACTTGGCACCTCTGAACACCATGACTCAGGGTGGGATGGGGCATGCCCAATTCTTCTCAACAAGCTATTGCACTTAATTCCATTCAATTATTTAGATACCTTTGTTTAGGAACTGTTTAGTATTGCAGTTAAAAACATATTTTTTAGAGTAAAGAAGAATTTTAACTATTTTGTATTTTTCACTTAAGTTAGATTTTTTGAAGTAAATATAAGATAAAATAACTGGTGTTTTTAGGTTATTGGTGGAATGTGTAAAATACTTCTGTCTTTGTGATTTTTAACCATATATTTGAAACTAATCATAAATTTTAATTTCTAAAAAATGTCCCATCCCACCCTGGCATTGGGGTGGGGTGGGACATTTTTAGAGTTCCCCTATGTTTTTACTATTCCAGTCTTTGAGTTTTTAATAAATGTAAAAATAATATTGTAATTAACATTCTTATCTTAGCTTAGCTTCATGCTCTAAAATAAATTCTGTTCATCTTTGGGATGGATTTACTGGAGAATTGAGATGTAGTTACAGAGCTTATGATCAAATGGTATGAATTTTGCAAATTTATTGTAAAAATGTTTCTGTAGAATTATATTGCATTTTTATATAAATATAATGAATCTTTGGTACTTGTGTATTATCCTGTTGACCGTTCAGTGGCACAGCTATAGAACAATCAATAGACTTTGATAATGTTTTCAAATTCAGTGGCGTAGATAACAGGATAATACTTAGGAACCCTTGCGTATTATCCTGTCGACCATTAATTTCATTGCACAGTGGACTGGATAATACATAAAAACTAGCTTTAAATCTTTTTCTGTGTAATATAAAGTAATAAAGTTCTGTGTAATATTAATTCTGTGTAATTTAAAGCTTATGAAGCCTCTAAAAATTTAGGTGAACTTCTAGTATGGGAACAACGGTACTTACGTATTATACTGTAGACCATTCAGCAGCTGCTAAATTCAGCGGCGCATCTATAGAACAGTCAATTGGATTGTATAACCTTTTTGGGTTCAGCGGCATGGTCAACGGCAAAATAGGTAAGAACCAGAAGTACTTATTTGGTCTCATGATAGATCAACTGTATTAAAGTATTATAGAATTTTTTACTGGTTATCCAAGAGAGATCTAATGCGTAAAAATTTTTTAAAATATAGTTTGAAAATACACATTTAACTTTAATGTAACTAATTTGAAATAAGTAAAAAAAATTAATAATTATTTAATTAATGTTTTCACTTTTACAAATATATTTATCATATTTAAAAACTCTCTTGTCACAATTTGACCATATTTGATTCGATTCTTACTTATTATGTCGTCAACTGTGCCGTTGAATCCGAAAATGTCATCAAATCCTATTGACTATCCTACAGCTGTACCGCTGAATTTAACGGCTGCTGAACCGTTGACGGGATAATACGTAAGTACCTTTGATTCTTGTGCCATAAAACAATAACTAAAGCAAACATATTTAAAAATTTGCTTTATCTTTTTTAAATACCGTATAATTATTAGATGTCAAAACAACTAAACATGACAACAATTAATTGATTCTACATATACTTGTCAAAAAGCCTAACCCTCAGTATTTCAGAAGATTTACCAAGTTGTTTAAATAAATTACTTTTAATTTAAAAACTGAAATAGTTTTGTACGTGTTTTATAAAAATTTTGGTTCTTTCGTATTATGGCGTAATCAAAAACGTCATCAAAACCCATTGACTTTTCTATTGATGTGCCGCTGAATTAAACAGCTTCTGAACGGTCGACGGTATAATACGTAAGTACCGAAATTTTTATTCAAAACTACTTGTAAAACTTCTTTTTACGATTGATTTGGTGCATATCTTCAATATAATTTATATTATGTCCTTATTTTAGGATGAAGTAACAGCCCCACATAGCATAAGTTTTGATGCCGATGGTCAACGTCTTTATTGTGGGTTTGAAAAAGTGGTTCGTATTTTCAATGTTAACTTACCTGGAAGAGAATTTCAAGCAAGACCTACATTTGGTGAATATATTGAATTGAAATAAGTATCATAACATAATTACATAAAAATATTTTGTCCAAATGTTATTCACTCAATTGGTTCTAATATTAAAATTGTGCTTAAGAAAATTGTGTTAGTGGAACAATTACTTTTCTCTCATGAGACTAGATCATATGTTTAACCTGACTTGTAAATTGAAATTTGTTTTAATTAAAAGTTTAGTTTTGCTACTAATAATATAACCGTAAAAAATATCATGCATCACTTCATCAGACCACATTTTTATAGCTTCAATATTTTACCAATAGATAAACATATTGTAGCTACATAACTTATTTCAATATATTGTGTATCATTTTATTACCAAATTTCTTTTCAAATTTATTAAAATTACATTAAATACCATCATTTTATTTAAAAACTTTTATTTTTTCTGCTAGTATAAATTTGGAAATTGAGAAAAAAATTACAATATTACTCTGGTACTGAAATTTGACGTAATTTCATAAATTCAGCGTGTTTCTTTATAAAATCTAGCACATATTTCTGATAGTCCAGTAACTTTATACATCACAGTATGCGTCAAATCCAGTAGTTCTGATTTTTTGTAGACTTGTTTATGATGTTGGCCTAATGAATAATCCAAGTTTTAGACCTCGAGCGCCGAACCCAACTTTGTCAAAAATCGAAAAAACCGCGGAAAAATCGAGTTTTTTCAAATTTTGGCAATTATAACCCTAAAGAACTAGGTTTTGAAAAACTTTCTAAATACAAAGTTAAAGAAAACAAAAATTCCTACAAAATGCACTAATCAACTTTGATTTTCTGAAGAGTAGTTTTGAAGCTAGAGCGCGCTGAAAAACATCGATTTTTGCCTTTCCGCAAAAAAAAGGAAAACGCTCACTTCTACCCTCTACAAAATGAAAACTATTCATGTTATCAACAAAAATTTTATACCACGTGAAAAAGCATTTAATTTTCTATAAATAACGTGCTTTACATTGTCATTTTTTTAGAAGGGGGGAGGAAGGGAAGCAAAGATCGATAATAAAACTCTCGCGCCTCGCAGACCAAACGGACTTACGTGGTTGTTAATCTACAATCTGCGGTTTATTTCCGGTATATTACCAACAAAATGGGTTCTTTTAGATTCATTGATGACTAAGCATGCTTAAAAAATAAATTTTTAAATTTATTTATGAAATATTGGGCGTTTAAGGCGGAATTTCGATCAATATTTTAAATTCATATATTAAATTATAGGAGTGTTTTAATGAACGAATTTATATGTTTTTTGCATCGCTAAATCCGAATTTAAAGTTTATTTTCATTTTGAAAGTCATCTTCACATCAAAAATTGCAAAAAATCTCAAATTTTTGCCATTTTGTTAGGATTTTCATCGATTTTCAAAACAAATATTCCTTTTACGAAACATTTCACGAAACCAAATTAAAGAACGTAAAATTTCCTATCAATGCATTGGTTCATTTTTCTTTTTCAATGAGCGATGTACGTTTTATGGCGTTTTTAAGTGTGGCGATTTTTTTGTTTTTCTACAAAAAAGTGGTGAATGTTCGATTTACCCCACTACAGCTCTACATAAATACAAGATACCGAGAAATAGTTTATACCATATGAAAGTAATTTAATTTCCTACAAAATTCACTATTTAACTTTGATTTTATGATGAAAGGTATTGATGCTGGAGCGCGCAAAATTACTGCTGTTTAATGAATTCACACAAAAACAGGAAACTTGCTTTTTTCAAAACGCTATAAAACTTACACCGCTGATCGCAAAAGAAAAATGAACCAATGTATCTGGTAGGAAATTTTACGTTCTTTAATTTGGTTCCGTGAAATGTTTCGTAAAAGGAATATTTGTTTCAAAAAGCGATAAAAACCTAACAAAATGGCAAATATTTGAGATTTTTTGCAATTTTTGATGTGAAGATGACTTTCAAAATGAAAATAAACTTTAAATTTGGATTTAGCGATGCAAAAAACATATAAATTCATTCATTAAAACACTCCCATAATTTAATATATGAATTTAAAATATTGATCGAAATTCCGCCTTAAACGCCCAATATTTCATAAATAAATTTAAAAATTTATTTTTTAAGCATGCTTAGTCATCAATAAATCTAAAACAACCCATTTTATTGGTAATATACCGGAAATAAAGCGCAGATTGCAGATTAACAACCGCGTAAGTCCGTTTGGTCTGCGAGGCGCGAGAGTTTTATTATCGATCTTTGCTTTCCTCCCTCCCCCCTTCTAAAAAAATGACAATGTAAAGCATGTTATTTATAGAAAATTAAATGCTCTTTCACGTGGTATAAAATTTTTGTTGATAACATGAATAGTTTTCATTTTGTGAGGGTAGAAGTGCGCGTTTTCCTTTTTTTGGGGGAAAGGCAAAAAATCGATGTTTTTCAGCGAGCTCTAGCTTCAAAACCACTCTTCAGAAAATCAAATTTGATTACTGCATTTTGTAGGAAATTTTGTTTTCTTTAACTTTGTAATAAGAAATTTTTTTCAAAAACTAGTTCTTTAGGGTTATAATATCCAAAATTTGAAAAAACTCGATTTTTCCGCGGTTTTTTCGATTTTTGACAAAGTTGCGTTCGGCGCTCGAGGTCTAAAACTTGGATTATTCATTAGGCCAACATCATAAACAAGTCTGCAAAAAATCAGAACTACCGGATTTGACTTATACGACCCCATGCTTTCAGACGACAAAGTTACTGAACTATGAGTAATAAAGACATAGTTAGTTAAAAAATCATTAGTCATGATCAAATTTGAACTTGCATTTACTGCATGGTAGCCGAGTAGGCTAACCACTCAGTCATAGTAGCAATATCTATTGGGGAATATATTAAATAATGGCATACAACTTTGAAGGGCAATTTTTTGGGGGGTATGAGGTATTGCACTTATATATTTGAAATCTATTAGTATCCAGGTGTACTTTAATCTTACAAATTTTCATCCCGATATGGATACCCTACCCAGAGGTGCAGAAAATGTTCCAGGGCCCAATATTTCTCCTGAGCACAATTAATTTTGTCCAAAATTTTGTTCAAAAATTCCACCATATTTTCATTCCAGTTTATGTGCTAAAGTACAAAGAGTTTCTTAATTACTTATGAAACTTACTTACAGTTTTCTTAATTACTGAACTTTTGCAAAGTTCAATATTTATGAAATAATCCATAAGTTTAAATTTTTTTATTCCTAATACCTTCTTTTGTACATACATTTTACTTAAGCTAAAAAAATGTTCTTTATAAGTCAAAAACATGGTTTTTTTAGTGAAAATCACCAATCCCTTCATGAATATGTTGTTTTTCAGCATATCAATCAAACTGCAAGGAAAGCAAACCTTCAAGTACCAAGGAAACTGGCTTTTTCACCTAATTTCCACATAATTGGGAGGGTATGATGTGTTGTCATCAGCCACAGTATTTATTTCTATGAGAACTTGGATTTGTAGTTTTTTCTTCTTTAACTTTGGCAAAAAATTTCCCCACAACTGCCTGAATTTCCCCTTAAGCATGTTCAGGTGTCCTGACACATTCTGCACCCCTGGCCCGACCATCATGTGGTGCCCTTATAAACTACATTTTCTCATTATTCTTTTATTATGTAATTTTTATGCATTATTTTTCAATATTTGGTATAACATTTTATTTGCTTTTCAGCTAAGAAGAGTGGGCAATCTGGAATTATTTCCTGTTTTGCTTTTACTTCAGCCAACAAAAATATTTCTGCTGCTGGTTCATTTCAAAAAACAAGTAAGAAATTTGTAATTTATTATATATTTTTTAAAATTAAATGACAATGATAGCATTATCAAAATATGTATCTCTGAAATTTTTATAATTATATTATTTAATAACATATCTAGATTATATGTAAAAAAAAGTTAACTAATTGTAATGTTTTTAAGCTACTATTTTTTAATTTTTGATTAAAATTTTCTTGTTTATTTTAAAAGATCTAATATGGTTGAAAAAATACTTCACACATTAAGGAAAATTCAGTTTTCATGTTGTTTACCATACTATTGAAATTTCTTTAGTTGGAATTTACTCTGAACCTGATGGTGATCTACAAGCTTTGGTGGCAGGACAACAAGGAGGTGTAACACAAGTACAGTTTTCACCGGATGGTACTTTGTTGTACAGCGGAGGTAGAAAAGTAGGAAATCATTTTAAACTTATTGTATTTTTATTAAAACTATCATCTATGAATTCTCTTTTTTCTTATACAGGCAACTAATTGTTATCATTTATTAGAGATGGAATTGGCCGAAAAAACTTTTTTCAAAGGGTTTATTTCTTTCCGGAAAAATTAAAATGTTAACTTCAAATACTTAACTCAGAATTAAAAAATGTTTTAGATGATGTTCTTATACAATACTTAAAAAATGAAGTTTTAACCGTATATTAAGCATTTTTTTCCCAAAAAAAGTTGGATTCCACTCAGGGAAAAATTGAAAATTTTTAAGTTTCTCTCTATTCAAAAAAATATTTTTGGTGAACGGTTTCAAGAGAAAGGCTTTTTAATTGCTGATCCATATAAAACATTTCTGGTATCAAACTGTTCGGATTCTTTGGAGGACGTGCAATAAGCCCTTAGAATTTCTAAAAAAATTCTCAATTTTAAAATATTTCCATTTTTTTAGATTACGGATAAGGTTGCAGTTATATACAAAGCAAGTCCTGTCAAACAACTTATGCATCCAATCACAACGAACAATGGATGCCATATTTTATAATGAAACCTGAAACAAATTTTTTACCTTCTTAAAAATGTACTTTAGAGTACTTTCCAAATTAACTAGCATTAAATTACCAATAAAAGTATTCTAAAAACTTAAGATATTTCAAGCTAAAATTACACACATTTTCTCTGAAATTCATAATTTTTAGTCTGATAATCGAAATTAATTGTAAACATTGAGTGTTGTGTAGGTTTTGTCTCTTATTATTTTCAATGGATTAAAAAGTTTTGTTTAACAAGTCTACATGGTCTGGGTGTAAACATAAATATCAATGATAAAACACTGGTGTTCTGATGTACAAGGTACTAGTGATGGGCAATTTTTGGGGAGTTAACTCAATGAACTTTTTTTTATTTCCAATGGCAGAGAAAAAGACTACAATATCTCACAAAACAATTAAGAATACAAAAGTAAGATAAAGAAAAGTCAATGTCTCATCAGCAAGGTTCTTGCACTCCAATATCGTCTCACCTCGGAGCCCCCACACAGAGCTGGACATCTTTGGATGTGGGACCTGTCCATAAACTCGATGAACTAACTCTTTAAATTGAGTGAGTGATCGAAGAGCGAGAAAAAAAGAGTGGTAACTCAGTTATATTTTTTAAAATACCTTCCCAAGCTTTAATTTCCAAGATCATCTTTAAAAGCTGAAAGAAACACTAGATGGCAGCTCTCCGCACAGCCACAAATGCCTCCAAGGCCAAACCAAAACCGTCTTTTACGTAACCATAGTAACCGCTTCGGTGTACGCCAATAAAAGGAATATCATGTGACTTTGATCACGTGCACAACTGAGCTGCGGGGAACTAGTTCCAACAAAATCGGGGAGTTGCAGGGAGTTATGTAGTTCGCGAGTTGGTTTATAGCTCGCGAGTTACGAGGAGTGAATTTTGGAAAGAACCGATAGAACGTTCCCAACTCCCCACTCTCTGGGATGGGATCAGAGAGTGGGGAGTTGGTGAGCGGCTGGAATTGGTGAATGGGGAGTGAATTACTTAGATTGGGGAGTTGTCGGGAGGGAATTTAGAGATCGGGCAATGAGTGTTCAACTCTTTTGTACGAAACTCAGAGAGTTTTACATTGTATGTTTACTATGATGATTATTAGCAAAATCTATAGTATGTACATAATTGAAAAATATTTATGTCTTTATATTCTCACGATTCTCAGGTTTCAAGAATTTTTTGATATTTAGGTACTCCATTAAAAATTTCGAGGATTAAAAAAGATTGAGGAAAGAAGAATTTCGTTAAACGGAGCAGCCATTATTGAAAGACATGCATTTATTTCTGATGTACCCTTTTTATTATTTAAATACTTGTTGATAATAAGAAAATACTTGATCTTAAGCAACAAGCTTGCATTATAGATTAATCTTTTAATGGTTTGGTTGGGGTTTTTCATAGTTAATTTGGCGATTAATTTGGATTTAAAAAGTATCTTTTCAACTGATTTGAGAAACGAAACGATATGAAGACGTTGTTTTATTAGCTGTTTTATAAAATGGATAATTTCTTGATTTCGTTAAAAATTTTATTAGTGCCTGAAATATTGTATTTGCCACGCACAAAGGCACTCTCGGGCGGTGTCGGTCTGAAAATGTACAAATCGTCAATATCTCAACGTGATGATTAATCAGCAATAGCAACCATAAAAATTCAAATTCATCCAGCGCAACGTATTTTTCTAAGCCATGTGGTTTACTTTATGCTGTCCTAAGACGGCGGCTTATCTGAACGAGGTTCTTCTAAAATCAGGTTTAATTCAGTTTGATGTCAACTTTTTGTTTGTTGATAAAACTTTCAAAAATTTGAAGGTAAGTACACTTTTAAGCACCCCTATCCATTTCGCCAAATTTTTGGAACTTTGAAAAAAATCTATGAACGACAATGGCGTCGCTAGATAACCACGTTATATACTATAAATATTGAAAGTCAGTCTCATATATATCAAATCTATTTTCACATCTAACCATTTTAAAAAGTTTAAAATTTTATAATAACGTATCACATTTCAAGCGTGAGTAGTAGCGAAAGTCTAGCACGCCATTGTTTTAAAGTAGATGGTTTTACTTGCATAAAATATCTTAGATAAAAAAATGTTGATAAATTTTCTGGATTACTGAATTGCGTTATGTGGGGGGGTTTTTTTGTCCCCTGCTAAGTATTTAAGAAATTTTGGCATTTTTTGTTGTTGTTTGTGGGTCAACTGTTTTTTTTTCTCAGGAAAAAAATTTATAAAAGGGTTAAAATCAATTAGAGAGTATTTGCTTATGCGGAACTTTTATTTATATTCATTCGTATCGTTTTATGTATGTAGTGATTGAGAAACAAAACAGTCTCCTTCTCCTTCGAAATCAGGCGACTTCTGTTTTTGTATTTATTCTTCGGCGGTTTTGTTTTTCTTTCGCAGCGCATGGCGTTCTGATTGTTAGGTTCCCCTCGCTCACCGTAGATATTTTCTTTTCTTTCGTCGTGATGTGAGCTATTATTGACTTTTAAGATTTGTTTATATATCCCTTGACTCAAATAATTCAAACATTTTGCAGATATTTATACATTTTTAAGTCCTTTTAACTAAAATTTTTAAAAAACCTAATTTTTTAAAAATACTTTGTTTTTTAAATATATAAAAAAAATTCAAGTTAGACCTGGTTACAAACCGAATTAATTATTTTAGACATGAAAATTTCCATATTTTTCTCAAAAAAAAAGATGGAAAACCTTTTAAACTTTCCGTTTTATGTATTGTAAGTGAGTTAGTGAGTTATATAAAAGAGTTAACTCTTTTTAGTGAGTGAGTTGCTTAGATCTGATCCCAAAAAAGAGTTGGATCGCCCATCACTACAAGGTACAATTAAATATTCATTGGAGTACTGTTTTTTTTTCAGATTAGCAATTTTTATTATTAGCAATAGTTAATTAATATAATAATAAAAGATAAAATTAATTATGCTGGACATTTAAAAACATTTTGATTAAATTCTTAATTATAAGGAGATAATAAATATTCAAACTTTTTAGGAAGATGTTAAACTTAATTCATGGAGATGGTCTTGTGATGTATATTTGAAAAGTTGGTTGCTGTTTATTCTGCAAATTGTTTTTATGAATGTTTTATATAGTGAGTTAAGTTCAGTGATTTGGGATTTGCGAAGCAATTTGAAAGGTTCTGTGTCAGCAGTTAACAGGGGTTGGTGAGCGATAGCGAGCAGGGGGCGGTAGCTCCCTAGTGTAATAAAAAATTTTTTTCAGAAACATTACAGTTACCTTACAATGATTTTTCTTTAGATATTTAGTATCACAAATGAAAAAATTTAACTCAAAAAATGTAAGCTGCTAGTGATAAACTAATTTTAATGTACATCTAAGTATACTGGCTATTTTTCTACGTAAACAAAAATGTACATTCAAAATTATATTAATGAACACAGAATAGTTGCACAATGCACAGTTATGATAAATTTGATAATCTTATTAACAATTATTAAATACATTACTTTAAAAATAAAATTTGAACTATGTTAATTTTTTCCACGTTTTTATCAAATGGGTTTATTTTTACTTGAAAAATTGAAATTTTATTTTTGAAGAATTATTATAATTAGTTTTTAATTATTTACTTAATGACTAATGATTTATTTTTTATACAATGAAAGATAATTTATTGGTTTCTAAAAAAGTATGTATTCAAAAACTGCTCTTTTCTATGCAAAATAGGTCAATTTTTCTTGAAACCCCCCCCCCCGTTTTTTTACTGTTTTTTTACGCCTTCCCGAAATTCTCCGAAATTTTCAATCTCTATAATTTATATGTAAAAAAGAATAGAAATATGTGTTATGGCACATGTTTTAGCATCTTAAATAATCTTATATAATTCTAAAAGGAGTAAATGTTTTTAATGGAGCAAATTTCTTTCAGGATCCAGAAATATTATGTTGGGATATGAGAAACCTTGGTACTGTTCTTTATAGTTTGAGGAGGTCATGTAAGACCAATCAACGTATGCAATTCGATATCAGCAGGTATTTTCAATGTTTTCTTGTCTTTAAGTAATTTTTTTATTTCAGGGATTTCTCTCTGTCTTTCTTAGAGTTCAAAGAAACTTAAAATTAGGTATCAAGTAATTCAGGTTTGAAAAATAACTTAATTAAGGTTTTTTTCAATAGCTTAAATCAGGTTAATGGAACAATTACGATCTGATGTACTATAATTATTTAATTTGAATTCACATTTTCAATATGTGTTTGGTCAAAATTATTGTAATAAAATATTATTAATAATTTATTTATTTGTTATGTAATTTATGAAATGATATGGTTAATTCTATTTATGAAATAAAGTATTAGCTATAATTTTTTAACAATAATATACTTAAAAGGAGCCTGTGATTGCTTAACTTATCTTTCTCTATAAATATAATGTGTTAAGTTATTAATACTGTTTTTTATTCTTGCTATATTCATTTCAGTTGTGGGCGGTATGTTGTATCTGGAAACCATAATGGGGTCATTTCTGTTTGGGATACATTCCAAAGTCCAAAAGAAATAAGTCTAGATGACTACTTGGTTCTGGAACCAACACAGATATTCTTAGCTCACAATGATTGTGTAAATGGAATAAGGTAAGCAAATGTCTTATTTTAAGATGAAAACAATAACTCGATCTGTATTGATTATTGAAGAGGAAAAATTTATAAAGCAAAGAAACTAACTTTGATTAATACTATCAAAATTTGAAATTATTGACCACTTGAGTTCCAATAGAAATTTCTCTTAAGCTGTTTTTACAACAGATTATGTTATCTGTTAAGTGAAGATATTTGTAAAGGAGTTTGTTTTAACCAAGAATAACCATATACCTGTTTACTAAAATCAAAAACTAAATTTATCTGTTAGTGTAAGTAAGTGATGAAAACTACTGATTATGTCCTAATAGATTTTTTTAGAACTTTTGCAGTCACAATTTCTAAAAAATATTGCCCAAAAGTAAAGCACAGTTTTCATAATTAGTTTATATTATTTTTTATTTCATTTTATAAAAAATATACAAATATTTGAGTAAGAGTTATTTCATTGTACAGTTGGGGGAAAAACGACTCAGTTGCGATTTCTGGCGAACAACTTGGGTTAGGAAGACGAATGAGGTGTCATTTATTATGGTTTAAAGTATTCTTTAACCAAAAAATGTTTTGAGTCCTTAGGGGGTGGTCTTCATAATAAACGAAACACTAACTTTTTTTTCCAATGGGGACCCCCAATTATTATTAGTTTTTCTGAAAGGCCATCCCCCAAACCCTTAAATACCAAGTTTCATCCAGATTGATTAAAAAAAATTTTTTTCAAAAATAAACTTTAAAAAAAAATTTTTTTAATCGTGAATTTTTTTATGGTAATCGATTCTTTTAGTAATTTTATGTTGGAAACCAAAATTTCAATCGATTTTATCTAATAGTTTTTTATAAAATGAACTATAGAAAGAGCATTTGCGGTATGCATTCGGCAACGGTATACGGCCCCTTAAGATATTAGTTCGTTTTTATCAAAAACTATTGGATAAAATCGATTGAAATTTTGGTTTCCTACATAAAATTACTAAAAGAATCGATTACCATAAAAAAATTTCACAATTAAAAAATTTTTTTTTAAAGTTTATTTTTGAAAAATAAATTTTTTTTAATCAATCTGGATGAAACTTGGTATTTAAGGGTTTAGGGGGATGGCCTTTCAGAAAAACTAATAATAATTGGGGGTCCCCATTGGAAAAAAAAGTTAGTGTTTCGTTTAATATGAAGACGACCCCCTAAGGACTCGAAAAATTTTTGGTTAAAGAATACTTTGAACAATGAAAAATGACACCTCATTCGTCTTCCTAACCCAAGTGGTTTGCCAGAAATCGCAACTGAATCGTTTTTTTCCCCAACTGTACATTAAAGACAGCTTCAGTATATTTTTCACAGAATTCACTGACTACTTTATCAGTGTAGTGAGATTAAATATAAAAATTGTCATTTCCATGCAAACTTAATATTGCTTAAAAATTAGCTAATTATAAACACACAAAAGTTTTAAAAATTAATTCTTTTATAACACTGGCATGAGATTCTTCCGAGTTTTGTCATATTTTCCGACTTTTTTCCATTTTTCTGAGAATTCAGATTTTTTCCACAAATTTTTCACCGCAAAAAATTTGGGCAAGGTGTTAAAAATTAGCTAAAACCTTGAATTTTAGGATCAAATTTCCAAAAATTTTCTGGGGGAATACCCCCAAACCCCCCTTTTAATTCTTGGAACTCTATTTTTCAAATATTTTTTATATTAAGTTCATTAAAATGCAAATTCTTCCTAAAATATATTGGAAAACACTATTGAAAATGTCGTTCACGCAATTTTTCCGACTTTTTGCTTTCTTCTCAATTTCATCCCTGATAACAGAGCAATAATAAATTTGAATTATTTTTCATCATTGCAGTTGTTTAAACTAATTTTATAGCTTTTTTTCTTTATTTTTGTTTGGAATTTCTGTTACCACGTAAATCATGTTCAAAGGTTACCTTGATTAAATATTCTGTTTATTTTCAGTCTTCATCCAACTTCACCATTGCTTTGCTCAACATCTGGCCAGAGGCATTTCCCTGAACTTCTACAAGATGATGAAGACAGTATGTTTAGTCCTGAAATAAAAAACTATGACAATTCACTCCGTTTGTGGTGGGTTGGAAAATGTTAGTAACACAAATCAAGTGTGTTTTGCATCAAATGTGTTGATCCTTTTAAGGTGTTCATTTAATATTTCTGTAAATAAATAAATAAATGTTATCAACTTTTAATTTTGTTTTTCGAATTGAAAATATTGGTTGAAGGATATGTTATTGACATGGGAGCACATAAGAGTTTGAAATGGGAGTACACAATGGTGAACCAAATTTAAAGGTAAAACTGTTATTGTATTATAGAAAGAAGTATTCAAATCATACTATGCTATCCTTAGTAATGGGAAATGTAATTAAATTAATAGGAATTATAATTTTAATGAGATGGTTCTAGTCATTCTTGTTCCATAAATCTGAAAGGAAGGCTACATTTTGCAAAATCCCCTTAAAATCTCTCAATCTATGAGGGCTGTCTGTAAAATAAGGTTCCCAAGGAGCTGCGAAGATGCAAGGAATGCTATATAGTGGGATTTGGCCACACTGGCATGTACAGTACAGAAAAAAAAACGACTCGGACCCTACATCTCCAGAATTGCTTGTGATATAAAGACTAACAAGGTATCAATTTTCATGATTTGAAGTATTCCATGTACAGAAAACTTTTCAAGCTCTTAGGGGGTCGTCTTCATATTAATGAAGGACCACCTTTCGTTTTTCTATAGGCGACATCAAAGATTATTCCCGATTCTGAAAGAGCACCCCCTAAACCAATTTTCATGTCATTTGGTCCCCAAACAAGGCCAGGAGTGCGGTTTGAAGTTCGTCAAATTTACTTGAAATATCGTTCTATACGTTGAACTTTCGATTTTGATCCTTACAACCATTAACCCCGCAGGATCAAAATCGAGAATTCGACGAACTTCAACCCCCACTCCTGGCTTTGTTTGGGGACCAAATGACATGAAAATTGGTTTTTGGGGGTGCTTTTTCAGAATCAGGAATAATCTTAGATGTCGCCCATAAGAAAAACAACATTTGGTGCTTCGTTTAATATGCAGACGACCCCCTAAGAACTTGAAAAATTTTCTGTATATAGAATACAAATCATGAAAAATGATACATTGTTTGTCTTTATATCACAAGCCGTTCCGGAGGTATAGGGTCTGAGTCTTTTTTTTTCCAGTATTGTACCTTGGCTCCAGTTTGTGTAAATCAGTTGTAAAAGTGGCATTTTCTAAATAAACACTTATATAGTCTGTTTATTTAGAATTGGCACCTTAAAAATTGTGCTTTCCTCCTCGCTAAAAGCGTAACCATAGCTACGCTTTTCGCGCAGCCTCAGACACTAATTCGTTGGTTATACTTTTCTACTGCAGTTGAGGCTGGCTAGAAAATATAAGATGAGGCGCTTCTTTGCTAGATGTTTATATTAAACAGTTAACGGAAGTCAGGTGGGAAAAAAGTAGTGAGCCTTCTTTGACGTTGATAGTTGCCATGGTTACTGGTTCGGCGGTGGGGGAAAGAAATATTTTCAGGCCCCTATTCAAAATGAATAGAGCGGCGGTTCTTAAACTGTGGTCCGCGGGTCCCTGGGGGTCCGTGAGTATCCTATGCGAACACTCAAGTTATACCTTTGAGATTTTCAAAATGAGATAAAACACTTAATTTAAAGGGGCAAATATCATAAAATTATCTGGGAGTGGACCCCCAGCCAGCTCTAAATTTAACTTCTATATACAATTTTTTCCTTGAAAATTCTTTGGTTTACTACAAGGAGTTGCTTTCTTTGGGTGTAACCGAAAGTGTCTCAAAATGAACTCAAACACTACTTTTTGAGGCAAATTTTAGAAAGTTATCTCGGGGAGGCCCCCCTGTATGACTTGAAGTAAATTTAACATAATGTGGAAAATTTTGGGATATAGCCCAGTAAATTTAGGGTTTTATAGCGCACTAATTTATAACTCGCTGAAAATTTCAGAATAAGTTCTCTATGACGTATATAACCAAACCTCAAAAGTCCCCTAAGTTCCCGCGCCGGCTTCATTCGAAAATGGCGATCAAAGATGGCCGCCAAGCAATGCAGTCTTTCATTCATAACTAAGGAAAAAATCAATATTTTTTAATGCTGTAAAAGGTTATATACTCAGAAAAAGACCCTTTATAAGTTTCAATAATTTTTTTCCATAAAAGAACTTGTAAATTTGGAATACAGAGAGTTAAATTACATCAATGTGAAAATTTGAGCGTTTTTTCACCTGTTTTTCCTTATAACTGTAACCGTATAAAAATTCCTTAATCTAATTAGAGTGTTTTTGAAAGTACTATAAACCAGGATTATTTTGTAAAAACATTTTTGAAAATCCGTTGAAAATTGACTGAGATATTCCATTTTAAATGGAGGCATGTTCAGTAATGATGACTATAAAATATTATAACTAACGTTAATAGTGTCCTTGGTCTCTTTTGACAGATTTCTTTTTAATAGGATCAAGCTTTTGCGAAAACAACTAAAATTAATGTATTCTATTTTACTTTAAGAAGATTTTTTAAGAAGCTTTTTAAGAAAGGGATGTTCTGGAATAAATATATTAAATTAGTACATAACAAAAAAGATTTATCCAAAATTGTAATTAATTATTACTAAAAATGTATTTTGAAATAAAAATTCTATAAAGTAAGAAACTTTAATCGTTTTCCTCATCATTTTAATCATATTCAGTAGATGTAGGTCCTGATTTTTCACAGATTTCACCTAAGCAAGTCGCAAGATCTCCTAAGAAACTATAATATAAACATTGAAACCCTGTGATGAACCTCCAGATATATATGCTTATTTATAGTAGAAGGAGGATACCTTTTGCATGCATTAATTTGGAATGAGAGTGACACAGAGATATGTCTTAAGTATGTACGTTTTTTTCAAAAACGTTTCTCTCCATGCGATGCTATTGTTTTTGATGGGTACAGTTCCGTACGATCAACCAAAAATGTGGAAAGGGAAAGAAGGGCCATGACCAAAATGTCTGCCACAGTAGCTTTTGAATGAAAACTTGGTTGCTACGGCCAAACTATCTAATTCTTTGTCAAACTCTACAAACAAATCTTGACTTATAAGAATGGTTATAAGTTACTTTCAAGCTGAGGGCATAACTGCCTTGCAAGCGTAGGATGACGCCGATACTATTATATGTTCTACTGCAATTGAAGCTAGTCAAGATACGATCAAACAAGTTATAGTAGTTGGGAGCGATACAGACTTATTAATTAATCTAACAGTTGCGATGTTCTCCAAGGAAATCGCTGTTTTTTTGCTACCCCAAACAACCAAAAGAGGACATAAGTGTTTCGACACAGCTAAAACTCCAGAAACCCTGGACCCAATGAAAGATACAATTATTTTCATACATGCAGCTACTGGATGTGACACGACCTCGGTAATTTTCAAGAAGGGTAAATCATCTGCTTTCAAGATAATAAGGAAGAATCCTCATCTGCATTCCTTAGTTTCACAGTTTAATATTCCTTCACTTGATCCCCAAAAAGTTATTGAAATTGATGAGATATTTATAAAATACCTTTTCGGAGGAGAAAAGAATAATTCTCTTGATGAGTTACGCTATACTCACTATATTAGAGAAAGGAGAAAATTTTCGAATTTTAATCTAGCAGTTCTTCCCCCAAATAGTGCAGCAAATTCTCAACATTCACTTCGAGTTTACCTACAGGTTTTGTAGTGGTTATGAAACAACCATAAACCCAACTGATTGGTGTCGGTTCTTAAAGGATGGCAAGTTACACCCAGTTCCCTCTACTCTTTCTGCAGCTCCTGATGCTCTTTTACAGCTAGTTTCATGTGACTGTAAAGTTAGTACTAATAAAGATTGTTATGTAAAATGTCCGTGCAAAAAAGCTGACCTTCAATGTACAAAATTTTTCAGCTCTTGCTCAGGAGAAATCTGTGAAAATGCAGGTTCTACATCTACTGAATTTGATTAAAATGATGAGGAAAACGATAAAAGTTTCTTATTTTATAGAATTTTTATTTCTAAATACATTTTTGGTAATAAATAAATAAATTTACAATTTTGGATAAATCTTTTTTGTTAAATACTAATTTAATATATTTATTCCAGAACATCCCTTTCTTAAACAGCTTCTTAAATAATCTTCTTAAAGTAAAATAGAATACCTTAATTTTAGTTGTTTTAGCTAAAGCTTGAACCCATTAAAAAGAAATCTGTCAAAAGAGACGTTAGTTATAATATTTTATAGTCATCATTACTGAACATGCCCCCATTTAAAATGGAATATCTCAGTCAATTTTCAACGGATTTTCAAAAAATTTTTTACAAAAAAATCCTGGTTTATAGTACTTTTAAAATCACTCTAATTAGATTAAGGGATTTTTATACGGTTACAGTTATAAGGAAAAACAGTGAGAGTATATAACCTTTTACAGCATTAAAAAATATGGATTTTTTCCTTAGTTATGAATGAAAGACTGCATTGCTTGGCGGCCATCTTCGATTGCCATTTTCGAATGAAGCCGGCACGGGAACTTTGGGGACTTTTGAGGTTTGGTTATATACGTCATAGAGAACTTATTCTGAAATTTTCAGCGAGTTATAAATTAGTGCGCTAAACACCCCTTTTTATGCCTTAATTTACTGGGCTAATACCTTAGGAATAACGTTGGACAACCCCCCTTGAAGCAAGTAATTTGGTTACTGCTCTGGGTGTTCAAAATCTTGGGGGGCTCTAACGAACGTATCAGGCTTTATCAAAGTTTTAACATTAAATAAAATAACTTAAATTAAATGTTAACATTAATAACTGTTAACTAAACTTTTATAAAGCTTACCATCAAGTTCATTTGTCCCTTTTCAAAATTTTTGCATAGCAGGGGTTTGGGTTTCCTAATTACAAGTAGTCGAGGCCACAATTGAAAGTATGTCTAGAGGTGGGCGGTGGGCCGCAAAGTATTTGACCAAATTTTATCCCTTGTTTTTTACCCTTGACACAGAAATGCTAAAATTTAATTTTATTTTTCAAATTGAAATTAGATTAACAGAATCATGCTCTCATCAAGAAATGTACTGCCTATGTCATGTTGATTAGGTGGTTTGTACCCAAGCCTTAGGGGCCATTCATTAATTACGTAAGGATGATTTTGGCAATTTTTGACCCCCCCTCCCCCCATGTAAGGGTACGTAAGATTTTTCAAACCCCTCCCCCCCATTCTTACGTAAGATTCCATTATGTTTTTCAAAACAATAAAATGTTAGAAAACTTTCCGTTTGACGTAAATCAAAAATTTTTATTTTTCAACAGATAAGTAATATTCTTGCTGTCAACTACATGTTACTATTATATTATTATCTCTTGATTAGAATAACTGGAATTTGTTTATATTAACTAGGAAAATATTACGTAAGAATTGGTTTGACCCCCCACCCCCCAAGTAAGGGTATGTAGAGATTTTTCCAACCCCCCCCTCCCCCTCGGGACCCTTACGTAATTAATGAATGGCCCCTTACTTGACACCAACTTTTTAAGATCTGGGTGATCCACACATGAAAATGGTGTGTTTGTTACCTATATAAAGAGAGCAACTGTCTAAAAACATACACGTGTTTTAAATGTTTTTTTTTGCTTTGTTTTAAACGTGTTTAAAACAAGTGTTGATTTGGGGAGTTTTCAGGCAGTAGGAAATCTGGTCTAGAACTAAAAAATTTTTGTGTCATTTTTATTGAATGTCGCGTATCACCAAAATATCGGTCGCATGCCACCAACATTATAAGGTTCTCTACGTGGCACGCGTGCCATGGGTTCGCCACCTAGGACATGTTGGTTCTAAATTAAAGCCGTGAAACGGACTTGAGAACACCCTTTACGCCTAATAAGGAGCGGTCCTTCTGATGTGTAATCCAAAGGGGTTTTAAATGAGTAAAGTTTACATTTCAGGATCAAATTTTAAAAAATTCTTGGGGAGGGCCCCGAAGCCCTCTCCTTTCTTTTTCTTGAAAAAATTTTGTTGCTTATCAGAAGCTGTCCTTTTTATTTTAACCCAAGATACCTCAAAATGAGCTGAAAAACTACTTTTAAGAGGCAATTTTCTAAATTTTCTTGGGAGAGCCACCAGACCCCCCAGGGCCGGACTGGGAAAAAATTTCGGCCCGGGCATTTTAAGACTGAACCGGCCCACCGCATAATTTTCTTAGAAAATATAGCTTCATAGAATTAAAAATCTCGGGGGGGCGTAGTACCTCCCCAAGAAATTCTTTTGAAACTTGACCCCTAAGAAATAATCTAAAATCCACCTTGAAGTTTCTAATTTGATACGTAATAAACTCAAATATAGACTTTTAATTCTCTGTTGGTAAATTCAGTGGGTAGAAATAATTTCCATCTTGACGAACTTAATATTAAAAGAATTTGTGAATAATGTAGCTCTAAATAGAAAGGGGGGTTTGGGGGTCCTCCCCCAGAAAAAGTTTTGAAATTTTACTCCTAAAAGTACTGTTTTACCTCATTTGGGACCATTTTGGGTGACATGCGAAAAGGTTCGCTACTTTTATTTCGAAGAATATTTGAAGATGACACCAGGAAAATTCGTTCATAAAAATATTTTAAATAATATAATATGTTTTTGAATTCAGTAATTTATGCCATCGTTTAATTACTGGTAAATTGATAGTTTGGTGGCCGCACAAAAAGAATTCGTGGGCCGCTAGATGGAAATTCCTGCGGAGTGCGGATTCATTTTTACAGGATCTTTTCCATTCATGGGCAATTCCACGGGTAACTGACTGACATTTTTCAAGAAAAACGCTTAGTATTTTGTAATTTTCTTCCCAAAAATAAATGATAAAAAAATACTTTCCACCCAGTTTATTGCTTTCTTGTTAGCTTAATCTAATGGCACAATTAAATTTTCAAAATATGTTTTTATTGATTTTTTAAAAATTTTAAACGACATGGTAACTGACTGACATTTGTGAAACATTTATGTCAGTCAGTTACCTTGCTGTTTAAAATTTTTTAAAAATCAATAAAAACATATTTTGAAAATTTAATTGTGCCATTAGATTAAGCTAACAAGAAAGCAATAAACTGGGTGGAAAGTATTTTTTTATCATTTATTTTTAGGAAGAAAATAACAAAATACTAAGCGTTTTTCTTTAAAAATGTCAGTCAGTTACCCGTGGAATTGCCCTCATACCACTGTAAAATATTTTGGTTGTAGGCGGCTCACGAACAGCCCTCGATGAGTAGCGGCCCACCGGGCATTTGCCCAAATGCCCGCAAGGCCAGTCCGAGCCTGAGACCCCCCCCTCTTTCTTCGGGCTCACACGTCGTTACACAAAACTTTTACATTTACAAAACTTTAACATTACTTAGGGGGTGCAGGATTTGTCAATTATTTTGGACCCCCTACAAGAAACTTATGGCTGTGCCACTGCTCAGTCTTTTTCAAATGTACTTCCCATAAAAAAGTTGGTATTCCCCCCTTGCGTATACTATAATAATACTTAAGCGATAAAAAAACTCGGGACAGTGAGATGTGTCCCTTTTTTTCCACCACTACACGTACACGCACGACCTTTAAAATTGGTAACCAATAAGTTGGTTAAGCAAAGCAACCCCTTCGCATAACTGTAAAGGGCCAGTTATTGCAGAGGCAGAAAACCATATGTTCTTCCGCAAACTCCTTTCGACACCAAAATAGCCGGGGCTTCCCTTATCTCTTCTGGCAATGCCGTCATATTTGGGGCGCGAGTCATAAAAGCGGGTGACGTGGCGTGGGGGGAGCGGGGTATTTCAGTTCCGTCCGTATGGTCGCTGGCTGTCCGCGCGACTTTAATGAAGGTAGGTTAATGCCTCAAACAATGGATCTAAAATAAACAGGAGGCAAGGGTGGAGGCCTTGAGATGTGGATTCCACTGAGATCTTGAGGTATAACAGCATGGCCACTAGGGTGGTCCTTAAAGAGGGCTAAAAATTTTTTTAGGAATTTTCACCGGGGCACCCTGTCATTTTGATCTACTCCTTGAAAAATAATTTTGGTAATTTTTCAGATTTTTAGCATGTTTTTAGGGGTCGCTACCGCACTTTAAAGTTTAAACTTATTCATATAAAATAGGAAAAACAAAAATAAAACCAAAGATTAAATCCTCACATCTTGTTCATGATTTTTTATGAGAAGCTGATATAGTTATAGATATAATGGTTCAGGTTCAATTCTTCTATCACCCAACTTTCGGTAGTAATATTTTTTTAATATCAAAAGAACTCTTGTAAAGTTGTTTTTCCTGCATTTTTAAGAAGCTTGTAACTCTAGTCTAGAACAGTGTTTCCCAATGTGGGGTGCACGCCCCACCGGGGGGCATTATCATATTCTAGGGGGGGCAATTTGAAAATTTTCAACCAAATTGCCCCCCGGGTGGGGCCAATCCAGGGGGAAAATTAAAAAAAAACTTTATAAAAAGAAGTTTATAAAAAATCTGTTTTTATATTACCTATTATCCTATCTGAGAATGTATGTCTGAAATCTGGATCAGTATGTATCAAAACCAAGTTGAAACCCTGTTTTTAGAGTCTAATTTCCAAACCTTTTCTGGGGGATGACCCAAAATATCTTTGTTTTTAGAGCGCTTATATTTGAAACTTTTTTACATTAGTTTCATCAAAATGCAAATCTTACCTAAAAATTTATATCCAAAATTTCCCAACTAGGGTTACCAAACTAGTTAAAAACCTGCTTCCTAGAGTCAAATTTCCGAAAATTTGCTGGGGGAGGAGGGAGGACCCCCAGACCCCCTTTGGTACTTAGAACTTAATTACTCATAACTTGATTTAGTTCTTTAACATGCGAATTCTACCTAAAAATGTTCTGAAAAGCTTCATTAGACTTATTAAATATACATAGGGGGAGGGGCTAAAATATAATTTTGGCTCCCTCTCAAAATATATTTCTATATATGCTGCAGTGAGACTGGGGGGGCATGGAAAATTTAGAAAGGCTTTGGTGGGGCATGGACCGAAAAAGGTTGGGAAACATAATTTTCACTTTTTTTTTAATTTTGAAAAAATCAAACAAGAAAATTTACGAACAAAATCGGACTGATTTCAGGTTTTTAAGTTGAATTTAAAAAAAAAAGTGAAAATTAAAATTTTTTTTAATTTTTGAAAAAATATTCAAAGCATTTTAACTCTTAAAATGAACATAATTACCAAATTTCAAGTTGAAAATAAAGTTTAATCATGTATAAAAAAATAAAAATATTCGAAGTTAAGGCAAATCCCTAAACTATTCCTAAAATTATACAGCAAGAGCGATTCACTCACGGAAAATTCATAAACTCGCTTGAGGGTGTTCATATGACCTAAAACATGCAAAAAATGTCACATAGATTTCAGAAAATACGACAGTTAACAGATTCGGTACAAAATCTTACAGTACTAGTTCCCAGTTTTAAATTAATTCAATTTGCATGCATTTCTCCTGAAAATTCCTAAAATTTATGTTTATATCTAATTGTTTTTACTTTTAACAAGTCAAATCCAAGTAAATTAATAGTTTTAGAACATAACACAATTACTTTAGCCACGTTTAAAAAGTTCACCATTCTCTTCCTTTTTCAAAGCATGTACCATTTTTCTTTTAGTTTCCAAAGAGACATTGTCAGCGAAAAATGCAAAAGAAATTAGTTCTTCTGACAAATATCACAAATTTCTTAAGAACTTCTTCATTGCACAAAGGAAATTGTCTTTATTCACTTATTCTTAATCTTTCAATTTTTCATAGGCAATTAACCATTTATAGGTGCCAGGGGCGTCATTTAGGGAGGGCAGGGGGGGGGGGGCAACCGCCCCCCAAGGTTTCCACTGTAATATGAAAAATAGCTGCAAGTCCCTTGAAAATTCTGTTACTTCCACAAAGAGCTTTTGGTGCAACTCAAAATGTCTCAAAAGGAGTTAAAACATTACTTTTGAGGGTTCAATTTCAAAACATTTCTGGGGGAGATCCCCCAGCCCCCCTCTAAAATTTCCACGTCTCTTATTTAGTGTTTTCCCCCTTTTGAAAACTATTCCTCTTACAAGAAGCTGTTCTCTTTAGAAGCTCCCCAAAGAGTTTGAAAAAGAGATAAAACACTAGTTTAAAGGGGAATTAAAATTCCTGGGGGAGGACCCCTAGCCGCCCTTAAAATTTTTCCCAAGAAAATTATGTGGTTTACAAGAAACTGTTCTCTTTGGATGCAGCCCAAAGGGTCTCAAAACGAGCTAAAACACTACTTTAAGAGCCAAATTTTCAAAATTTCCCTGGGGGGAACCCCCAGATCCCCCATTTTTCCCTAGAGTTCACGTTGTCAAATTTTGATGATATTACCTTAAGAATGAAATTGAGGCAACCCCCGCCAAAAAAACCTAGTTACAGCAAGGTCCAGACCCATTTAAAAAAATTCCTTGCCCCCCAACGAAAAACTGAAATGACGCCCCTGATGGGTGCAGAGCAAGTAGATTGAACCTGATACCAGCAGTGAATGTAAATTTTCACCACAAATGAGCAAACTTGACGTATTCCAGATTCTTCTTGCTTAAAGAGTTTGAACTGATCTCTAATTAAATAAATCTTGAGTGAGAATATAGCCTTCGCCAGCCATCGAGCTCGATGCAATCCACCTGGGGCCCTAAATTTAACACCTCTTTCAGGTACTCCACCTAGGAAAATGATCAAAAGCTAAAGCAGTTCTTTATAATCATCCCTGGGTTGAAAATCATGAAGTTGATTTTGAGAAAACTTGATTGCTTCAGATGCATTCTCTATTACTTTTTCATTAATTAAATCGTCAGCAATGGAAGTCTGAAATATTCCATGATCGATAGAAATCCACGAAGCTTTGAACCTTTCAAACAGCAGTATGTCTGGTCCACTTGAAACCCCTAGTGATTTAACAACAACTTCCGTGACAGAAAAAAAGCGTTGTCCAAAGAAGAGTTGATAATTGACTTCTATTATGGAATAAATATTGCCTTTTTGATTAAAAAAAATTAAATTTTGAACAAAAAAATCCATACAAAATTATTATACAAAATGTATAAAAAATATTTTTTTCTAATACATAAATTTTTATTTATATATATTACTAGCTGATATGCCCGGCCTTGCACGGGTGAAGAGTATAAATTTATTATTTGAGGCGTTTGCTATCAAAACCAGCTCATTCCATATTTTTCTGAAATCCACTTTTTTGCATATTTTGAAAGTTTAGAGGGTCCTTCATAACCTGGCGAAGGGATATAGCTCAAACCCAGCTCATTCCAACCCAATAAACTGGAAAAAACCACTTCACAACTTAATTGAACAAAAAAAAACTGAAAAAAGCATGAAAAATCGTGTTTTTGCATCAAAATCAGCTCATTCTAACCTAATTAGCGTAATTACGCCCAAGGTAATGCAACTGAAAGGAAAATGAAAAACTAATCGAATTCTAGATGGTTATACCTACAGTTAAAAATTTAAAAAACAAATTTAGCTTTAGAACTGTGGACGTGAGAAGTTTTTTGTCTCTCCTGTAAAATTTCCAAAAATGGAATAAGCTGGTTTTGATAGCAAACGCCTCATTTTTAAGTTTTCCCAAATACATTTCTAATTTTGGATAATCAGCATTTACCAATCATCCCGGTATCCCAGGCGTCTTTTTCATATTCTGGTGTTCCCGGTTACTTTTCCTATCCCGGTGTTCCTAGTAATTTTTCTTATCCCAGTGTTCCCAGATAGATTAAAATTCCTTCAGTTCTCAAGCAATATAATTTTTGAATGATTTCCACATTTACATGGAAAAAGTATTCTAAAAATTATTTAAAATTGCTTAGATCCCTTGATTAATCATATCTTAAGTAATTAACGTTTTCGGTGAAATTATTCAATAATTAAAGCTTATTCCATTTTGCAATTTAAGAAAAAAAATCAATGTTTTCTAGTTGAAAGGGAGTTTTAACAGTTTTTTGTTTGTTAACCAACTTTTTTAAAAGCTAAAATATTATCACTTTTTTATTTTACATCCTAGTTTCCATGGAGACTATTTTAACTACAATGGTATTCCATAAAGCTTTTAAAATATAAAAATTAGATAAAATCTCAAATAAAAATATGGTTAACTATACTTAAACTTTTAAATTTCATGGAAATAGATTTTTAAATTAGTAATATAATTTTTAAATAGACTTGTACCTAGTGTTTCTATTAAAAACTTGTTGTTAAGCATTAAGTTTTCTTTGTAACAATGGAGTAAGCAGATCTCTTCTTGAGGAGAAATAAAGCTATTTCAGCAAAATGACCATAAAAAGGGTCGAAAGAGGGTCAAAGGGTCATTAAAAGTTTTCGAAATATAGCCTATGTTTTTTTCTGAGTTTTTTTACGTAGGTATACCAAGTTTGGTGCAGATCGGAAGTAAACTGTGGATTTGTATAAAAGACAAACATATATATATACACACACTTAACTTTATTATATTAGATGAAATAAGTTTTTTTGCGTAACCATTCAATTAATTAACGAAATACAATGTTAATATTTATTATTATCATAATTTACACATTTTAAATTGATTTTGTTACAATTTTCAATTAAATAAGCTAATTTTTCAGTATTACTTAGGCATGTTGAGAAATCACAAAAAATGAAAAAGTACTTTCAAAATACGAAAAAATTAAAAAATGATTAATTAACTCAGGAAAAAATTCTCAAGATGACAGTATTTACATCTTTATTTAATACTTTGACTTATTTTAGCGATGATTATGTATTCCTGTGCAATAATTTATAATTAAATCAGAAGAGTAATTGCGTAAAAAATAAAAGAAAAAAATATTGTAAAATAACCTCTATCATTTTTAACGTTTTTTGTGCATTTTTGGGGGTAATTACCCCTTAAACGTATCCATTTGCTACAAATTTTCATATTTTAGAAATTTGAGCCTTTCTTGTCCTCCAGCGTGTAATTTAAAGACTAAAGTAATGGTTTTTTACCCTGAAAATCGAGTTCGAAGTCATTCATCTTGTTTTTTATGCACATTTTGGGGGTACCCTGTATCTTAAAAAGTTGACTTGATAGACAAAAACTACAGTTACTTTTGGACTCGGGGGCTAAAAGTGATTCAAAAACAAGTCACAGTTCTAAGTCAACGAAATTGCTGTTCCCCAGTGTAATGTACACTTTTGGCAGTCTGGTGATATTATTTCTTTTCCAAATGGCGGTTTGAAAAAAAGACCGCAAACGATGATTTTCGCATAATTTTTTTCTTTTGTTTAAAAAACTAGGAAGAACGCATAATTAATGGCTAAAAAAGTTTACTGTATATTTCAAAGGTTTAGATTAAGATGTTATAGTTTCAAGATGATTCAATAAGTTTAAGCCAGGAAATTTTCGTCTCAAACATAACATCTATATATTACAGGGTTTCCCAAACTTTTTCATGCATCGACCCTTTGGTAGTATTTTACCTACGCCATCGCCATCGACCCCTTTTCGAAAATCCGACTAAATTTTTAAGAAAAATTATTTATGAATGAAAATCTAACTAAAATTTTTCAACTGGTTCCGCTCCAACGGCGGATCCAGGATTTGGGGTTTTTTCGGGGGGGGCGGCGTAGAATTTTCAATATCAAAATAGTCTTATAATATCCTAAAGGGGGAGTCTGGGGGTCCCCCCCAGAATATTTTTGGAAATTTGAGTCTAAAAAGCAGATTTTCAACTCATTTTTGTACACCTAATCCGGATTTCGGACATACATTTTCAAGAATTTAACTTACATTTTGGTAGAATTTTTGCATTTTGACGAAGGAAGTTTAATCCTAAAAACAGGATTTCAACTCGTTTTGGAGTAGGTTTTCCCTTTATTAACATCCCTTATTTCTCACCGTTAGTTCTTATTCCTTTTGGGGGGACTAAAGCCCCCTAGCCCCCCCTGGATTCGCTAATGTTCCCTCACTAGTAATGTACAGTTTAATCTGGATAATTTATAGGTGATCCAAATAAGCAATAGACCACCAATTACAATTCATTACAAAAAACTTGCCTCAGTAATGTTTGTCATTTCAAAGAAATTTCACGAAAAAAAGCATCAAAATCAATAAAAAAGCTTACAGATAGACCCAAGTATTCAAAATATGTGGTACATTAAATTATCTCTGATTCAGAAAGCAATGCGCACAATTCAAGCGCACACCGTTTCAACTTATCAGAATTACACTAGCTGAACTTACGCTAAGCGAACCAAAGCAATTCTTTGTTTCATACGAAAACAAAAAACCACTCGTTGGAATTTAAATAAATCAATTTAATAATTTTGTGAGAGATACTTTCAATGTTTAAACAAGCATTATGGTTCAAACGTTCAAAAACTTCTGCCTTTAATTTGCTTTATACCAGTTGTTTAGAAAAACAATAGGTGTGCTTTAAAAACACACGTGAAATTACCAATAAATGAAGTTTTAAAGCCAAAATTTCCAACCTTAAACTTATCGAATCATCTTGAAACTATGATATCTTAATCCAAACATTTCAAATATACAGTAAAACTTTTTTAGCCACGAGTTATGCGTTCTTCCCAGTTTTTTAAACAAAAGAAAAAAAATTATGCGAAAATCGTCGTTAGCGGACTTTTTTTCAAACCGCCATTTTGAAAAGAAATAATATCACCAGAACTACCAAAATAATACATTATGTTCATAAATATACCTTAATCAAAATCCCTTTTGTTTGAAATCTCTAACTATTACCAGTTTTTCATAAAAATTTTTAACCATGAAACTTTGTAAAAAGTAAGAAAACTTTTTGCAATAGGAACTTGTTTTTAAATAACTCTATAAAATGTTACCATATCTATTCAATATGTTAACATACAAAACCTTTTAACTTCTATGCATTAATGGTTGTCAGTATAATACTCAATCACTATTTTTAAGAATTTTTTTTCATAAAAACTAGGTACACAGTTGAACTACAAAACATCAAATTTGGATGATTAGTCATCATTAGTCCACCAGAATGTTTTTTTTTCACCAGAAGAAAACAACTTCACAATTTTAGTGGAAGTTAAGTTAAATACAAAATATTATGCTTCAATGAGGTAGTTTAACATTCCTTTTTTATTTTTTAAATCTATTACACCTTTTGAAAAAAAACCTGAAACCGAGATATTTTTTTAATTCTGATCATTATTTTTTTTTATTGTGACTCAAAGTTAGCGATCTGGAAAAAGCGGGGAAAACTTTTAAAAAATACCTTAATTTCTGCCAAACACAACCCTTTAGTAGTTAATTCGTAAAATATTTTAATCCCACTAGGCCACCCTGACCTTTCGTTTTATTTTTTATTTTCAAACATAATAAAATAAGTACAGTCGAATCCGCTTAATGTGATCACGGTTAATGTTATCAATCGGATAATGTTATCGAAATCGTCAGGTCCCGATCATTCCTATTTAATTTATTGTAAAATACATCGTTTAATATGATCAACTATGACTCAACTCGCCGCTTAATGTTATCAAAATTTGTCCATATCCCCTAAAAAACGTCTCATTTCCAGTCATTTTGAAGGTCAATTTGTACAAGTTAACATCTGCCCCACCAGAGTATCTGGTGTTTCTTTTTTCTGAAACTCAGTAGGAGTAAGAAAAAAAAACGTTTCGCACAATATTGAAAGAAAACTGTTGATGGGGGGTCCGATTCCATACTTGTGATTGGTTAAAGAAACCATCGGCACCTTGCAGATGTTTCTGATAAGAGATTTTGATTTTCCCTTGTTATGAACTCAATGGATTACTGAAATTCAGATTGCTTATTGGAGTGGAAGGCTATAATGGAAGGAAAAAAGAAAGACCTTTCTATACAAATAAATTACTAAGTAAGCGATTATTTTATTTTTATAATTTTAACTACTCTTATATTTTCCCTTAAAATTTTAAGTTGGCAAGTGCCTACTGCCAAGTGTAAAAAAGTGTTTTAAATACGTTAATTATGATTACAAGATTTTGATTTTAAAGCAAACAATCTCGAAACACTTTCCTGCTTTTTGATATGGGATCGCTTATTGTTATCGATCGGATAATGTTATCAGCTTAATCTCGGTCAATTGCGATCACATTAAGCGGATTCGACTGTATATTAATGCTCTTAAAAATTTCAAACCAATTAATTACGGTTCAAATAGTCCCTGAAAAATCCATTTATTGAAATGTAACTCGAGATAAATGAGGTCTTTGTGACGTAGATAATGTAACTTGACAATTCTTCCCCTTAACTCTGGTCATGGTAATAATATATATCTTATCAAAAACTTAATTGAAGAAAAACGATCCTTTTTATATGACTAAACCATCTCTAAACTACATTGGGCTTGTTACTATAAATAGCTAACGTGACCGATCTTTCACGGATGTTTACAACTATTTTTCAGGCTTTATTAAAGGAAGTATTTCAACTTTTTCGAACCACATATATTTATCAAATAATGCCCGCATAAATTAATTAAAGAAAATATAAAATTAATTATCTTTGTGGAAAAATATCCCTCTTCATTTAATTCTCTCTCCTTTAAAGTTTTCAATCCTCTCTTTTCAATCCTCTCTTGTCAATCGGGTTATAGCAAGAAGCTAGAGCGCGCGCATTGGGCGACGAGACTCTTGGCCAATTGCCAAGAATCTCGTCATAAATTTTCACATTTTTTTGTGTTGTTGTGAATCTTTGTGTTCTTTTAGTTGAATAAAGACAAAATTTAATCAAAAAATAAAAAAAAACTTGCCAAATTGTGAACTTTTTCTTTTATGAGGCCTAAAAAAAATGCTATTTTCACATGCGCTAATATCTCCGCAAATATTCAAGATATTTTCATGAAATTTTTTTCAGTGAGTTCTTCATAACTTTGGCAACAATACTCTCATGAGTGTTTGCTCTATCTCCTTTAGTTTTTAATTTTTTTTTGGTTTTTTATTTCGCATCTAAGGGCGCTGTAAGTCATCTCAATAGATTTTCCAGGGTCATTTACCTAGGGGTAGACCTTAATTCCGTGACCCTAGAACACGTTAGTTTCAAATAAAAGCTGCGGACAGACGAGAAAACTTTGAAATAAAAAAGACACTTAAAAGAAGTTGAAATAAAATACATAGATTACAGAGTTTTTTAAAAGTTAAGTTTAATCTCAAATACATACATGTAATTTATAATTGCAGCAAAATACATGCTGAGCAGACCCCACATGCCTGTAGCTAAAATCTTGTAGGGGAGCATGGGCAGATCAACTGAAGGAAGATCTGATGGGTCGCGTAAAATTTAGTTTATAAAAAGTTGGCCTCGGTGTTAAAAAGTTTGAGAACCCCCGGTCTACAGTATTTTGTGAGAAAATGTGAGAAAAAGAAAGATTAACAGAGGAAAAGGAAAGAGTAGAGAAAGACAATCGAGAGAAGAAAAAGAGAGAAAAAAGAGAAACTGAGGGAAATGTGAGACAAAAAAAGGGGCGGTTAAAAGTAAGGGGACATCCATAAATTACGTGAGGTCAAAAAGGGGGGGAGGGGTCTGGAAAAATCTCACCAAATCTCACCAAGGGGGGAGGGGGTCGATTAAAATCTCACGTCAACTTTTTAAGTTAGAAATTATACGATTTTCTTTTTTTAAGTATGAGAAAAGAATACACACATATAAGATACTGCAAATTATTTTAAAAAGTTGTCGGTAAATCTCACTTGGGGGAGGGGGGTCCAGCAAAATCTCACTAAATCTCACCAATATAAAGTGTTAAATAAATATTAGAATGGAAGCCGTCGGAATGGCATTTTGGTTAAAGGAAGGAAATTTATACACTATTTAAAATTATTCAATTAATTAAATATCACTCAGTTCTAATCGAATGAGCTTAGATTATTACCGTGTATTGCATTAAGGAATCCTTTTTAACGCAACTTTATTTTTTTATACATTCTACGAAAATATACAAATAACAATTCAATTCGGACAACCTGAACCCCTGCTTCCAGTCTATTACAGAGAAATAGTATGAGAAGGTGATACTATTGGTAAAAAATGGATCAGAAGTGTGTTCGTGGAATTATTCCATGTTTAACAATTTCGACTGCATTGCCTTAGTTTTAAACTTTCTGCGAAAAGTTAAGACTAAAATTACATTAAAAATATATAATATATATTTTGCACATTACTTTTATGAAGTTTTTCTGGAAAAACACGAAAGTTTCTGAGTATTTCAGTCAGGGTTAACAAAAACCCAAGTGGGTTGGGTTTTTTCGGTTTTTTTTTTCAATAAAACCTTGAAAAAACTCATAGAAAACTTGCTTTTTTTAGAAAATGTGTGGGTTTTTCCGAAATTAAGTGGTATTCCCCTATAAAGTCAGTGTTTTTTTTTCAAATTTTATGAGTTCTTTCTACCTTTAATGTGTTCTGTCAAAAAGATAAAGTCAGTTTTTCCATATTTAAGTGGGTTTTTTCAAAGTTCATCAGTTTTCTTAAAAATTAATGTTTTTATTTTTATTTTAAGGTGTTCATTTATGAATGCTATGAGATAGAATGTAAAAATAAGCTTTGGAGTATTGTGTTTTCGATTTTTTCTTATGTTTTAACACACTTCCACACATTTTACTTTTATTAAAATGTCTCTATTAATCTTGATTTGTTCTTTAAATTTGTTAATAAAAATTATAAGTAGTAAAATTAAGATTTATAATTTTTCCCATTCATTAATGAAAACAACTTCTGAATCTCTCTATTCTAAAAAGAAGTTTTTGGTGAACGGTTTCCAGAGAAAGGCTTTTTAATTACTGAACCGAATGACATATATATGGTATCAAAATGTCCGAATTCTTTCCGGATTTCCGAGTAGGCCCTTTATTTTTTTTAAAAAAATTCTCAATTTTAAAATATTTCCATTTTTTTAGATAACGGATAAGGTCGCAGTTACAAAGCAAGTACTGTCAATCAAATTATTATGCATCCTATCAGAACTTCCGATTGACGCTATATTTTAAGATGAAACATGTTTTTCACCTCTTAAAAAAGTACTTTCTTGATGAAATATCACTCAAAGGTTTATAAAAACATATTCTAAAAACTTACATGTACGCCATTTTATACTAAAATTTCACACTTTTTGTCCAATATTATAATTTTTTAGTCTGATTTTATCTAAATTAATAAGGAAGTTGCATGTGTCAGATTTTCAAAAACAAACAAGTGTTCCGTATGGTTTTTTGTATGGTAAAATGAAATATCTAGTCAGTTTTTCAAAAAAATGTACAGGTAATTAAATATTTTAATTTAAAAGTCGAGAAAAAAACACGTGACTGAAAACGTTTATTGTTTAAACTATAAGATGACGTCAACAATAATACCATCAACTCCATTGCTTTACAACAATGTTTAGTATAAGATGACGTCACATCCAAACTCTTGGCGTTTTCGCGCGCTTTTAAAAAGGGGATTTTTGTTAATTTTTTTCGCAATCAAAAAATTTCTCGATCGGCCTCAAATTTTGGGTAGTTGCTTATTTTTGCAAGAGGAATCGATTAAAAAAATAAAAAAAAATCATGCAACTTCCTCATTGTAAACATAGAGTGATGTTTTGTCTCTTATTATTTTCAATTGTTTAAACGGTATTGTTTAACAAGTCTGGGCTTAAAAAATATGAATGATAAACAATTGAGCATATAATACTAACGAGTGAATAACGACTTATTATACGAACTTTAAAATAATGGTTTTTGTTTGGTCGAATATTCATAAGCAATTAGAATTAGTTATTTTTATAATCATAGATTAAAAATAATTAAGATGAATATTTTTAAAAACATTTCGTTTAAATTTTTAATAAGTTCGAGTTAATATATATATTTAAACTTTTAAGGGAGATTTATTCATGGAGGGGATTTGGTGACGTATTTTTGGAAAGTTGGCTGACATTTTTTCTGTAAATTGTTTAATCTATATATATAAAATCCAAATACCACTGATTCATTCATTCATTCATTCATAACACTCATCACGAAATCTCCAAAACTGCCGGACCGATTGGCTTGAAATTTGACACAGACCTTCCTTTCAGCCATTAGACGCGCACTAAGAAACGATTTTAAAATCGAACGACTCCTTCCCTGCTTTTCGGCGCTTTTTCGACTCCGTTTTACCCATTGAAATAGCATTGTGCATTGTTGAAATGTATAAATTGCAGTGTTTACTTCTCTATCTTAAGGCGACGTCTTGCCTCACTTGAATGAATATAACTGATTAACATTTATACATATTTTATTATTTACAACAAAATTTATGAAGAAAAACATTGTGAATATCTGTATTTAAATATTATAAAAGTTATCATAAAACCGAAGTAAATTAAAATAATTAATTTACTTTCTTTAATATTTTAATTTCTCAAAAAAATATATTTAAATAGCAGGAATTAAAAAGTTTCCAAGGAAATAGCTAAAATTTCATTGCTTCATAGCGGAATTGGTTTACTAGACTATAATTCTGTAACTTGCTCAGAATTGAAGTTGAATTGTAAGCCTGAGGGTATTGAATCAGTCTGGGTGAAACTAATAAACGATAAAGGGAGAGGATTAATAGTAGGAAATATATACAAACCTCCAGCCAGCAGTGAACAACAGGATAAGGATATGTGTAAATTAATTCAAGAAGTTTGTCAAAAGGGGGAGATCGTTTTAATGGGGGACTTCAATTATCCTAATATTGACTGGGTGAACAACCATGTAGTTTCAGGAAAAGGCTCAGAGTTTTTGGAAGTGGTTCAGGATTGTTTCCTCCACCAGATGGTCAATGAAGGGACTAGGGATAGGGCCATTTTAGATCTAGTTTTCACCAGTGATGAAGATAAGATCAGGGATTTAACCATAGGGGAAAATTTAGGAGAAAGTGATCATAGAAATATTAGGTTTAGAATAAATTTCCAGCATACAGCAGTTTGTAATACAAGGATTATTCCAAACTTTAAGAGGGCTAATTTTCAAATTATAAGGGATGAATTAAAGGGGGCTTTTAGTAAGGGGTTAATAGAAGTACAATCCTGCCAACAATGGGAGGAATTTAAGGGGGTTTTAAATAAGGTGATTGAAAGTAATGTTACATTTAGGCAAAAGGGAATAGCGCGTAAATTGACACCCATGTGGTTTTCATGGGAAACTAAAAAGGCATTGAAGTTGAAACAAAAAACCTATAAATTGTACAAACGTACTGGGAAGGATAGTGATAGGGGGGCTTATTTAAAGGCTAGGAAAGACTTCAAAAATATCAGTAGGAGGCAGAAGAGGGCTTTAGAGGAAAAACTGGCTAGGAATATCATTAAAAACCCAAAAGAATTTTATGCTTATGCAGGGGAGAACAATAAGTTAAGCTCTACCTTGGGGCCATTAAAATTAGGAGAGGACACAATTATTCAGGATGATATAGGTATGGCAAAGGTGTTAAATGATTTTTTCATGGAGGTTTTTAATAAGAATTTTAAATTAATAGGTGACTATGCATTAGAGTATAATGGAAGGGTGGAAATTTCGGACTGTTGTTTTAATAGGGAGGAAATAATACATCTTTTAAGAAGCATAAAGCCAACTAAAGCTCCAGGGCCAGATGATGTTTATCCAAAAGTGCTTGTGGAATGCGCAGAGGAATTAGGGGACATAATAATGACAATTTTTAAATCAACATACGAATCGGGTTTGGTGCCAATAGATTGGAAATTAGCTAATGTAACTCCAATATATAAGAAGGGACCAAAATGGGATCCAGGCAATTATAGACCAGTAAGCTTAACATCAGTCATTTGTAAGATTTTCGAAACCATACTTAAAAAGCATATAATGTTATACTTGGAGGAGGGTAACTTACTTTCAGACAATCAGTTTGGATTCAGGAAGGGTAGATCCTGTCAAACTAATCTTTTAAAGTTCTATGACGAAGTAACAAGGGAGTTGGATCAAAAACATAGTGTAGACATATTTTACATAGATTTTCAAAAGGCATTTGATAAGGTTCCACACGAGGCATTGCTACTCAAATTGGAAAAATTGGGTATCAGAGGTAAAACACTACTGTGGATTAGGAATTGGTTGATAGGTAGGAAACAGAGAGTGCAAGTCAAGGGTAATTATTCTCAGTGGGCAGAGGTCATGAGTGGGGTGCCACAGGGGTCAGTATTGGGGCCAACTCTCTTTATAATATTCATTAACGATATTAGTCAGGACATTAGGAACAAGATCAGCATCTTTGCTGATGACTTAAAAATTTGGGGGAAGGTAGATACTCAGGAGCAGATACAAAATTTACAAAGGGATCTAGATATGATATCACAATGGGCTGAAAAATGGGGTATGTCCTTGAACATAAGTAAATGTCAGGTACTTCATATAGGTCGGGGGAATGGTAGGGCAGAATTTTATCTGCAAGGGAACAAAGTTAAAGAAGGTAATATGATCAAGGATTTAGGGGTGATAGTAAATGAAGACTTTAAATGGGTTCATCAGTGTTCATCTGCTAGTAAAAAGGCTAATAGGATATTGGGATACATTAAAAAAACTGTTTCTTCAAGGTCCGAGGATATTATTTTACCACTATACAGAGGCTTGGTGAGACCTCATCTAGAGTATGCTGTTCAGTTTTGGTCTCCATACTTAAAAAAAGATATTGATTCGATTGAAAGGGTTCAGCATAGGGCTACTAAAATGGTCAAGGGTATATCCAGTTTAAGTTATGAGGGAAGATTAAAGAAGCTAAATATGTTCACTCTAGAGAAAAGAAGGATTAGAGGGGATTTGATTCAACTTTTTAAAATGGTAAAGCAAGGGGACACAGAGGGACTAGATTTCAATACGGGTAATAGAACAAGGGGTCACAAATTCAAATTGAATAAAGGAAAATTTAAGACGGATTGTAGGAAGCATTATTTTTTTAATAGGGTAGTGGATAGATGGAATGCGATGCCTGAAACAATTGTAAATTCAAGTGGGGTAAACGAGTTCAAGAGGAAAATTGACAGATACTGGGATTCCGGTAGTGTGGGTTAAAAAGACTGGACCAACCTTGCTGGGCTTACGCCTGTAGTTGGTCGACTTAATTTGTATTTGTATTTGTATATAATCACTAGATTTTTATTATAACTAGCAATCTGTTTTTACTCTTTCAGAGAAGCTTTTAAAGAAGTTGGTTTTATTAAAAAGAAGACAAGCTTACTTGACAACTTTTTATCGAGGGATTTTTGAAATTTATTTTATTTTGAAATTTATTTTTTGCGGAATTTTAAAAGGATAGCGGGAATACTTTAAGAAAATTCTGTTTAAGATTTTAAACACTGGATTTCAAATGACAGAGTTGATTTCAAGTAGATTGTTTTTATCACATAGGAAGGATAAATGTTTAATAGACAAAAAATCGTGATGGAATTAGATATCACAGTTGGAACTGGGATGAGAAAAAGGCACCGGGAATACTGGGATGAAAATTATCGGGAACACCGGGTTATGAAAATTTTCGGGAACACCGGGTTATGAAAATTATCGGGAAAACCGGGACATTAAAATTATCGGGAACACCGGGTTATGAAAAGGTACCGGGAAAACCGGGATATGAAAAGGTAGCGGGAACATCCGTATATGAAAAGGTTCACTTTAAAAGGTACATTTTAAACACTAGATTTAAAAAAAAGAGATGATTTCAATGTGATTGTTTTTATCACATGGAAAGGATAAATATTTGATGAAATGAGATGTCACAGTTGGAACTGGGATGGGGAAAAGGAACCGGGAATACCGGGATGAAAATTATTGGAAACACTTGGATATGAAAATTATCGGGAACCGGGGTATGTAAAGGTACCTGGAAACCTGGGACATGAAAAGGTACCGGGAACACCGGGATACGAAAAGGTACCGGGAAAACCGGGATATGAAAAGGTAGCGGGAACATCCGGATATGAAAAGGTACCGGGAACACCGAGATATGAAAAGGTACCGGGAACACCCAGATATAAAAAGTTTAAAACCGGGTTATGAAAGCTATCGGGAACATGAAAATCGGAAATGAAACTATCGGGAACTATCGGGAATATGAAAAAGTACTGGGGACACCGGGGTTATTGGTGATTCGAAAAATCGGACATATAACTTGGGAGAACTTTAAAAAAGGAATTAATACCCTCCACCCGTGCAAGGCCGGGCAAATCAGCTAGTTGTTTTATAAAGTGTATTAAGTTCAGCTAGTTTGAATTTGTGGGTATTGCGAAGCAATTCCAAGAGGTCCTGCGTCAGCAGTTTACGGGGGTAGGTGAGCGATAGCGAGCAGGGGGCGGTAGCTCCCTAGTTATGAAAAAACCAACTTTGAAACCAACTTTCCATAAAAAAATACCTTTACACTAAGGGAACAAATATTGCAACTTTTATAACTCATCCCACGGGTTAACAAGTGGTCCAATTTTGTTCAAATTTATGGTGTGAAGTATTATGGATACTACTGTACCCCATGCAATAAATTTTTTCATTCTATTTTGTTTATTAAAACGGGCCTTAGGTAAACCGCCTTTTGTAACGCCCTTGCACTACATTAGGGGTTCTAGCTCTTTAATGGTGAAGCTGCCACCCCCATTCCTATTCGAAATATGCTTGTCTTGGCCCCCTCTACATCCCTCCAAGTATGTTCACGGTGTTTCCAAACACCCTGTATAGGCACTTTTCAATATAAAATATAAATAAAGCTAACATATCAATACGAATGCAAAATTTGAATACATATGTATATTTTATAAAATGTAAATAATATAACATTTCAATTTCAATTTTTATTTGCACACATACATTATTTACAATGAGGAAGTTGCATGATTTTTTTTATTTTTTTAATCGATTCCTCTTGCAAAAATAAGCAACTACCCAAAATTTGAGGCCGATCGAGAAATTTTTTGATTGTCAAAAAAATAACAAAAATCCCCTTTTTAAAAGCGCGCGAAAACGCCAAGAGTTTGGATGTGACGTCATCTTATACTAAACATTGTTGTAAAGCAATGGAGTTGATGGTATTATTGTTGACGTCATCTTATAGTTTAAACAATAAACGTTTTCAGTCACGTTGTTTTTTCTCGACTTTTAAATTAAAATATTTAATTGCCTGTACATTTTTTTAAAAAAACTGACTAGATATTTCATTTTACCATACAAAAAACCATACGGAACACTCGTTTGTTTTTGAAAATCTGTCACATGCAACTTCCTTATTGAAGCTATTACACTTTGGGGATTAAAAATCCCATTAAAGTGAAAAAATGTTTAAATATACATATGGATAGGAAAAACAAAATTTAAGAAAACTAGGGAGCTACCGCCCCCTGGGCGCTATCGCTTACCAACCCCCGTAAACTGCTGACGCAGGACCTTTCTTACCTCACATTTTTTACCTCACATGCAAACACATTTCTTAGGAATATTCAGTTAAAATTCATGCAAATTGAATTAACTTAAAGTTGAAAATTAGCTCTGTAAGGTTTTGTACCGAATCTGTTAATTGTTGTATTTCAGAAATTTATGTGACATTTTTTACATGTTTTAAGTGATAATGAACACCCTCAAGCGAGTTTATGAATTTTCCATGAGTGAATCGCTCTTGCTTTGTAATTTTGGGGATTGTTTAGGAATTTGCCTAAATTTCGAAATTTTTATTATTTTTATACATGATTATATTTTATTTTCAACTTGAAATTCGGTAGTAATGTTGATTTTATGAGACAAAAGGCTTTTAAATTTTCTTCAAAAAATTTTCAAAAAAAATTTTTTTATGAAATTTTTTTCACTTTTTTTAAATTTTCAAAAAAAAATTTCTTAAATGATGGTCATGATGCACATCAAATCAAAGACAAAAAATTTACGAACCGAATGGGACTAATTTCAGGTTTTTAAGTTGTATAGTTCTAGAGTTATTAGCTGTATAAAAATGCAGGAAAAACAACTTTACAAGATTTCTTTGAACATTAAAAAATTATATCTAACGAAGCAAGAGGGATAAAAGAATGGAACATGAAACATTATGTCTATAACTATATTAGTTTCTCATAAAAAAATCATGAACAATATTTGAGAGTTTAATCTTTGGTTTTTTTGTTGTTTTGAAAAAAAAGTCATCCATTTTTTCGAACTTTAATGGATGCGGGAGCCTAAGATATTATCCAATCAAAAAAATATTTTACACCGTCCTTATAGGACCCAAGTGGCACCCTTTCCGCGCTATTAGAACATAATTAAAAAATAAAGTGTGTTTTCGGCCCACCCTATTTTTCATTTATAGAGTGGCTCTGATCCCTTATCATTTGAACGTTTTCCAAGCTCCAAGTTTAATTTGAATATGTTTTTTCATACTGTCCAATACTTTTGGTATAAAAATATTTACCCAACCATTATAGTCTGCTTTTAAAAGCGAGCCATATAATGTCATGCATGATTATTTTCCGAAAGTCAAACAAAACCTATAGGAGAGTGGGGCTATTTCGCACATGGGGCACATTCGGACAGACGGCATTTCCCCTAGTAATTATTAATTTAAAAATCTGAAAAAAATACCAGTAAATGGATGCATGACTACCACCTCCTGCATGAATTTTCAAAGCCCTGAGCCATTTTGTTGTATACTTACTAGAAATTTGCTAGCGTTAGAAGCAGCAAAGTAAATTTTCTTATCATTTTGTTAGCGTAAAATATCAATCAAAAATAACTCTCCAGTGGAAATTCAGCATTTTATTCAGTTGAGGCACTACTAAAGTAAGTTTCTAGAAAGGTTTAATTTCTCTGCTTTATTTATAAATATCTTGCTGGGATGTGGTAAGCTTGAACTGGTAGATGGGGCACATTCGTACACCAAAAGATGGGGCAGATTCGGACAGTGCGAATGTGCCTCATCTTTCCCATTTTTGATTATGAAAGTGATTTATATGTTTATAAGTGCAGTATATTTAATAACTTGAAGTTTAATTGTTTTTTATTGTAATTGTTTCAAAATTTGGTGATAATAGAAAATAACATCTTAAAGAAAGCTTCAGTTTTAAGGAATTTAGTCCCAGATTTAAGCATTGAAGAAATAATGTCCCTGATAATTGTTTAATACCAATTGACTTGGACTTTGGTGATTTTATTCCAGTAGAATTTGCTTCTAAAAAGAAAATTTTGTTATGTTGGTCAAATAAAAAATTTAGAGTTGAATAGTGGTTATTAAATTAATGATGAAAAACTTTAAAAACTTTAAAATTAATGACGAAACTTTTATTTTCCAAGTAAGAAATGATTCAAAATTCATACAAAAAGATAATATCGTATTACAAGTTCCCTAACCGTCAGTTTCAGGTGTTAATAAGCGAGCTATTGGTTCACTTTTCTTTTCGAATAAAACCTGACAGTTAAAATATTGGTTTAACTTTTTCTAACTAATTATATTATGTTAAGTATGTCAATGTGCAATATACTCTTTATTACTACAATTGTTTTCCTCATCAAAAACTTAGATGTTCAATATTTTCTGAAGCTGTTTTCTTTTTGTAAAAAAATCTTCAATTTAGAGGAAAAATATGTAAAAGGGTCAAATATTTCGTTTAATTATCCTTACTTTAAAGTGCCATAAACTTTTTAGTTCGTAAAATTAATTTTTGTATAATTTTTTGCATGTGTACGAATGTGCCCCATATGTGTGCAAAACTGCCCCACCCATGGGGCACATTCGCACGAAATTTCTCGTTTTTTAGATTGATGATATAGGTTAGAAATTCTAGATGAATGCGACCAATTATCGTTCTAAAATATCGGGAAAGGTCTTAACTTTCATTTGAATCCGAGTTTGTTTCAATATCTCATCTAGATCCAGAGAAATATCCCGAAATGCCCTTTTTGTGCGAATGTGCCCCGTTCTCCCCTATGTTAGAAGAAAACCGACTTAGAGAAACATTATCTCCTTTGAAAGTTTCTGTGTAATAGATAAAAATAAAATATAAATAATTGAGATCATGTTTAAAAGGCATGGAAGTAAATGAGATAGACCCTATATAGCGGTTAACTACTTTATACCATAATTAATGGATAGTATAAAATAACCTTATCTAAATTAAGCAGGCTATTCCACTTTAAATTATATGAAATATTGACGGTACAAAAAGGGGTTGACTCCCAGTTAGGCTTTTAATGAGAAGTTAGGAAGATTTAAAAACATCTAAATCATGGCAGAAATCAGCATAAGTCTGTGACTCCTATTAAACTCATGAGCATATAATATTTGAAAGTATTTTCTCTTCTTTACAGGTAATTTCTAGCTGGCTTACTTACAAAACAGGGGATGATCACAAAAATATATATGTATACTTATCTCTCTATTCTAAAAAAGGTTTTTGGTGAACGGTTTCCAGAGAAAGGCTTTTTAATTACTGAACCGAACGACACGTATATAGTATCGAAATTTCCGGATTCTTTCCGAATTTCCGAGTAGGCCCTTCAATTTTTCAAAAAAAATTCTCAATTTTAAAATATTTCCAATTTTTTATATAGTGGATAAGGTCGCAGTTACAAAGCAAGTATACACTCAATTAAATTATTATGCAACCAATCACAACGACGGATTGATGCCATATTTTAAGTTGAAACCTGTTTTTTTACCTTTTAAAAAAGTACTTTCTAAATAAAATATCATTCAAAGACTGATAAAAGTATTCTAAAAATTTACATTACTATTTTATACTAAAATTTCACACTTTTTGTCTAATATTTACAATTTTTAGTCTGATTTAACCGAAGTTAAATTGTAAACATTAAGTGATGTGTAGGTTTTGTCCCTTATTATTTTCAATTGCTTAAATGGTATTGTTTAACAAGTCTGAGTTTAAACAAAACTATGTATGATAAACACTAAGGTATACTAGCGAGTTACTTTAACATATTGAATTTAAATACTCATTAGCTAATAGTTTTTGTATGGTCAGAATATTGATAAACAATTATAAATAGTTGATTTTATAATAATAGATTAAAAATAGTTACGCTGAATATTTTAAAAAAAATTTCGATTAAATTTTTGATAAGTCAAGAGTAATATATTTTCTAACTTTTAAGGGAGATTTGTTCATGGAGGGGATTTGATGACGTATTTTTGAAAGTTGGTTGACGTTTTTTCTGCATATTGTTTAATTGTTTTATAAAGTGTGTTAAGTTCAGTAAGTTGGATTTTGTGGAATGGCGAAGCTATTCCAAAAGGTCCTGCGTTAGCAGTTTACGGGGGTTGGCGAGCGATAGCTAGCAGGGGGCGGTAGCTCCCTAGTTTTTTAAACTAACAAAAAACCATTGAAACAAAAAAAACGTTACAATGGGAAATACCAGCATTTTTAAAAAACAGAAACTTGAACTTTTTTATGTCAAACTTTGAAATTAAATTAAAAAATAAATAATAATCGTAATTAAAAAAAATTTGCGCGTATTCCTCTCTTAGGTACCCCTATCGAATAAAAAAAATATTAAAAACACTGGAATTGCCCATTTATTTTATTTATTTAAACCTTTTAAAAAGCATCTAAACATCTAAAGCTACATCAAGTGTCAACTATGCAACCTAATTATAGTTTAAAAAGTTCTGGGAAAAAGGCCCGGTTTTTTTTTCAGATTTTATTAGTAAGTTTTTAACCTTGTTGGAGTGAACTGAGGATATTAAACCAATTTTTAAATGCATGTTTTTTCTAAATAGGAATTCACGCACATCAATAACAGTATTTCATAACCTACAGAAAATAATAAAGTACAATCACACAATAGTACAATCACACATTCATTCCCCTTTAGTTAGTTCATATTTATCATGTTTGAAATAAAATCAAATAAGTTATGTTTATTCTTACCCTGTTAACATATTTCGACCAGAAATTTATTACAAAGTTTAAATTTAATAATTTAAATTAAGAAAATTAATCATTTACTAGGGGGCTATCGCCCCCTGCTCGCTATCGCTCGCCAACCCCCGGGAACTGCTGACGCAGTTCCCCTAGGATTGCTTCGCAATCCTGTGCTCGCTTGCCATACGCCGGTACAGCCTAGCTGTGTTTCATTACCAACTAAATTTATTGGTTAAAATAGAGTTTTATATATAGTAATATGCAGCAAGGAAACATTAAATATGTGTATGAAAAATATGTATACGGTGTTTATCAAATTAATGGGTACTGTTGCATTAGTCAAGAAAAGCCACCATATATCAGCCAACAAATACATCAGATGAGTATTATTAACATGTATATGTTATACTTAAAAGTTGATATAGGTGCTTTTACTTACCCCATTATTTAATCACTCCTCTAAAGCTTCTTTGTAAACACAATTGTAAATACTCTTGCTTGGAGCAACAACCGTCACAGATTGGAAAAATAATTTCTAGCTCTACTTAAATCGATCTTTAGATTGCTTTTAAATTTACGAAACTTAAACAAAACAAACCAACCGTTGCCAACGGGAGAAAACAAATACCACCAAATTTGAGCGTCACGTAAGAGAAATATACAGGGTGTCCATAAAATAAGTAACCCAATTTCAGGGCCTCTAGAAGCCAAACCGTTCATCGGAATTAAATGAAATTTTGGTGGAAGACGTTTTGTGGGATGGGGACAAGAATGGTATGGGGTGGGACAGTTTAACTTTATCAGTCACGGTTAAAGTGAAATATTTTTTGAAAATTCCCATTGTAACCCCCCCCCCTTTTTTTTATTCGCGCTATGTGATCCCAGATGTGAAAAAAACACAAATAGCGTTGAAACGGTACCTCTAAGTTGAAAACTCGCTCCTAGAGAGGCAAATGAAAACAGCAATTAAACTGTTATTTTTGTTCAAGCTAGACTAGTGAATGGTTAAGAAAATATGACTAGTGTATCAGGAAATAGCAATAAAAAATAGTGAACTTACTAGCATACTTTGATTTTACTAGTTTTTATTGCTATTTCCTGATAAACTAGTCATATTTTCTTAACCATTCACTAGTCTAGCTTGAACATAAATAACAGTTTCATTGCTGTTTTCATTTGTCTCTCTAGGAGCGAGTACCGTTTCAACGCTATTTGTGTTTTTTCACATCTGGGATCACATAGCGCGAATAAAAAAGGGGGTTACATTGGGAATTTTCAAATTTTTTTTCACTTTAACCTTGACTGATAAAGTTAAACTGTCCCATACCATACCATTCTTGTCCCCATCCCTCAAAACGTCTTCCACCAAAATTTCATTTAATTCCGATGAACGGTTTGGCTTCTAGAGGCCCTTAAATCGGGTTACTTATTTTATGGACACCCTGTAATACTAGATGTACTTTTATACCATTTGTATGATTTTAGTTTATGGAAATACTATGCAGTAAGCTATATTGTTTTTGGAATTTTTTGGACTTGATAAAATAATTTGCAAAATTGTTTTAAAAAAGTCTAAATTAATTGATAGTTAAAAAGCTTTTTAGTAAAGCTTCCTAATTTATTATTCAGAAAGGATATTTGAAACTTTTACACTTTCGACTTTAGAATAAAGTATTTGAAAAGTTAATCCCAAGTTTTACATAAAAGTTTTATAACACATTTAGTTTTTACATAAATTTTTTCATTAAATTTCATTTTCATTTAAATATCTTCTCAAATATATCCTAGAGGGTAGATAGAGAAGTAGTCGAAGAAAAACACTTTATAATAAAGTAATTAACTAATATGTAGAGAAAATCTAGTTATCAAAAAAAAGAAATATGTACAGTTAAATAATACAGATAAATATGTACAGTTATAATCATAATATATAAATAAATATGTACAGTTAAGAATCATAATTTTAATTTAATTATTGAAAGAGGAAATTATTTAATGAAAAAGCGAACATGTTTAGGAGAGGACCATTAATTTTCTAAAAAGTGTTTGCGTAGTTGGATTTCTCAGATTCAAGAACATCTTTTTATTACGTTCTTTCTGTAATTTCAAGGTAGAAGATTTTATTACGATCTTGATGGTCGAGCACATTTGGAAAGTGTTGTATGGAAAGAATTGGTGATACGTAGTATTTAAATTAAAGTCTACTTTGTGTTGAAACTACTCCAGATTTCTCTATCAAAAACGCCGGTAAATACATTCATCGGTATTAATAATGAGTTTTATCCAAATTTTTCAAATTTTTATCATTCTTATGATCATTTATCAAGCTAACATTTACATTACTGCAAGATAAGGTCTTAAAATTTAAAGAGTTGCAAAACGTGTGCTATATGTTCTAATTAAAGTAAGTGTGTCTACTTATACAATAAACTGTTTTTGAAATATTAAATTAGGTAAAGCGAGATAAAAATTTTAAAAAATGCCTGATTTTCATTGCTTTATAAAAAGTATTGGAAGCTCTCCATAAATTTATTTTTCAGGTTAATAATTATCGAAAAAGAAACTTTTCTTAAGTTTGAGATGAAATTATTGGAAAATTGTCTATACGTTTACACGGAAGCTCTATTTTGTCAAACTCTAACAAAGATTTGTGATATAAACGATTATCATAGTAAATAGACAAAGTTAATAAAAAAAAAGTGGGAATTGATTATTTATATTACTACAATGAACGTTTTTTTATATCGATTGAACTATGAGAAAATGTTTCCGAAGGATCCCGGAGAGGGATCTCGGAGGATGAGGGATCTAAATCGATCGTAAACGGAGTTTTTAATTCGGGAAGGAAAAAGTTGTGTGATTCGAAGGAGGTGGTGATTGAGGGGTTTGTTGGGGGACGTGGTCCACGTGACGGGTGTTTGGGTCAAAAGGTCGGCGGCAGGGGAGTCGATCCGCATCCTCTGCACTGCGCTGCGTGCGCATGCGCGGCTGGCTAGGCAGTGTCGTCCGGCCGCCGGAGGAGAGAGAGGGAACAGACCGCCATCTTGCACCATGGATCCGCGAGGCCAGGAGCGACGCGGGGGCCCCTGAGGATGCGCCAGCCGGGCCGCCGATGATCGCCTCCCCGCTCTGCTCCAGACCCCAGGAGGCGGTCGCGCGGGCTGGGGGCCCCCCCGGCGGCCGCCGCTAGCCGGGGCCCCCGCCTGCTATGTGGTCGGGTGCCCCGACCCGGACTACGCTCCCCGCTCCCCTGCCCCTAGTTCCTATTCCAATGAACTATGAGATTTGAGCATGGGAGTCATCGGCCCGAGTGTCTCGCTGCTCCCCTGAGCGTCGTGCTGCTGCTGCTGCTGACCACCGCGAGCGCCGCCCCGCCCCCCTTCGGCCACCCCCGCCAGTGCCTTCTCCTGGACGAGCGGCTGGGGCCGCGGGACGCGTGCGGGGACCGCGACGTGCGCCTCCGCTTCTGCGACGGCTACGCGCCGGCCGGCCTGCTGGCCTCCGCCTGCGACGCCGCAGCCCTGCGCCGCCTCCGGCAGCGCGACGAGCAGGCGCGCGACGCCGCCTGCCGCTTCGGCCGCCTGCTGCAGCGCTACGACTGCCAAAACGCAAACTCCGTCTCCTGGACCTGCGAGGACTGCCAAGTGAGTACCTCCTTTCAAACGAGGGTACCGTCCTTCAGCCTCCTTCCAAAGTGTATCATCCCTCTAAATGACATATAACCACCTCCTGAGTCTACCATCCCCCCTAAACCAGCTCTCTCTGATCCTTTATGAAGTGTCTCTTTCCTCCAAATATCATATAAACCACCTTTTCAGCGTACCAACCCTCTAAACCAGCTCTCTGTGAACTAAGCTGAAGTGTCTAGTCCCTCTAAATATCATATAAACCACCTTTTCAGCGTACCAACCCTCTAAACCAGCTCTCTGTGAACTAAGGTGAAGTGTCTAGTCCCTCTAAATATCGTATAAACCACCTTTTGAGCGTATCAGCCCTCTAAACCAGCTCTCTTTGAACCAAGCTGAAGTGTCTAATCCCTCTAATTAAGGTATGAACCACTTATGAAGTGTATAATCTCTTAACAACGTAAGGAACCGTTTACTAAGGGTACGATCCTTCAGAACAAGGTGCGAACAACCTTTTCAGTGTATCAGCCCTCTAAGCAAAATATGAATCAGCTTTTAAGTGTATCAGCCCTCTGGACAAAGTATGAACCAATTTTTCAGTGTGTATCAGCCCCCTAAACAAGGTATGAACCATCTTTTCAGTGTACCAACCCTCTCTAAAAAAAGGTATGAACCATTTATGAAGTGTGTTATCCCTCTAAATAAGTATGAAAACCACTGATTTAAGTGTATTTCCTCTTATCATCCCTCTCATCATCTCTCATAGAAGGGATGACTTCCACCAATAGAGCCTGTAAACTAACTGCCCATAGATCATTTACCTATAAAATGCATGAACAACTAACTCCCAGAGTGTATGAACCCATAAACCATCAATCCAATAGAGACAATCCAACCATCTATAGATGTATTAACTATCGATAAAGTGGTCGATTCATTTACTATCCACATCTTTAAGGTATGAAAGAGCTTTTAAGAACTTTTCAAAGAAACGACCTTCTTGACAGCATCGCTCTGACCCATGACACAATCTAAATCAACTCCTCCCTTTCCCTATTAGCAATCCAAACTGCCCTCTCTCTCTCCAGTCAGAAAAGGGATAAAATTCCCGAGAGCAGCTCTCAAATGCTTCCTATCGTAGTAACCCCAGATAGTTAACGTTTTAACTAGCAGTTAACCTGAGCCTAACCACCCCGTTTTATGTTTCTCTCGAAGCGGTCGTCCCGGATTGACCGGAAGATCCCACGACGGCCGTGAGGGGGCCGCGCGCTCTCCCTCACACGGGTCGTTTGAAGGACGCGGCTCCCTCCTCCTCTCCATCCTCCCCTCCCCCGCTCCCGTCATCCCCCCTCTCCTCGGACTTTCCTCGGCCGAATTAAGGCAAGCAGGCAGGTCTATCCCTCTCTCCATCCTTCTCTCTCTCTTCCAGTTCTCCCATAAAGGGAAGAACGAGATCAAAAATGTGGAGCTGAGGGGGGATCAGATGGAGATTTCGATGCCAGCGCCCCTGTATGACTGCGCGCGCAACCGGCCGGCTCCTCTCCTCTCTGCGACATCCCTTACAATCGGTTTTGGGGGACAAATAAGAAAATAGTTTACCCCCATCCCGTTTCCAGCTTCTTCCTTCAGATGCTTTGCTCAATGAGAACTAAATCATAGCTCTACCGTTCTTTATCACACAAAGCCCATTCTAGTATAAATCTTTCTGTGGAATGATAGCCTTTTAACTTAACATTAAATACAATAAAACCTTCCTCGACTATCTATAAATTGCCAATAACATCATGATAACCGATTCTAATAACTTACCTAATTGAAATCTTCAAAACAATATAGTATACAACACAGGTAATCTCTCTTTTAAATTTCTACTCTTTGGCAAGCAAAAAACTGTTTTTGGGGGATAGAATTGAAATATCAACCACTTCAGTTCAATCCTCATGGGGAAAACACCCCAAATGAGTATCTTATTCACGGATCCTTCCTCCATCAGTACCCTACGTATATACTATATTTACAATACCAATGACCTCTAAAAACCCGACCAAATAAATTTTTTTCTTTTAAGCTCAATACTCCAAATCTTATTTTAATATCTTCTTAATCTTATCTTATCCATGTGTGTAAAGTAATATTTTATATAAACTTATACCGAGAAAAATAAACTTCTGAGAATATGCTTGAATGAGAGCGTTGATTATTATTTATTTTAAATTTCTTTATGCGAAAGAAGGAATGGAGTCTTATGAATTTATTATCATTTAAATCAAAAGAAAAATACCTTTATAACTGTATCTTTATTGTATGTTATTTTAAAATAGTTTCCGTTACTTTTTTATGATTTAGACTGCAAATCTTAAGCTATGAACAAACTTCTTACCTAATGATTTTTGGGTTAAATATATTCACTTTTTTGTACGAAATATTTTACTGAATTACTCGTATCACAATTATAATATTTGTGTAACTAGTAATTCTAATATCAATTAAAAGGTCAATTTTTATAAATGTTACTCTTTTTATATATTATATTGAGTAAATATTTGCTACTACAGTTTTTTTAACTACCCTCTGTGAAATACCAAACGAGCAAAATTTTCATTCATTAAACTCTGTAACTTTCCCAAATCGAAAAAGTGAAGTGATGGTAAAAACTCTTATGTAAAACTCTTAAAAAGCTTCTTCTAATAGTTTGGTCCAAACCGCGGCCCTTGAAGAGATTTTCATGGCACTCGAGTGCATAGAGTATAATCCAAGAAATGGGCTAAAAACCCCTTTTTTGGGTCAAACTTAAAAAAAATTTCAGGGCAGAACCCCTGAGAATTGTTTTTGACTTAAAATTCAAAAAGGACATTAAAATAACATCAGTAGAAGTTGGGGGAAATAGTTCATACAATTAAAATTTAATCACCACTTATGAATTTGCCTTTTAAGCATAACTTTTATTAGTTTTTCTTAGAAATTATAGGTACAAAAACATCGAAATGAAAGGAGACATAAATCAACTTGTGAGTTCTAATTAACATAGATATAGACATGAATTTATGGGATTGGACGCGTGCACGTTAACAAGATGGTACAAAAAACAAATTACTTACATACAAAGAAACATAATAGTAACAACATTATTATGCAACTAAAGCAACTCAGATACACATAAATATAACAGCAAGAAAAAATAGGAAAAAAATGAGATAATCAAACTAATTCGATTCAGCTAGTAAGTTTTGGCGGAATTTGAAGGTAGATAGGGCAGGTGGGGGCAAAGCCCCGTAATTTTCAGTTTTTAAAATATTGTGGTCGAAAGGGGGGAGATAATTTAAAAATTTCAATTGGAGGTTTTAGATTACAATTTTACCTATAAAACCAATCCAAGTTTTAGCTCTTATTTATGGTACATAAAGATAAATTTACAATTTAGTAAGAAAAAAATGCGGGGTAAAGCCCAGCAAAATGGGGCAAAGACCCGCACTTGCAGTTCTTTGTGCCCACGTGAAATAAACATGGATAAATATAATATTTCATTATGAAAATGCTAGAAATAAGTTTTGTAACATTGTTTCATTAGTCCCTAGTCAACCAACGATATCAAACATAAATATATTCAGTTTTAATGAAAATTGCCAACCTGTTGTGTTTCATTAAGTATTTCCGTTCACTAAAAGGGTTTAAGAACAACATGATCCCCAAAAAGGTAAATAAAGGTCTCCAACCTCTACCTCATGCAATCATTTTCTCCCTTTCGACATGGAGATATGTACAGCTCTTTAGCATTATGCAGAAATCATCATGAATCAGGTATACAATACAAAAGATGAGCATTCTGCTCCCTGTTTAGTCTCAGAACAGTTTACTATTGATTCTTGATGTAGTCTTGTTTAGAGAGAACCAAAAATTATCTCTACCAGTACTCTAAAGATGGTGAAATTGACCATTATGGCATCTGAAATTTGATGGTCTGAGCAGGAATGATGGAAAGTCTTTCAAACTACCCTATACCTTTCAAAAAAGAGAAAGGATGGTTTCAGGTAGAGGGTTGACCATCTCGGAAACTTTTATTCACCTCTTTAGAGATCATGTAGGTCCTATTTTTCTTTTGGGACGAATTCCTGAGCTTTTGAAGCTGCGGGGATTAGCCCCGTTTCTCTTTATTCTGAAAAAAAACAAACCATTTTATATTTAGAGACATGTTGAGGCAATTATTTCAAAACGAGAGAGAAACTGAAGTTTAAGTGCTTTTATATCATGGGTTATTTGTTGGTTCTTGCCCTCAAGCCTTATTTTATACAATGTTAAAGTAGAAGATCAGAAAAACTATATCTAACTGATGAAAAACAAACAGCATTTCTTAAACTCTTGAGGTAAGAACCTTCAAGGAACAATGAGTCACAATAAGACAAACCAGCAAACCTGGATATCAACTTTGAAATCGATTTTATTAACAATTAAAAATCAAGGTGCGTAGTTTTGCCCCGTACGGGTTTTTACCCCTTACCTACCCTAGTGTAAAGTTAAAAATTCTTGCGTATTCAGAGTTAAGATGAGAAGGAAAGTTTTTAAAACGGATCAGTATATGTTTCTATTTTAAGTATAAAGAGGGCAAAGAGTTAAATATATGGCTCCATTTTTCATGTTCTTCATTATTACAAAAAGTACATGGGTTAGTTGAGAAAATTCTCAATTCAAATATTTCTATTTGTAATTAACATTTAATCTACAAGTATTATTTCAGAAATGTTCAGTACACAGGGCGGTAGTTGTCTATCTTTGTATTTGCAACTCAGTTTTGTAATTTTTTCCAACCTCTTGAGAAAGAAAGCAAACTTAAAAACACTTGATCTTTCATTTTCAAAACGTTGTGAATTGCCTAATTTCTTAGTCTTTTCTCTTTCCTTTGGATTAACTATTCTTTTAACAACATATCTTCACTTTGATTATTGCGTTAGACTTTTCAATAATCGATCAAAAAGTAGTAAAAGCCAAAAAGACGATAAGAAACCACAATCCTTTGAGAAGATAATTTGTTTAAATAATTCAGTAGAACACATTAGTAAAGCAAAAATTTTTAGATAATTTTACTCCATCTGTTATATATAATATTATATTATAAACCAATTATATATTTATACGAAAAAACCTTTTTAAGGTAAATAGTACAAATTCCTTTTTTCCCTCAATTAGTATGTATTAATTTAGATGTTATACGGTTCAAAAGTCCGTTTTCACTGCTTTATTTTGAACCAACGTGTCCTAGGGTCATGGAAGTATCTTTCACCCTAGGTAAATGACTATGGAGAATCCTTTGAGATGACTTACAGCTTCCCTAGCAGCGAAATAAAAAGGTTAACAAAATTAATTTAAAAAACTAAAGGAGATAGAACAAAAACATCTATGATAGTATTGTAGCCTATGTTTTGAAAAAGTCACAGAAACAATTTCATGAAAATATTGTAAATATTTGCGGAGATATTATAGCATGAAATTAGCATTTTTTCAGGCCTCAAAAAAGAAAATGTTCACAATTTTTCGAGTTTTTCAGTGTTATTATGTAGTTTTGTGTTTTTTATTTAGATGAAGACCAAATTTAATCAAAAAGTTTTTAAATTTGCGAAATTTTTCTTTTTTGAGACCTGAAAAAAAGGATATTTTCACATGCTAATATTACTGCAAATATTCACGATATTTTCATAAAATTTTTTTCAGTTAGTTTTTCATAACGTTGGCAACAAAACCATCATACAGTTTTTTGCTTTATCTCCTTTAGTTTTTTAATTAATATTTTTAAATATTTTGCTAGGGATGCTGTAAGTCATCTCAGTGGATTCTACAGGCCCACTTACCTAGGGGTAGACCTTACCTCCATGACCTTAGGATATGTTGGTTCCACATAAAAGCGGTGAAATGGACTTTTGAAACACCCTGTAGAATCGAAGGTGACGATACATGACAAATACTGTAATTTAACTTCATGATAATTTAACAGTAAGCGCAATGTTTATGCTAATCTTTCCCTTCAATATTAATATGTAATCAATTCAAATACCGTTTTAAAAGATAGATGGATAATGATACCTCAATATCACTAATAATTTTTTTAAATTTTAGATAAACTCTTGAAATTTTAGAGATACGCATATCTATAAATATTTAATAGCGTGTATATTTAGTTGAAAACTATTCAAATTTAATGAAGTTGAGGAAATTAAGCTATATAAATAATTAAATTTTGCATTTTCATTTTGAAAAAGTAAACGTATTTAAAAAAAGCTTTTTAAGTTTATGATTTCTTATGCAAATTGGAACATAAAAGAAATTTGAACTATTTGAACACAAAAACAAACTATTTGAACAAACTGTTTGAAACAAACTATTTGAACTAATAAAGTACGTCCGATATTATATTTTATATTTGAAAACATATAATTGTCGTTTTTTTTATTTTCTCTGTAGAAGAATAAAAATTTTAAGATTTTACTATACTTACGTATATATTACGTAAGTATAGTAAATTATAATTAATTATATTTACTATATATACGTATATATACGAAGTCATCTAAAGGTGACCAATATTAGAAGTCGGTGACGTCATAAGTCAATGAAGAGGGAAAGTTATTGCCAGATGCAGTTTCCCGAAAAACGATGCAAACACAGAGTATAGAGCTTAACAGAGTGTTCATCTCCATAGACGCTAATTGCAAATATTTAACAGGGCTTTTCCCATAGACAAACCTCGAGCCAAACGATCCGCCTCCTTTAAAACCATATCAATCCTGCTAATTCTGTCATTCGCCCACTGAAGCTGTCACTGAAATCCAAATCGCCAATAATCAGAGTAAAAATCAAGTCAAATACATTTCGCGTTCTCTGATTGGCTGCTAGTGAACTGAATTATAATCTGCGAGCTGAATTAAATTAATTACCTAAAGAGGAAAACGGCCATTTGGCATCTCTGTTCAGCTCTATACTCCGTGGATGCAAACAAATAACCGAGTATTTTTATTTAAAATAACTGTAAATACAAAATTGGAAATCAGCTAAACAGAAAAAGAAATTTGCTTAATATACCATACTTTTATTTCAAGTTTAATGAGTTATAAGGGTTTAGTGTTCACTCAAATAAGTAATTATATAATTTTTGATTATAGCATTTATGTGGCCTATTAAACTTAATTTTAAATTTAATTGTTTGAAAAGAAAATTTGATATTCCGATGTTGTCAACGTCTAGTATTCGTTTTGGCGAAGCTTTCAAATTCAGCGCACGGTCGACGACGTAGTACAACCTTGATGTAGTCCGTAAGTGCCTATTTGGTATTGCTTGATGCAGATCCCTGTATAAAAAATCAAAAAGATCTACCTCAGCAGCCCACTTTTATCGAAAAAATCGAGACAGATATCGTATAATGTCACATTCTGCTTACATCAAAAATGTTTTAAGGAAAAAGTGAACAAGATTGTTTAGATATTTTCACATTTAGATGTTAAAAATATCATTTGTGCTTGCATGCGCACACCGTTGAAAGAAGTAATAATTTTTTTATATCACTTAAAATTTTCCTAAAAATATATAAGTCGTCACTGAGGTATAATTTTCTTTGAGCATGTATTGTGTACTTCCATCAAGGAATCGTTTTGTACTTAGTAAGGCAAAAATGTTAAAACACCTTGTACAAGGCAAGTTAACCCACTATATTAATACCGGATTCTAAGATTCACTCAACATAACTATGTCCATAAAATTATTATAAAAACAAATTATAAGTTTACTTTTACTCTAATATCAAATTATACAAAAACAATTTATTTTTCAAACCAAGTATTTTACCTTGGTAAAATTTTTTACAATGTGGTCCCTTGGTATAGTAAAAATTTTAATAGAGCTTATAAGCGATAGATTAATAGAGATTAATATAAATATTAATATAATAATAATTACCTTATTATTATATTAATATTAATTATTAAGTAATATTATATTGAAAATAAAGGCTATAAAATAAACTTTTTAACTGTGCATATTTACAAATATTGTAATGTATTAGTGGACATGGGAAAATTTTTACATTTACTAAGCATTAAATATGACTTAAGAAAAATAAGTAAAGCTTTCTAAATCTCTAAAAGATACAAGAAGTTTATTAAGAAAACTCGTGTCATTGAAATGAATATCAAATAAGTTTTTACTATACACATGAACGTAAAAGGAAGGTAAAGAGTACGAACATTTTGATTTTTGTTATAATAACGGAAATTTTAAAATTAGGGTCTTTTGGTCTTATACAATACATATTGATTGTAATTTGACCACTTAGTTCAGAAAGAAGCAAACATTACTATGATATTTACTTAAAACAAAGCCTATCCCTTTCTTTACTTAAAAATTCATATTTCGACAGTGAAAAATTGAATCGCTAGTTTGAAAAAGGGAAAATCAACTTTCTGTTATTCTTTATGGTGTAAACTAGGCAAAAATAAAAATTGGTTTTAATTTAAAAGTTTTTTTGACTTTTTTTTATCATGGGTATGTTTGACTCCATTCATATTCACTTACCCTATTGATACTGCTTTTGCAGTGGTGCAGAAAATTATCCAGATCCCAATATTTCCCCAGAACACAGTTAATTTTGTCCAAATTTCCCCAAAAAATGTCTCAGTATTTTCATCAAAATTTGTCAAAAAATGTTTACCATAAAGCGAAAAAAATCGTTGTGATTAAACAAGAATGCAATTTTAATAATCACCACTGCCATCATAGATACGTTGTTTTTCCTGCATATCACTTAATACGAAGGAAAAGCAAACTCCACCAAGGAAACTAGATTTTTCGGCATAGATCCGTAGCTTTGACCTAATTTCTATAGAATTTGGAGGACATGATATTGTCAGCAGCCAAAATACTTGTTACCTATAACAACTTGGATTTGTAGAGTTTTTTCTTTATTAACTTAGCAAAAATTTCCCCACAACTGCCTGAATTTCCCCCGAACGTTGTTCGGGCGTTCGGACATACCCTGCACCCCTTGCTGCTTTAATGACTCATGCCAGTTTCATTATAATTTTTAAATCTTTTTTTGTCTTAATCTTTCTATTCCTCACTTTTGTGTAGGGAACTAAGCAGAAATATAATTTAAATTTAAGTTGTTTTTAAGATTTTTCTTCACTTGAAATTTCACAAGGTTGGTTTTTTATCAATGTCCGCTCATAGCACTACATAGCATATTTATAGGTCGTAAAAAATAAGTACAAACACTAAAACTAACTTCTTCAGGGGTGCAGTAGAATATTCAATATATTTTATGTATGTAATTATAAAATTATATCTTTTCTCGTAACAAATAACATTAGAAAGTACAAACTACTGTAAAGTTATGTTAATTATTAAAAAAGTACATATTTATACAGTTAGACGTATTAATTTATTTTTAATTTAGTGAAATTTAAAAACACAGGTCTGAAAAAAATCAGACCAGTGTTGTTTTACCTGAGCTTTATGTTTTTGGTGCACTGAATCTGAAAATAACCTCCATTTTGTTCTGGGACGTCACGTTTTGTGTCAATTCAGGTTTTTATGTTTTATTGGGAAATTATCTCATATTTTTAAAATGGGTTTGATATACTAAAAATTTTAATTCAAATTTATCTATAAAATCATTTTTAATGTTTTTATATACTGAATCTAAAATTGATTTCTGTTTTATCGCAGGACAATTTCAGTTATTTTTTCTTGACAAATTAAGAAAAATGCCAATTTTCAAGAAAAATTAAAGCATATCTCTATTCTTAAAAAGGGTTTTTGGTGAACGGTTTCCATAGAAAGGCTTTTTAATTACCTATCTGTGTAACACATTTTAGTTATCAAACGGATTCTTTTGAGGATGTGCAATATGCCATAAAAATTTCTAAAAAATTCTTAATTTTAAAATACTCCCATTTTTTTAGATTATGGATAAGGTCGCAGTTACGAAGGAAGTACTGTCAAACAGCTTATTATGCATCAAATCACAATAACCAAATTAGGCCATATTTTATGATGAAACTAATTTTTTCTGGTTTTAAAAATGTAACATAGAGTAGGGGAGGGAGGGGACGATTGTAACAAAATTGTTTATTTGATCTCAAACTAAACCATTTTTTATGTTAGAGTTTTGAAAATTGGTTTTGAAAATAGGTTGATATATCCCAATTACAATTTTGTTATGAAAACCGTCCGCTGGACATGCATTGCAATTTAGTAAATAAAACATCGAAAATCTAAAAACGTTACAATCGTCCCCACTTGAAGGGTCAATTGTAACACATATAAGGGTCAATTGTAACACAACACAAATTCATAAAAATAGATAGACAATCATTCAAATTTATTAACAATTTATATTTTCTTGTTAAATAATAATTAAATACATAGACTAGAATGGAAATAATGAACTTTTCACTCAAATAATGAGTTTTAAATAATAAGGAATGTTGATCAGAAAATAATAGTAAATAATTATTACCAAGGGCAATTAGGGTATTCATAACTTATCTCCCCTGTAAAACAAAGAACGTGGGACCATTTTTTGCTCGAAAAAGGGTTCCTCTTACTGCCCTTGATCGAAAACTTACTTGTGTTGATTTAACCCACTTTAGGATTTTAATTTTTTATTTCCTTCTGACAAAATCTGTATAATGTTACGTAAAAAATATCGTGCTCACGACAGTGGCGAATCCAGGATTTTTGTCTGGGGGGGGCTGAGTTTCACTAATAACTTAATTTCTATTACAGGCTGTTCAAATATTAATGTAACTGAAAGGGAGAGGAGGTCTCCAGTGCCGCAGCCAGATTTTTGTTTAGGGGGTTACTCAACATCTTTTCTGAGGCCTAATCTTAGGAATACTAAGTTTTCGGTGAGATGACTTTGTATGGGTTTAATTTTGGTGCACTAAGTTTCAAAATTGTGTAAAAATGTTAACTCTAGAAAGGGGGGGGTCTGGGAAAATTTTTGAAAATTTGCCCCTCAAAATAGTGTTTTAGCTCATTTTGAAGCCTTTTAGATTCCACCCAAAGAGCACCACTCATTGTAAGCGGCAGAATTTTCAAGGAAAAAAGTTTATAGTATTATGAATTTGAAAATTTCTAGGGGGTTTAGGGGTTCCTATTCCAGAAAATTTTTTGAATTTTGCCCCTAAAAGTGGCATTTTAACTCATGTTGAGACACTTTAGGTTACTTCAAAGAGGATCACTTCTTGCAAATCCCTAAAGTTTCAAGGAAAAACCGTACTTATTAGATTCCAAATTTCAAGGGGGCTTGGGGGTCTTCCCCCAGAAAAATTTTGGAATTTTTACCCTTAAAAGTAGGGTTCTGATTCATTTTGAGACCCTTTGGGTAACAAACCGAATGTCCACAATGTGTGAAATTTATTTTTTGGCTTTATTGCTATTACCAAAACTGGAATGTCTTATTCCTGGGGGGGGGGCTGCAGCCCCACAGCCCCCCCTACTGGATTCGCCACTGGCTCACGAGCAACACTTCTAGTAGACTTTTTAGACACAGAAACCTCAACAGCCTCTCCCTCCATTTTTTCTAGACTAATCATCCCCCTTTCAGTTTTCCTTTTCCATGATCTCGGCATTCTAAAATCGTAAAAATTCATAATTTTATGCCAATATTAAGGGTAAGCATTAATTATAAATCAATACATCGAAAATACTTTTGAAACATATTTTCTTCATTGGGGTCAGTTGTAACATGTTACAACCGTCCCCGGCTGAAGTGGCTACAATCGACCCCACGTTGCCATTTTTAGTCCATCCCTCGTTTTCCGCGAAACCAACAACACTATCATCTTGAAACTAAGCAGAATAAAACTAGGATACATGTAAATACAATACATAAAATCATTGTTGTTGTGCTTCATACCTGCAGTGCAGGAGAAGGAAAGTTACACAAAAGTAGAAATTTACTTCGATGCTCGAAAAACACTCTTTTCTTAATTACACAGCCACAACTCAAATGTCAGCCTTCGCAATCTCTGATATTCTTTCATTCAACTGCCTTTTACGTACTGTCCATCTCCTTTTCGCCCAGGCAGCCTCTCATTTTGAGGAAATCAAAGTGTTACAATTGCCCCGTGTTACAATCGTCCCCATCCTCCCCTACTTTTCAAATTAAATATCATTCAAAGATTTGTAATGATATTCAAAAACTTACAGGTATGATATTTAATGCTAAAATTTAACACATTTTGTCTAAAAATTTATAACATTTAGCCTGAAATTGAAATTGAAAGTTGTCTAGGGGTATTTGCTTACTCTAACGAGCCGCTTAACCCTCTTCTTTGTTCCCCTTAGCCTGATAATCAAAATTAATTGTAAACATTCAGTGTAATGTAGGTTTTGTCTTCTATTATTTTCAAAGGCCTAATATGTTTTGTTCAACAAGTCTGGGTTGAAACAAAAATATGAATGATAAAACACTAGGAATAACGAGTTACTAGGTACAATATTAAATTTAAAAAATTAATTTGTGCAGGTGGTTTTTTTAGAGTATTGATTAGCATGAGTTATTATTTGTAAACTTGCTTAATATTTAAAAGGAAAACATTTTAATTAAGTTATTGATGTTCAATAAATATTCTAGCTTTTATTATAGTGTCATTTATGGAGATGAGACCTGTGACGTATTTTTGGAAAGTTGGTTGACGTTTCTTCTGCTAATTGTTTTTACGGATGTTTTATAAATTGAGTAAGTTCCGTGAACAAGGTTTATAAAAGAAGTATTTCACCATTATCGCTGGTTAAGTGGACAATAAGTGTAAACTCATAACTCTCAAGCGTCGCCTTCAACCGTGGGCCGGTTTCGTCCTTGTTAGGACTCATCAGCACGGTATAAAAACAAGGTTTGTGAGGATTGAAAAGCATTCAAAAAGAGCCTGCGTAAGCAGCCTACGGGGGTTGGTAAGCGAATAATCGTTTTTAAAATAAAATCGTATCAAAAAAATCATTTTTTTATGTTTTTTGGTGTTCTGAATCCGTAAATGGCCACTTTTGAATTTTAAACATTTTTAACAGTTAACCGCATTTTTAACAGTTTAGGTAAACAAGACATTAATTCCTTAAAAATGAGAGTTCACTAAAAAAAAGATTTTTTATTCAAACGTTTTATTAAGCTTGTTATTTTTACTGTATTTTGGCTCACTGAATTTAAAAATAATCTCTGTTTTGTTTTTGAATGTTACGACTCCTTACAATTAAGGCAACATTGTAAAATAAATTATTAGTGTAGTTTTAATAAAATAAGTTCATAAAATAAATTTTTTAATATTTTCTTGTTAAAATGACTCTGATGGATGTGAATATGGCTATCAGTTTACTATTTCCGTAATGACGGTTTCGTAACAAATAAATCACCTTGTAGATTCGATACTTAAAAGTACTCGACATCCAAGTATCGATGCCGTATATATCGATTCATCCTCATTCACTAGCTTTACCCCTTTAGTTTCTTTTCATTCAACCCGATCAAAGCCTTACCTGGCAGTGCATCATCCGAAATCCGCGGACCGTGAGACTCATCAGATCTCACAGGCCATTGAAAAGAGCTAACCTCTCCCAGAAGGGAAGAGGGCCATTACCTTTATTACTTTCAGAGCGATCGCCTTCAAATTTACAGCCCTCTTCCCCGAATTTACACCGGATACCCCGGGAAAAAAGAAGGATGTCTGGGACTTAATTGATTGGTGAACGGATCATTGTGCGCGTTTGGAAGCGAAGATATAATTGGAAACTTTTGGTGGAAAATGTGTGAGCAGGGTGCTTGGGAAGTCACCTCTTATACAATTATTTGGTTAGCGGAAAATGTGTCGAAGCAAGACAGTTTACTTCAGTTAGATAGGCGGAATAAACAAATTAACTGAAGGAACAAAGTTATAACGCACAAATAAATTACAGTATGTGTGTTATAAGGGTGTTTACCCTAGTAAGAATGCAGTTTACAGTTTAATATAGTACTATTAAAAAATCTTTTTAAAATTTTAACTCTTTTAAATAAATTACAATATGGTGTAAGTAAGGTGTTTCTCCTGTTAAGAATGCAGTTTACAGTTTAAATTAGTACTTTTTAAAAAACTTTATAAAACTTAAAACTCTTTTAAATTTGGAGAATACTCATTCGATTTCGGGATTTTTTTTTCAATTTTAGTGTAAAAGGTTATGGGCATTGGGCACCCTTCCTGAATAGGCTACGAATGTTGATGAAGACTGGTGGTCAGGACTGTAAATATGTGTGTGTGTGCTTATTGACAATTATATAGCGAATAGTAGTTGGGACCATTCTTTCTGATATTTTGGATGTAATGTGCATGGTGGTTTATATGGCGGTCCAGATGCCTAAAATCTTTTTTTTCATGAAGCATTAGATTCTTTGAGTGACTATTTCACTTCAATTCATAGCAACTCTTTGATCTCGGAATGAATGTTCACAAAAACCTCCTATAGATTGTAAATCTCCTTCTTCTTACATTTTCAGTGGTAAGCTCAAATTAATGTAATGAAATACTATATGTTACAATACAAGCTATTGTAAAGAATAATGCAATAAGGTTTTATAACGTTTTGGTTTTGAGCCACCTGAATTTGTTCACTTATACACGCCTTTTTTCCCCGGCATAAGTTACCAGGAATATAATGTAATTGTATTCATTAAAACATCTAAGTAATCAAAATTTGATTAACATTATATTAAGATTCAATTTTAACGGGAATTTTATAATTAACCAGAACCCCTTGGATTGCATTGGTATGTATTTTTGAACGCATGTGGGACACCCTTGTGTTAAAACATAGTGAAGGATATGTTTACGGCTTCCGTTGCATGGGTATATGTAGGAAATTTATTTTGGAAGAGGTCCAACACATTTCTAAGAACATTTTTGAAGTTGTTTAGGATTTACGAAAGTATTTTCCAAATATTGGAAGGTTTTTTCTTAAGAATGAAAATCAATGTTTTATCCGTTTTCAAGTGTGTTTGAATATTTTTTTAAGAACCAACGAAAAATTTAAAAAATAATATACAAATAATAAACTGACCATGTTTTCCTTTAAATCTTCACGATAGAGAGAACTTTTTAAAAAATGGTGTAAAGTATTGTTTTCTTTATTTTGATAATGGAGAATTTCATAGTATTTTACACATGTAGAGTAACAAGTTAACAAGTTAAGTAAGTAACAAGGTAACAAGTTATACAGTTGCGTTGCCGAAAAAAATTCGGAGGGGGGGTTGAGGTTTGTAGGGCATGGAATACCTTCTTAATTTTTTTCTTCTTTAAAAAAGATAGCTTCCGTGTTTTGAGGGAATGTATCCCCAAAACTCCCCCTTGGGGAAATATATCCCCATGTAATTCAGTATATCTATATGTTATATTAATTACATATTTTCTAAGCTAATGTTGTAATTATCTTCATATAAAAATTATATGTTGTTATTTTGCAGCATAACAGAAGGTTTATCTTCAAATTTTACAGTATGGTAAAAATTATTTTTAATGCCCATAACGTAATTTATTTGACGTGAAAACACAGTGCACCAACAACAGTATAATGTCAAAATCCCCGTCTCTCCACAAAATTATTTTATTTGTAAAATTGCATACTGTCAATCCATATCAAATGATCCAGAGCTGGTCGCTCTACCATTTTAAAATCAAATAATTTTTTGGGGGTTGATTCTTACATCCTTAAAGGGTCCAAAAACATTATCTTTAATTTTTTATCTTTATTTGAATTTTTATGGCATCCATCGACGTTCTACGAAAAATGCTGCTTTTTGCGTCTGTAAGGGTTTACTTTAATTTTCGTTACTCCTAACTGGTTTAACTAAAATTCATGCAACAAAAGTAATTTTACACAGAAAGATACATCCTTTATAATGTTCGATACAAATTTAAGGAGAATCGGGTTCAAAATATCTAAAATTAGCCTGAAAGTTGAACTTTAAAAATGATGACTTTTCATTTTTAAAAGGCGAAGTATCCCCAAATGATCTATATTTTCTATATTTTTATAGACAATGTGCAGCCAACTTACTGGACTATATTCTGAAAAAATTCAACCCTGGTTTTACTAAATATGTATTAATTTGGGAAATTTTCAAATTTTTTCCCTAACACAAATTTTTATCGCTAAAATGTCTTCATCGGGATCAAGTTTCCTGGTTTAACCCTTTCAATCATAAATCACCAATATAACTATTGGATCCTATAGAAAATTTGGGGATGGCTAGCACTGAAAGGGTTAAGGTTGGGGTCTAAAAGGTTTGGTAAGGACATTTCGAATTCTTAGTTGTATTCAGAGTTATTGATGTATCATTTACGGAGGATCCTTATTATGAAGAGTTTCTCTTTTGCGATGTTCCTATACAAGAGTAACAGATGGTTCCTCTCAAGCACTAGATTCACACTTCCCTATCTCCACTTCAGATAAGAAAAGAGCAGATGGCCTCTTTGTTTCTCTCTGAGTCACTGGCAGATGGTCTTTAGCAGAATGTAAACGACGACTGCTAGAAAGGGGTCACCCATAAATAGTGTTTCTGAATTAACAGCTATTCAAACCCCCATTTTTCTATCACTGGCTCTTTTTACACTGAAATTGATGTCTAAGATGCCGCTGCCCCAAAGAGATAAGTTACTATTCGCAGCCGTACAAGGCTTGCACAAACTAGAACGTGGTTAAAAACCTTTCGTTTAGATTTCTGCAAGAACGTTATTAACTCTTCATATTTCCTTACCGGAATCTATGCCAAACTTACGGAAGGGGGACCTAACCTATATTGTTATATGACTATCTCAGAAGACAAACAATCAAAAACAGGTAAAAGGAAGAAGAAAACAGTTTTTTAGAAAACGAGTGAGTTTGACGAACCTTTTCGTGATGGCTTCTCCCCCATTATCCCAGCAAAAAAACCTGTCCAAAATTCCTTCAAAAAAACGTCATATGTGCAGTTTTCTTAAAGAAGTCTGTAGTTATTTTGTAGCAATAGGACTTCAACACGTAAGTCTGCACTTTTTTACAGCAATTTTGAATACATTCTAAAGGCATTTCAACGGTCTTATAAAAAACTGCAGAATTTTTGAAGAAAACTGCAGTTTTCATAAAGAAAACTCAGACAAAGTGTCCAAATTCCCTTCACTTTTTTGAAGAAATTTTGCTGATTTTTTTTGCTGGGATAGTAACACACGATAATAACCTACATCAATTTTCTGATACTGTGACGATATTAATTGGACGATGTGTGCTGCTACTTAAGCGCATACAGTTTGCGTCATCTTTTCGCCCACTGGGGCATGGGAAAACCACCCAACTACTAAAATTTCATGCCTAAATAATTAAATATATCTAATTTACTAAGAACCAAGAAAAAATAAATGATAAAACACCATTACTTTAGGTTCAATAATATTCAACCTAAAGTAATGATTAAACATAATTAAAGTTTATATAAATTACTTTTAATACTACTTTGAATATTACGATTGCTTACTTTCTCTTTTTTCTGCTATAGAAAATAAGAACAGTACTGATATACAGGGTGTTTCAAGAAGTCTGCCCAAAATCTGCATAAAAGCTTCTTTGTGGTGAGCAGATAAATTTTCACAAACAACTATAACTCTGTGACAATTTTTCTTTTTCGAGTAATGTAATGTCATGTCAGATAAAAACTTTATTATTCATGGATTTATAGGGAAACATTTTTAAATAATCACACGTTAACGTTTTTCATAAACTTTGAGCGTAGACCGTAAGTAAAGTTATGTTTTTTTGTCTCGATTTTTTTTTCGAAAACTATTGGTCATAGAGGTACAGTTCGAGCACCCTGTATAATCATGCTTATACAGGGTGTCCCACGAGAAGTGGCCCAACCCCTTTAACTTTTGAACCCCTACAGATATAGCCATGAAAGTTGGGTCTAGGTATAGTAAAAGGACCATACTCTATATGATGAGATAACTTTCAACACCCTCTAGCGGAAACTTTATGAGTTAAAATTTTTATTTTGAAAACTATGTGAGGTATGTGAAAAAAGTCAATGACTAAGTTGTAGAGCAGCATTGATTCAGTAGGAAAAGACACCTTAAGCAGAAAAATATCTTGAATAAAACCCCTAAAACGCACGCTCAATTAGATTGAATTTGCGTAGATTTTGCGTTTTAAAACGCTCCTCACGAGGCAAAAATGAGAAATTTTCAATTTAATGAACTAATAATACTCTTAGTCATTTACTTAAGTCATAAAAATAAAAATTTCTCATTTTCGCCTTGTGAAGAGAGTTTTAAGAAGTAAAATCAACGTAATTTCAACATAATTGAGCGTGCGTTTTAGGGGTTTTATTCAAGATATTTTTCTGCTTAAGGTGTCTTTTCCTACTAAATCGATGCTACTCTACAACTTAGTCATTGACTTTTTTCACATATCTCACATAGTTTTTAAAATAAAAATTATAATTCCTAAATTTTCCGCTAGAGGGCGTTTAAAGTTATCTCATCGGATAGGACATGGTCATTTTACTATACCTAGACCCCACTTTCATGACTATATCAGTAGGGGTTCAAAAGTTAAAGGGGTTGGGCCACTTCTCGTGGGACACCCTGTATATGCAAGTTATTTTCTGTTTAATTTTCGTTTCATCTAAAGTGTGTTTATCTTATTACACAGTCAAAGTAATTTTGTAGAGTTTTAAACTTCATTCCGTGAAAAAAATATTTGTTAATTGCTATTTAATTCTATTTCAAATTAATAAATTTACTCTTATCATCCCTTCTGTCTTTTTCTTAATTTCAGTCCTCTAAAATTTCCCTCATCTTTAAAATATAATATCTCACCATTTTTCTCACCCCCTTTATAGACATAGACATAGACAAGACTTTATTGTAATGGGCTCGTGCCCGTTTACAAAGTAGTAAAAATAAAGGAACAAAAAGTACAAATAAGGAAATAAATTAACACTTAATTATCATTGTACATTAAAACTATGAAAGATAAACGTAAATATACACAGATAAATATTAAAGGTTGTTGGAACATTGGGCTAACTCGATTCATCTAATAAATTTTTACGGACTTTTAAAATAGAAATTGTAAAATAAAAAATTCTTTCGTATTGACTTTGAGTTAATATTAACGGAAAAGGTTTTAAACCGGATAAGTATTTGTTTCTGTATTGATTATAAAGAGGACAAGTGTTGAATATATGGTTCCAAGTCTCATTTTCTTCATTATTACAGGAAGTGCAAGGGTTAGAAGGAAAAATTTCAAAAATTTCGTTTTTGTAGAAAATTCGGCTTTGATTAAGAAGTAGTTGAAAGATAAATCTCTTAATGGTTATATTTAAGGGTGATTCAATATAGGTTTCAGGGGAGGCGCTGTTTAAGATTTTATAATGGGGAAAGTTAGTACTATTTTCCCTTCGAGACAGGTACAGGGGAAGAAAATAAGAGGCTATATAAGGGTCCTGCGAGAAAAAATGAAACTATAACCTAGATTATCAAGGATTTTTTTATAGATAAAACCCAGTTAAATTCTGTATTGCTAGAAAATTGTGCATTTAGAAGTAGTTTGTTATAGCAAATTTTTATATATCTGTCATTTGGTAATTCAAGAATTTTGATCCAAAATTTCAAAATTATTTTGACTACAGTAACTGAGATTGGGGGTTGACCTAACTCTAATCTTAGAATGTAACCAGGAGTATATCTGGAAAGTAAAAATAGTTTTTTTAACAAAAATACAAAAGACTTTTTTCAAGTTGAAGATATAGTTTATGGACCAGATCGGAGAACCATATATGAACACAGATTGAATTAATGACTCAAATAGTTGAAACCATGCTTTGGTCGAGTTAGCCCGTGATCCCGTAAATATTGACCAAGATGCATTGATTGCCGCTATTGCCTTGGAAGTGAAATAACGTCTGGCACTATTAAATTTACTTGTAGAAGAAAAAGGAATTCACAAATATACGTATTCTTTAACAATTTCGAGTTTTGTGTTCAGATAAAAAAATACATCCGACCTAGCCAGCTTTCCCCCTTTCCGGAAAATTATAATTTTAGTTTTGCTTATGTTAACTGTCAAAAGAAAATCAGCTCAAAAATTTTCCAGGATATTTAATTTTTCTGAAGATTAATAGGAGAGTCGGCTAGGATAACTGCATCGTCAGAATAAAGTAAAATGTGAAGAAAGTTTGTTGAGGATATGTATATACCAGGAATTTTAGAATCATTTAATCGATCAATCAAATTGTTTAAAAATAAATGAAATAAAATTGGGGAAAGAATTTCTCCCTGTAACACTCCTGTTTCTATGTTAAAGATTTCAGACGATCCTGTAGCTGTCCTCACTCTTGCAGTAGCTTTGTTATACATATCTTTCAAAATGCTTACAAATTTTGAACTAAGTGAAAGTTTCCGAAGAATATGCCACAAAAGGGAGTGGTTTATGCTATCAAAAGCGGATTTAAGATCAATAAAGGCAGCGTAAAGTTTACCTCGCTTTTTTCGTAGTTTATCCTGAATGATTGAGTTTAAAATAAAAGCCTAGTCCAAGAAGCTATAACCCTATCTAAAACCTGCCTGTTCTTCATGCAGTAAATTTCTATTTTTTAGCCATTCGTTAAGTCTATTGTTTAAAATCGAGGTAAATATCTTACTGATGACGGGAATTAAAGATATAGGTCTGTAATTACCTGGATTGTTGGGGTCACCTTTCTTAAAGATAGGCTGAATGAGAATTTCGATCCAGTTTGCGGGATAGCGTTCAGTTAGTAATATGTTATTGAACGCATCAGTGAGGAATTGGACTGCAGTTGGATTTAAATATTTGAAAAATTCTGGTTTGAGGTTATCATAGCCCGGACTTTTATTTTTTTTAAGTTTATGTAACACATTGTTTACCTCAGACAAAGAAATAATTGCATCTAGAAATGGGTCAAAACTGTCATTAATTGATAAGTTTATTAAGGGGTCGGAGTAATTATTTAGTCGCTGGTCCCTAAACAATTCTGAGTAGTGGTCTAGCCAAATATTGTTAGATATATTTGATGACATAATCGGTTTCTTACGTTTGAATTTCCGTATAATATTCCAAAATGTCTGAGAGTCTCTGCAGTTTAACATTTCTTCTTGAATTTTGGTGAAATACATATACTTTTTATTTCTGCATAATCCTTTATTCTGGTTACGTAGATTTCTATAAGTTTCAATATGATCACAATAATTTTCCATCACAATAATTATTCCCTTCCCAAAGATTTCCTCACTGTAGATTTTAACTGAAAGCATTCCCTATCGTACCAACCATTCTGGGGGACAAACTTAGGGTTTAATTTTGGTGAAAAGGTACGAATTAAGTTGTTTTCCTTAGCAGCTTCAGTAATTTTTGAGATAACGTCTTCGGGGTCATTACTCTCATCTGTTTCAAATTTTTTATTTACGTCTAAATTGAATTTGTCCGAAACATCTGATCTCCAAAAAGATTTACTCATGATTCTTCTCTGATGATTGTTTGAAGGTCTAGGATTTAAGTTTTCAAATATAAAAGTTGTTGTGATTGGTAAATGATCAGAACCTAACACAGAGTTAACGGAGAAATCGCTGACGTATAAGTCAAATATTGCCTTAGATACAATTGTGTAATCAGCAATACTTGCCCCGTTCGTTGAGATATATCACCCCCTTTATACTAACCTTCTCATTCTCTTGATCTCATGCATCCTCTTTATTATCCTTATCCTTTTAACCTCTTACATACTTTTCATCTTTTTTCATCCCACCCATCCTCTTAACCATTCTATTTCTTTTAATCTCTCTTATGATCTTCACATCCCTCTCTTCTCCTCCCTTTTTTCTCATTTTATTCGCCTATCTCATCTTCTGAATTTCTCAAAACTTTTCAAGCTTTCTCATTTGTTTCAATCATCGCATCATCTTTGCATCCCTCTCATCATCTCCATTTCTCGCATTTCCTTCATTCCTCTAATCCTCCATTCCTTTAATGCCACTCATTTCCTTCATATTTCTTCATATCTTCATCTCATGTTCTTCATACCTTCCATTCGCTTAAACTAATAATTTTATTTTTGTAGTACGTTTTAGTATCTAATTGTTAATACAGTCGACTCCACTTAATGTGATTACAGATGTGTCCAAAATCAGAATGATAACAATAGGTATCCTATTAGTCCAAGATCCCAGAGCCCCCAGACATTTCTTATTTTCTCACGAAAAAAATATATAGGATAATGTAGTGTTAGTGTAAACTTTGAGTGTGTGCGTAACCGCTAGCTTGGCCTGCCGGCCAATCTTTAGGTACCACGTGCTAAAGGTAGGTAAAAACAGTGCTAACTTTTCTCATTTTCTCAAGGCTGATTTTTACATATGTTTTAAAACATATTGTCAAACATTAGTAATCAATACTGCCAGACACATTCCATCGGCCGTAATTTTTAACAGACACCTTAAAGCTCCCAAAAAAATATGGTAACCTTTCTCATTTTCTCAAGCTTGATTTTTTATATAGGATACTCGGTGAGCTATTTCAATATATTTTGTAAGCAGCCAGACAAATCGGATGGGCCAAACATCCCCCCAGACGCACCTAAAGGGTTGCTAGCGTATAAGTGCAACAAAAATGCATTGTGATAAAAATATGGTAACTTTTCTCATTTTCTCAAGCTTGATTTTTTATATAGGATACTCGGTGAGCTATTTCAATTTATTTTGTAAGCAGCCAGACAAATCGGATGGGCCAATCATCCCCCAGACGCACCTAAAGGGTTGCTAGCGTATAAGTGCAACGGGAATGCATTGTGATAAAAATATGGTAACTTTTCTCATTTTCTCAAGCTTGATTTTGTATATAGGATACTCGGTGAGATATTTCAATATATTTTGTAAGCAGCCAGACAAATCGGATGGGCCAATCATCCCCCCAGACTCACCTAAAGAGTTGCTAGCGTATAAGTGCAACAGGAATGCATTGTGATTAGTAGGTGGAAACACACACAGACACACACATCCCAAGTGCACACAGTCTTAGGGTACCAAAAGGAAAAAAAATGGGGAATGGAGCAAAAGTTTCCCCGACCTTCGATTTTAAGGGACACCCTATTGTACAATCTACTATGCCTATGAATTTTGACGCTGTTTGATGCTTCTAACTCGTTCTATTTAAAATTAATCAGTTATGTGGCCACTATTGGTACAGTATCCACTATACCCACATTTACCTTAGTTATCGTTAAAATTATTCGTGAAAATACCACTTAATTGATTTGTCAGTTTTAAAGAGGGATAAGTCCAAAAAATGACAAATTGACTTTTTGTACTTGTTTTTTGTCGATCTCCATTCATTATATTTTTTAATTCAATTTGAAACTAAAGTTAATTTGTCTTCATTTTCCTATTACTTATACTATATAATAAGCCAAAATAAAATTTGCTCTTAATTTAAAAGTAATTTCACTATGCCAACTAACTAATCACAATGCATTCCTGTTGCACTTATACGCTAGCAACCCTTTAGGTGCGTCTGGGGGGATGTTTGGCCCATCCGATTTGTCTGGCTGCTTACAAAATATATTGAAATAGCTCACCGAGTATCATATATAAAAAATCAAGCTTGAGAAAATGAGAAAGGTTACCATATTTTTTTGGGAGCTTTAAGGTGTCTGTTAAAAATTACGGCCGATGGAATGTGTCTGGCAGTATTGATTACTAATGTTTGACAATATGTTTTAAAACATATGTAAAAATCAGCCTTGAGAAAATGAGAAAAGTTAGCACTGTTTTTACCTACCTTTAGCACGTGGTACCTAAAGATTGGCCGGCAGGCGAAGCTAGCGGTTACGCACACATTCAAAGTTTACACTAACACTACATTATCCCATATATTTTTTTCGTGAGAAAATAAGAAATGTCTGGGGGCTCTGGGATCTTCATCTATATTGATTACAATAATAAGTGGTTCTATAATGAAAAGTACATTACAGTGCAACTGTTAGGTACTGTAACAGTGTAACTGTATAGTCTTAATTGAAGTATTTAAAACGCTTTTCTAGTTTGTATTTTGCAACTAAAATATTCGTGAAGAAAAATATAGGGAGGGTCATATAACACTTATAGATTAATTACTTATTTTACATGTTTATCTATTAAAAATTGACCTTCCAACAGGAGGTTTTTAGGAGATTCCACCAAATTTTAATAACATTAAACGAAATACTGATCATATAAAACTATACATTTTGGGTAAATTTAAATAGGAGTGATCGGGACCAGTCAATTTCGATGATATCCGATTGATAACATTAACCGTGATTACATTAAAAGCGGAGTTGACTGTATAGCTTAAAATTTAATATTTTATCGTGATGTAAGAAAGGAAGGCTAGCTCATTCTTGTTACCAATAGTGGATACTTAATTTTATGTAACCTTTGCCTATATTTTGAAATAAAAATCACCTATAGGGCAAATTGATACACTTTAATGTGGGGACATCAGATCAAATTTGTTGTATTGGGTGACTGGGGTGCAATATAAGAAAAATGTTGGTTTTCATTAAAAAAAATCTTAAGAAATGTTCCTTCTGAATAGCCTTAAACTAGTACTAATTATCATACTTTTGATAATATTATGTTATTTTTACACCATCTTACCTTAAAATATTATGAATAAAACGGCGTTTTATTAATATTTTTGAGGTTTTAACCTAGTAAAAGAAGCTTTCGGGCACAGAGAGTAGGGCAAAGTGGGTAGCTATCCGCAATGATGGGAGGTAACATAGAAACAAATTTTTATAATAGATAGGTACGTAACATGTATCAAATATTGGAGGATTTACGAAGGATCACGGGGGTCAATGCCTCCCCCTTACTTTTTAAGGATATTCCATTCTTTGATTGAAAACAATGTTTTCAGTTCAAACAGGAACAGAATGCCCCCTAACGTATCTAGCTTGACCACGAGGGCATTTCTCCAAAATCCGTCCATGTTCTCAACATTACTTCTAAAGAGATTAATATGTGATAAGATTTATCTCGTTTGTAGAGCTTATCCGCTTTGCCCCAGATGGGTTACCCGCTTTAGTCGGGCAAAGCGGTTTTTAACGGTGATTTAATTTTCGGTAATAAATCATTATTCGGCCGAGTCCGACGCTATCGTGCAACTTTATTTTGTAGATAACTTATCTATCATATAAAATCACATTTCTAATTACAATAAAAAATAACTATGATTTTTGAGATGTCAAAGTAAGCATACCCATCTCCCCTATACCCATATTAAGTAGATTCCTGTAATTCCATTTTTATTCTTATGTAGTAAATAAGATGTTCGGTCATGATGTAAAATTTTCATTCGAACATGTATTTTGCAGACTAACACACTTTATCATGCCTCAGCCTTAGCCTCGGGAAATCGAAGAAAATAGAAAATAGAAAATGCTTCTTCTTCCGAACTATGCTTTTTTAGTGTTCATAAATTACATATCTTTTAGTGATTTCCTCTACTAGTGACTAGTGATTTCCTCTTACAATTTAAGGGATGAAGGCCACGGGAGAGTGGATAATTGCAGTCAATTTTTTTTAATCTTAATGTGTTCAGAATGGCTTAAAACCTCCAAAAAACATTTTAATTTACCTTTCAAAGCCCTAAATATTAAGTTATTTTCAATTAAAAATAGCTTATTTTCTGCCTGAGCTGAAACAGCTTGCGACGTTAAATGTGCCTTGCTCCCGCTTGTTGTTATCATCCCGCTTTGAAAGACTGATCTCTAGTTTTTTACAGCCTAGTGTTTCGATGAAAACGGTGTTTCCCACATTCAGACACATGTGACGTCACATTGTTAGGAACTTTCTGTATTAAAGTATGTCATAATATCTCTATTCTAAAAAAAGTTTTTGGTGAACGGTTTCTAGAGAAAGGCTTTCTAATTACTGATCCGTATAACACATATTTGGTATCAAATTGTCCGGATTCTTTTGAGGATGTGCAATAAGCCTTTAGAATTTCTAAAAAAATTCTCGATATTAAAATATTTCCATTTTTTTAGATTACGGATAAGGTCGCAGTTACTAAGCAAGCAACTATTAAACAACTTATTATCATCCAATCACAACAACCAACTGACGCCATATTTTATGATGAAACGAATTCCTTTTACGTTTTAAAAATGAACTTAAAAGTACTTTCCAAATTAAATATACGTATTTCAAAAACAGATAAAAGTATTATAAAAACTTACATACATGCTTTTTCATAGTAGAATATCACACATTTTATCTTAAATGTAACAATTTTTTTTCTGATAAATGAAATTGTTTGTAAACATTAAGTGTCATGTAGGTTTTTTCTCTACTTATTTCCAATGGTTTAAAAGGTAATGTTTAACAAATCTGGGTTGAAACAAAAATAATAATAATAATTAAACACTAGGTGTACTGACGAGTTACTAGGTACAAGATAGAATCTAAAAGATTAATTGAATCGTCTAGTTTCAAAACCAGGTAGATCCATTTTGGCACAGCTTCAGTAAGAGTCGACGCGGTCGCCAAATGGAAGACAAGTTAGAGCTATATCACGGCCGGTCACCCGTTCTGGCCGCCATGTCTTACCACCACTCATGGTCAATTCCATTTGTGACAGACATGACATCGCAGAACATTTTTGCTTAAAAAAGATACTTAATATTAATTGATCTTAATTTTTTTTGGTGTGCTAGTGCATTAACATGAAAGGTTCCTAAATAGGGAAAAATAATAATTCTGAGTAAAAACCATTTTAGTTTATAAGGAAAAAATACGCCGTGACAGACATGACACGAAAAGGACACGAGTTTGAGAGACCTCTAATTATTACTCAATTGCTCTGATTTGGCATGCATTTCATGTCCATGGAATTTTATATAGCATTATAAGAAGTTGCTTGTTTGTAAAATAAACTGAAATTGCAAAATTTTACGGAAGTTTTTTTTCTAAAAATATTTTAAGTTGTGACAGACATGACAAGGGTTTTGTGACAGACATGACATGTGCGAAAGTTTTAATTTCACTTTGCATATTTTGTTCCCATAATCATTTTTTTTCTTTTTCTAATGATTGAGAAGGGTAATTATAGATATTTTATGAATTATTTAATAGGATTTTATGCAAAAGAATTATATTTTAACATCATTACTACATTCCATATGAAAAATATATCTTTACGGGTATATAACATATAAAGCTATAAAATACCTGTTAATAAAAAAGTAAATAACAACAAATTAGGTTCACTATTAGTAATCAATGCACACTTTATTAATTTTACAATAGTAACTATTAAAACGCTGCATTTCATACAGTTTATGTAATGCAATATTTATTATAATTTTTAATGATAAATATATTTCCCAAAGATATATTCCCCTTTATAACATAACTCTAAAAATTACACTTATTAAAATGGACACTAAACTAAGTATTAATATCACTAAGCAATAGGGTGGGGGTTGGGGTAAAATAAGACGGTTTTTAGGTACTTTCACATTCTAAGTTTTATTTCATCAAAACTATTACTTTTTAATAATTTCTTTCAATTGGATCTTCACATTACAATCCTTCAGTACATTTTTATCAAATATTTTTCAGTTATAAGTTGGTTAAACTTAGCATCATAAGTAATGGCTTATTTTACCTCAACGGGGGGTAAAATGGGTCATAGGGGAAAAAGATGTCAAAAATATATTGTTTATACTAAATATGCATGAAAATAAGAAAATGTTGTTTTACTTTTTCAATTAAACTGTAAACTTTAATTAAATTGTAAACATCAAAGTTAATGAACAATATTCAAATATGAGATACTTAAAATACTTCTGTTAGAGAAAAAATATCTTTTTGACAATTTAATTATATTTACTAGGATGTAAGATAAAAACATTGTTTTTACTAACTTTGTTAAAAAAATGGGTGAAAATAATTCAATTAAAATTTGATTTATATTGGGTTAATTAAAACTGACCCATTTTACCCCAACCCACCCTAAACACTTTCTTAATTTACAAAATTAAATTCTTTGATACACTCTTGCCACTCCAGAAATCAAACTGAATCCCATTGGCACAGTTGGATGTTGTACTGTAGAATACAGATCCTGGAGAGAGTGATCGGAAACAATGGGATTTCCTTGTTCCCGGCATCCCTTTGATTTGTTGGCCATTTTCATTCCATTTCTCATCCAGATGTAATTTGGATGCGTCCACCTTCCATCCTGATTCAAATAGAATGTTTATCCCTGGACATATTCTCTTGGCAGCCTCGGCAAATTCACATGATGTTCTTGGATCTACCATTCTGGCTCTACTTGCCTCTCGAACTCGACGTTTTATTGTTCCACCTAGACCATCTATGCAGCCTTTACCATGAGAGGTGGCTGAAAAATGCCACACAGTGGGTAACTTGCTTAATGTCATCGAGAAGATTGTGTACTTTTGCTTAAAGTGCTGGGATGTTCCATCAGATTGAAACTCGATTCTTTGCACTTTAAATTGTGGATGTTTTTTTGAAAAGCTTTCCAGAATCAAGTTATTGAACATTATCACTGCGTATTTGTCATGATTTCCGTAATCAGATATTACAACATAAGGTTCTGAGCTAACTTGAGATGCAGTGGAATGTTCACGGAAATAAATCATAGTTGTATATATAGTGGAGGATGTGTTCTTCCAGTGCGCCGATTGTATTTCATCCTGATAAGTATGTGTATAATTTTCACTAAAATCCACTTGAATCAGAAGAGTTCCATATGGGAGATTCTGCTTCAGATCTTGGAAGGCTTTGCTTTGTGTTCTCTTGACAAAAACATGCCACAAGAAAAACGTAAGCTTTTTGCTAAGTAAATCCAAAACTTCATTTAGAGTCGTCAAATTATCAGACCTAACTACTCTACCGTCTTCTGATGTTGTCCACTGTTTGAATTTAACGTCACTTTCAAGATCGTTTTCACTTATACCCTCGACAAACACTCTGTAGAGCTTTAGGTTTTTACAAGAGTCACAAGTCTGCAGCATGCAGCTCTCTCTATTTTCATCACAAACAACTTTTTTTACAAATTCTGAAGTAGAATCGGGAAAAATTGGTGAGGATTCCAACATCAATCTTATGTTCTCATGATATATACATAAACACATGTTGTTCGCCGTTTCATCTCTTAAGCAAACATGCTTAGGCCTCAAACTTGCAAATTTGCTAAAACCAATTTTATGGGTTGGGTATTCTTCCACAAAAAGTCTGTATGCTTCACTTAGAGTAAACTGGATGTATCTCTTTTGTATTTTTGATTTCCCTTTTTCATTTCTATAAATATAAAAATCCCTTAAACCTGGAGCTTGTGTTGAAATACTATCGCTTGAATAAAATGTTAACACAGCTTCTTTTGTTGCCTCATCTATGTTATTGGTGCTAACACGTTTATTGCTAAGAGGAGGATCAATAATTGAAAGCTGACCTGCTAGCTTTTGAACAACCACCTTTCTCCTTCTTGGGCTGTGTGGAAGATTTTTCTTGACCCGGGCAACTGCTTTTCCTAAAGCTTGAATATTTCCAAACACTTCGAGTGGACTGGTACTTACATTTTCTTCTTTTTTTTCTTTCAATCTATATTTAGCATGGTTAATTCTGTCTTTGTCTAGTCTAATCTTTCTTTCTTCCTCAGTTTCTTTGGCCAATTTCTTCTTCCGCAAAACCTTTTTCTGCTGAGATGCCTTAATTTTGTATTCATCATACTGCCCTCTTTCTTTAAGCAGTTTTCTTCTTTCTCTTTGTCTTTCGGCTGATGTCTTACCCATTATAACTAAAAAAATTAAATATCAATGTAGTAATAAATAAAATTATAAAATATAATGTTAATCCAACACAATATCCTAAAATTTAAATAATGAATTTAATTTTCTATTAAGTAAAATTAACTTAAATAAATTATTTCTATCTGGTTACCTTTGATTTGTTAGACCATTATTTACTGACACAGAATTCACAAAATAGAAAAATTATGTACTGGTATATTCAAACTATTTTAAACTAAAAGTATATTAAAATCTTACCTCTTATTATGGCTTTTTAATATCCACTTCAATTTTATTCATCTGTAAATGAATCTTGTACAAACTGTTTTTCCTTCTCGTAATGATTATTTGTGGTTCTCAAGCTTTTTCAATCAAATAATGTTGATTCTTTGTTAAATTAATAAAATAATCTGATTCTATGAAGAAGTTGAGTTGTTTAGCTAATTAGCAAATGATTATTTTCATTTATATTAAGAAAATAAATTTTATAATGCAATTTAGAAGAATGGCAGATCCCATCAATTTTAAAAACCTATTGTGACAGACATGACAAGCGTGACAGACATGACAAATGTGACAGACATGACAAACTTTAAACTCTTATATTTTAATCAATTTTATAAATTAATTAAAAAATTTTATTCTGAAATGCTTCTAATGATACAAAGAAAGAGAAAATAAAGTACCAACTTTTTTGGAAAAGTAGATTTATTTTAAAATAAAAAAGTTTATGTTTTTCGTGACAGACATGACAACACATTTAGTGTATGCATTTGATAGTCCAATAACAACTAAAAAAAGTTTATACAAATAAATTTGGTGTTTTTTAGAAGGCAAGGAGTCAATCTTTTAAGATGTTCAAGAAAAATTAAAATCATTATATTATTTCAGTGTTTTAAAATCCATTGAAGTTGGGCTAATTAGAATTGATATTCAGTTTGCAAAGTTGGTAAAAAGTAATTAACTTTAAAAACAACATGTAATCAAAATATTTAATTTATTTTATTATTTTTATTAAATTTGGTCTTTGGTCTATCGGTTAGAGCGAAAATTTTTTTATTTAATTCAAAATTTAAAATCAGTTCTCATGTCCACTTTTGCGTGGAACTGAATGTGAGTTACGAAACATAATTTTGTTCTTATTTTTAAATTAGATAATTACCGGAGATCGAAATATGTATATTCCGCATGCAGATCGTGCACCATACCGCCGAGCCAGCGGAATATACTGAAATCGTAATCGTAATAACATCCTTTTTCTTGGGTTAATCTTCATTTGAGTCGTGGTAAAACATGGCGTCCGGCCGTGATATAGCGCCAACTAGTCTTCCATTTGGCGATCGATTCGCTGTCGCCAAATGGTCAACCCTTTTATCAAAGCTGTGTCAAAATGGATCTACCTGGTTTTGAAACCAGACGACTCAATTAGTGTAAGTTTTTTTTTCAGAATATTATATATTAATAGACGTGTTAGAAAAAACATTTTGATTAAATTAAGAATAAGTTAGAGTTGATAAATATTATAACTTTTAAGAGATGGTTATTCACGGAAATGACCTATGACGTATATTTGAAAAGTTGGTTGATGTTTCTTCTACTAATAATTGTTTTTACTTATGTTTTATAAAGTGAGTTAAGTTCAGTGATCTTGGTATTGTAATAATTGCGAAGCAATCTAAAAGGTCCTGCGTCAGCAGTTAACGGGGGTTAGTGAGCGATAGCGAGCAGGGGGCGCTAACTCCCTAGTTAAGTTTAAAAAAAGTTTGTGGGAAAGGACAAGCGTATTTCTGGAATCAGGAGATTTTTGTCCTCAAAATTTTGTCTACTCAAAACATCAACTTTTATATTTTTATTTATTTATTTATTTATTCCACAGTCAAACAGATAAAAATCCAATTACATGACTGGTAATTTTCTACTGATTGTTTGTTTGAATTGTTTTGTTTTTTTATTTGTTTTGATTTTTTCTAATTCTTTTAACATTTTCTACAAATAGTACTTAACATATTCTTTAATTGTTAAAAACTAAATAGCATACTCATATTTTTCTATTTCATTTTTGTGCATTAAAAAAGTAAGTACTTTTAGAGAAAATTTGTATCTGTGTATTTGTAGTTTATGTTTTTTCCGTATTATACTCCTCCTAGAAAAATAAAGGAGTATTTTTACTCCTCCAAAAAATCCTAGAAATAACACTGTTGGTAAGCGTAAGATATTTTTATGAATATGTTGAAAAAATAGATTTTCATTTAATCTATAAAAAAGAAATTGAAATGATGGCGATGTGTGTGAAAAACTGATAACAGAAAATCAAAAGCTCGCAAGTACTAAGTTGAGAGAAGAAAGGCACTCATATGAGCCCCTCAACCAAACCCAAAGTTTCATCGACCCCCTCAGAGGTTCTCCAGTTGAATCGATATCGATCCATAGTCGAAACCTTGATCCACAGCGAGCTGAACGGAATATCCCTTCAAATCCGTTGACCTAACTAGTTAAAAGAGTATCTTCAGAGATATGGATTGTGTTCGGAAACTACTGGTCAAATAGTAGTTAACTACCACTAGTACCAACTAGTACCTAGTAGTCTGGTAGTACCAACTAGTCTGGGCAAAAGTAGTTGTAACTACTAGTTAACTGCTTTTTCTTGGAAGTAGTTGTAACATGTAGTTGATTATTTCCCAAAGTAGTTAACTAGTCTATTTTATTTCATAAGATATTTTCCCCCAAATTTTCGATTACTTTTTCTTACCTATAGCAAAAAAAATCATGGCTAAAGATTCGCCAATTTTTGATAGGTATACAGGTTTTTGGTGTCATAAGTTTTCTAAGTTGTATTTATATTAGTCCGTACATTGTCGTATATAAGGGGGATTAAGAGGGTTCTAAACCCCCTTAGCCTGAACAACAATATTTTAAGCACAAAATTGGGCCGTTAACTTTAAGTACTAATTAGTACTCTTTTACTATTTTTAACCCATTAACGCCCAAATAGATTTTTTTTGGGGCGAATTGAATAAAAATCAGGAATCTGGTGTATTTTGCCTTTAGTATGAATATTATGAACAAATTTTGTCAAAAGAGTCATTAGTTTTTTCAAAAAATGCTGATCTAAAAATAGATCACTGGGCGTTCGGAGGATATTTTTTGTCACAAAGCCAAGTATTAGTTTAAATTAAAAAAAATACTTAAAATTATAAAATAAATATAAATTTTGGTTTTTCTCTTTAAAAAACACGTATTTATTCATAAATATGTGGAAAAATAATTAAATAGTAATAAAATTGAAAAATTTACCAAAAATTAAGTTCACAAATAGCCTATGTTGTAAGTAAATTTAGGAGGAAAAGGGGAAATCGAACGAAGAACTTGAGATTTAGATATAAGTATATTATAGAAAACATATGAAATGACGTAAAATTGTAACTAATAAGTAAAATAAAATGCATTGGGTTAATTTTTTGATAATTTTGTAAATTGTAAATTGGTTTACCAAAATTTAATAACATTCATGTGAAATAAAATGTGCTTTTGTCTTACGTGGCAACATTCAAAATTGCTGCTTGTTTTCGCTGACCTATTCAATAAACTTCTTACTCTGGCATAACGTCAATTTTAAGATTAGTTCAAAAAAATATTGTAACTCTAAATTTGAGATTTTCTTAACTCCTTGATAACCTTTAGTTGTATTATAATTTCCCCTGTGAAGTATTTCAAAACTACTTGTGTTGTATAAAATAAGTTTATGTGAATAAACACCAATAATTTTATACCAATAGTTGCAATGCTGTGCTTTATTAGAAATGAATCATAATGACCTACCCTCCATTTATCCACCAGAATAAATTATAAAATTTAATTAGCAATAATATAATGTTCAATTTCTTAAGAAAATCAATAGTTGACTTAATTTTGAACATAACTGAGTATTCTCAGACACATTTTATCAGTTTTTAGTGGGAAAAACTAAATACTCGTATTATAAGCAACTCAGAAAAAATGAATGTCCGAACGCCCAGTGATCTATTTTTAGATCAGCAGTATTTGTACTTGATTTTTCACTAAATAAATTATTTTTGACTTAACTTTGAATTATATCCCAATAGCTGCATCTATAAAGATAAAGTAAAACTGTAAAAGGATTCATTTAGTGGTATAAATTTACTGTTTTCTTAAAAAACGCAAATGAAGATGAAAAAACTGCAAAATGAGACTCTGAGACAAACTTTAGCCTATCACTGTCCCAAAATAAATGAAGCAAATATAAAAAAACTCATGGTATTAGAATTGAGGGATGTTTTCTCTTGCCATACGAGCAGTTTCGTTACTGTTGGGTGAATTTAAGGACATTTTAAAGATAATTTATGACACTATGTTTAGCGATCTAAAAATAGATCACTGGGCGATAATGGGTTAATGCAGGAAAAACATCTAGAATCCTCGTAAACCTAGCTTAAAATTGCTTTTCAAAGCGCTGGAATTTCCAGGAGAGAAAACCCTGAACTCCCTAATTTCTAGAGAGGATTTCAAAAAAGGGTTACATTTATATGTCAATTGCTGGGATGAAATATATTTCAAAGTTGTCAAATATGAAAATGTTGTATCACGAAAAATGGCATTGTTAGTAGATGTAACATATTTTTTAAAATTTTGATCTTTCAATATTTTTTTGAAGTAGTTGAACTTTTTTAAAGTAGTTGGAACTAGTATTTGGTGAAAAAAGTAGTTAAACTACTAGTTCAACTACTCTAAACCAAAAGAAGTTGAACTACTAATTAACTAGTAGTTTCAACTAGTAGTTAACTACTTTTCAACTACTTTTAGTTAACTAGTGCCGAACATTAGATATGGGTATAAATGTTACATAAGGAGAAATCGAAATTACTTTATACTTACTTAAAAAAGTACAAAACTAAAGCATGGGATTAAAATCATGTTTCAAGTAATTATTTGAAGAAATTTAGTGAAACTCCATATCAAGTATCCTTTACTTTTTTTTCTGGAAAGGGGAAACTTCCTTTGTGTTTAGTTTTACCTGCAATTACAGCCCCAGTAAGGATCTTTGAATTTTTCTCAATATGATCTCTGAGGGAAGGAAATACGAGTCAAATTTCTTCTCTTCTCTCAGTCTTTATAACTTTACTTTACTCAGTATCTTCTTAAAAAAAACTCTCCTTTTATGTTTCTTAACTTCAATTTGAATTGATGTGCGTCCATTAACCTTAGTTCGAAGATGAATAAAGAACACTTGATACGAATATTTACTTCTTTTCTTGGTATTGTCGTCTCAGTTCTCCAAAACTCAACTACATCCTTTTCTTGTTTCACCATTTCAGAAAAAACTGAAAAACTTCATTCAAAATCTATATACTTGGGAGGAGCATTTTAGAACCCCCTTTTTAATAGTTTCCAACCTTTCCTATTTGAACACCTTTTTTAAGAATTGGTGGTATATAAGAACAATTCTATTTGAATGCCTTATTGTGTTTTGTTTTTTTAATTTCAAATCATAAAAATGATTTTCCTTAACGTACTGATGTTTTTAAAGTGTGAATGTAGCTAGATTTCTGGTTTAATAAAGATCGATGATTACTTCCGGGAGTTCAATACTTCAATACAAATTCTAATTCAGCATTCTATAATACATAGGTTCCCAAACTTTTCGAGTTCCCTTTCTAAAAACAAAGTTTTCCATCGCCCCCTTACAAATATTTGCCTTTAATTTGCTTATATTTTATAGAATTTTATACAAACATTTTGTAATAAAAAGTAACTTATAACCACAAATAAAATAAAAAAGTTAAAAGCTAGTACATATGGACAATATTTCAAAGGTTAAGTTTTCTATGCAACTTAAAATTTAATTTGAAATAATTAAGTAATATTTCTACTTTTTATCAAAAGTTTTGATTTAAAAATAATTCTTTACCTATTTCTGAATGAACTGAAACTTTAGTCTACGTCCAAAGGAAATTCAGTTTACGCTGCTAAAAATTTCCTAAATTCATCCTAAAAGTTATCAAAATTTTGACTTTTCAATCCATCGATAGAAGAGGGGTCTGGGGGTCCTCCCCCATGAAAATTTTTGAATTTAAACATGTTAAATGGGGATTTTAAGCTACTTTTACCTGTAGTTTTATAAAATATTTTTTTCCATAAAAATGACATTGAGCACTAGTTTAAAACTAGTCATTTAATTAGTAGCCCCCTTTTATTCTAATTACGTCCCCAATTTCTTTTCAACTCATCAAAATTGATTTATTTTTGAAATGAAATTCCATAACAAATTTTTTCCACAGTGTTTTGAGTCATCTTATGCTTGTATAATTTTCATCGATTTCTGTGAGTTTAGCCTGAGAACGGTTTTTTTGTTAGAGAAAATATAGCAATTTTTATAAGAAAAAGTGTCTTACTCTATCTGGACGACCATCATAATTAGAAAGAATACTTCATTTACTTGACAAAAAAATTAAAATCTAAAAAATATAGCTATCTCTTAGACCCTATAAGGGTCTCTCTTAGATTATAGGGTAAATAATCAAAAGTTTTCTTTCTTGATAAATCATGAGTTGCGGTGTGAGAAAGGGTATTGTCACGAAGAAGGGCAATATTCCTAAAAAATTCTTTCCGAAAGATGTTTTAGTTTGAATATATTGACCTCCTCGATCTTTTGACTGACTGCAGAAGAGTACAAATACGAATTCTAAAGCTTGAAATGTCATGCAAATAATGTAAAAATGAAGATGCAGAGATGTGAAAAAAGATTCAAAGAAAGTAGAAAAAATAACTAAATACATTAGTTCATTTTTGATGAGAAAAACTTACTATCTGGACGACCACCATAATTAGAAAGAATGCTTCATTTACTTGATAAGAAAAATTAAAATCTAAACAGCAGTACTTCATTCTTTGATGGGATTATCGAGCAAAAAATTTGAAACAATTTCCTCTCACGCATTGATTTCTCGATCGGATAGGGTGGGTTGGGGTAAAGGGGGTCTTGGGGTAAAATGGGTCAGTTTTAATTAACTCGATATAAATCAAATTTAAATTGAATTATTTTTGCTTATTTTCTTTGTATTACAATCTTTTATCTGTTGGCAACATTTTCCGACTATCAAAAATTTAGATTCATGAATTTAAGAACTGAAAAAACATTTTCTTTGAACGGTAAATGGTTTTGTTGAAAAAACAGGGTTTACCAACTTCCAAATACAAAAATTGTAATAAATTACAGCAGACTTTTGTAATATTTTTCCATAAAAGGAAGTCTGAGAGACATTTCAAGCTAATCAGCTTAGAAAAATACAAAATATTTTATCTTTTATAACAATATTTTGTACTTGGGGTAAAATGGGTCATAGTTAGGAGGCCTTCTGTATTAAGTAAAAACAATGTTTTTAACTTATTTCCTTCAAATATACATTGAACTGCAAAGAAGTTTATATTTTTCTCCAAATGAAGTATTCTAATTACTACATTTGAACAATGTTCATTAACTTCGGACATTTACAATTTCATTAAAGTACAACTTAAAACAAATTTTCATTACATTTTAATATTTATTGAACTGTTTTGCAGAGTTTGACCTAAATTACATACGGCAATTTGAAATTTTTCAAAAATTTTAATTTTGAAGTGTTTAACAGGGGGTCCCCTTACCCCATAGTTTTAGCATGGTTGGGGTAAGTGGGACCCTTTATTATGATGTAAGTGGTTCTAGAGGGTCCCATATGATACAGGAACTACTACTGAAGACATGGGCGGATTTTAAGGAGGTTATAGGGACAATTTCCCCCAATATTTTCAGAAAATTTCGATTTATAGTAGCAAGTAGCAGGACCTGTTACTCACCACTTCAAAATTCATTAAAATCTATAAATAGTTTGATCGATCTTTTATATCAAATTTGCGTTTTAATTAAGTTTAATGGTGAATAAAGTGAAATATCTCATCAATAGTGTTCATTCTCATTTAGTGTGTGTGATTTCTTTTTTTATCTTGCAATATGTATTAAAGTGCCAAAATAAATCTTAATCAACCTCATTATGTTTTTTCAACACTATTTTATATGCTAAAGTAAAACATATCCCTTTGGACTTTCAAAACATTCTTTAAAATATGTACTTATTTTGCTTTTCATTCTATTCTTACCTTGTCATATTGATTTTGATGTGAGTGTATTTCTCACTCATGGATACAGTTACAATAAAATATTTTATATTGAAATTTACTGTACTTTATCAAGTAAGACCCACTTACTTCCTTTTAAGTTTTGCTTGCTTTAAATATAAATAAAGAGGGGGTGACCCACTTATTACCCCATCTCTTGGGGTAAGTGGGTCACCCATCTCATTTTTGATAAAAAAGACCAGTTAAGAAAAATGTAAAGCTTTATTTTAGAAACTACTCATAAATTTTTGTTTATCGATAGACTCTTTAACGAAATTAGTCAACAAGTACAAAATAAACCCTTTGAAATTTTTTCTATAAAGCTCCAAAAATGTACTAGGCCAAAAAGGGGTCCCACTTACCCCAAGTGACCCTACTCATTTTTGAGAATGTGCAGATACTCAAAAATAAAGCATCATGTACTCATTTTTTAATTCGTCCATGACATTCTTATAAAGAGGATGCAATGTGTTACAGTTATGATGACCATATAGCCACGCTACTATGACGTGGGAAATAGACTAGTAAGTTGAGTGTGACGCCACAACGTTGTGTAACACGTTATCACACCAACTTAATGTTGCTTTTGATATACTCCAAATATTTCAGTTTTCAAATCTATATAAAAATGAATGTTTGTCTGTCTGTATGTATGTCCTTTATAGTTTTAAACTTTTCGAACCTACTTTAACTATTAAACTATACCAAGTTGATCTACTCGCTCCAGGGAAGGTTTCTGAATAAAATAATTTAAAATCGAAGCGTTCCCACAACTTTTTTGGTCAATTTTATGCTTAAAACTCATATTCCATGCCTGACTTCAGGGCAAAACCACATTGTTGTAAATATAACAAGAGAAGATGTAACATTAATTGTTGTAGGCATATTCTCGATTGTTGCAGATTGACATCGATTGTTGTAGTTTAAAATCCATTGTTGTAGCATAAACACATAAAAGTGGCTCCTTTATTTAACTATTTCCACATTTGGACTGGCGAAGCCCATCTGTAACACAGCAGAATAAATTTTAAAAAATGGACTGGCGAAGCCCATCTGTAACACACCAGAGTATTTTTTTTAAATGGACTGGCGAAGCCTATCTGTAACTCACCAGATGATATTTATTAAAAGACTAAAACCCGGGCAAGCCCGGGTCTAGCGCGTCAGCACTAGTATAAACTAAAAATAAGCAATTTGAGTGGTGACTATTAAATTGTTTGAATCTGAGTATGTCTGGTGTTTCAAAATTGAAAGCATTCATATTTGAGACAAAAAGTTTCATACCAAAATGATAACATCGATGTACTCAAATTTAGAGCTGTCATTTCTCTCAGCGTAGGCTACCTAGATAAAGCTTCCCGCAGGGGGTCAACATTGCTCCAAACTCGAAAACCCCCGCTCGAAAAATTTAAATGCTTGAAGACGCCCCCGTAATCGATGCTGCACGCCCCCCCCACCGATAACGGGGAGAGAGAGAGAGGGGCGGAGAAAAGATGGTGGAGTGGATATTTAAGCCTTTCAACTCTGGCTCAAAAATCGCATAAGTGACCGAAACGAGGCCCATTGTCTGGGCGGTGCTGCCGCAGCGATTCTATTGTCGCGGCGGGAGCTCTGCGGAGTCGGCGCGATCTGGAGGACTCCGGTGAGGGAGATAGGAGGAGACACAATCGCCCCTTCTTCAAAATTGAACCTGTTCAATTTTTTTTTCTTTTCGCGAACTCGAGGCCAACTAGTTTCATCTCTCTCTTCCTTGTGTGTTTTCCTTTTTTTTGCGGCTGATCGTAGCGGTGGATATGTATTTCTGAGCATTTGGTATCGGTCATTCTTCATGTGTTTTTTATTCATTCGAAAGGGTGAATTAGAGAGAAGGTAGTATTGAGAAAGGGGGTTTGGGACGTGTAAAAATTCCCCCTGAACTTGTAAGTATTTTATCTAAATAATAATTAAAAAAGAATTTGTACTTAATGGTAAAAACAGTACCATATACATATATACAGGGTGCCTCAAAAGGTTTGTGTCAAACTGAACAATCAGATCTGGCATGCCATGAAAACCAAGATTTTCAAAGGAACTCATATCCGCAAATGAAAACTGTGTCCGCTTGAGGACAATGTTCGCGGGCGAAGGGAATATTATTTTATATTCTACGGAAAACTTCAATTCGTATTCGTATTCGTATACGGAGAGGGCACGTATTCGGAGAGGGCACCCTCGAAATCCCCATAAAACCAAATTTCATTAATGCCTTCTCTTAATTAGCAGGAACAAACATCTTTTAAACTTTCCAATTTCAATTCAATATTTTCAGACAGTCTTCAAACTAGAAAGTTGCCGACAGGAGCTCCTATGAAAATCTCCTTTGTCATGGAATGACAGACCTGCATGTTAAGTTTGGCACTAACCTTTTTAGACACCCAAGTAGGTCTTTTCAATTCATAAGCTTTCTTCCGATAACAATGCTTTAAAGTCGAGAAAAAGCACGTGAATGAAAACGTTTATTGTTTAAAAAGTAACGATGACGTCAACAATCATACCATCAACTCCATTGCTTTCCAACAATGTTTATCGTAAGACGACGTCACATCCCAAACTCTTGGCGTTTTCGCGTGCTTTTAAAAAGGGGATTTTTGTTAATTTTTTGGAAAACAAAAAATTTCTCGATCGGCCTCAAATTTTGGATAGTTGCTTATTTTTGCAAGAAGAATCGATTAAAAAATATAAAACAAATCATGCAACTTCCTCATTGAATATCGGTAAAGTAAAATGAATTTATTACATCCTGTTTACATGAATAAAACTTTTTAAAATAATATGTTTATTAATTGATTCTCGTTACCTTTAAAATAAGTGAATTTCCATCAATTAAATAATTTTTTAGTTTTAGAGGGAGTGGAAAAGTTTGTTTTGTATGAGATAATCGTAACTCCCCCTAAAAAATTACTGACCTCTTTACATGTTATGTTGTTTAGTTCTTTAATTTTGACGAATATTTTAATTTAATTGAAAATGATACACAGGACTATTCGAGGGAAAAAAACGTGTAACCTTATCGCTCCCTCCTGAAAACCCATAACCCTCTTTAAAATTTTATGAATTCTTATTTTTTTAAATCCTATGTAAATGTGGATTAAAACGATTTCAATGATATTACGAGTTTTTTACATCAGAAATTCGTAATTACTTACGGCCTTTGTGCCGTGAAGCTCGATGCCAGTGAAAAATAATATTTAATTTTTGAACATATGACTTCAAAGGGACCTATTTAAAAAAAAGGTATAATAAAAAGAAAAGTGGTATCAAATAAATTGATGCTTATTGTGTATGCTATTATTTTTTATACATTGTAAACTGTTTACTACAGGCCTTTAATTGTCAGTAAATGTTTTTAAAACTCAATATAGAAAATTCAAATTTCCATTAATCTCTTGAGAAAAGAATCCCCAACTCCCTTTTCGTATACGAGCTAAAACTTCAAACGTATTCAACTAAAACCTTAAATCATGGGGAATACAACGATTTTTCAAATTTAATTTATTTCCATAGAGCTTCTTTTAAAAATACTTTGCATTGTGTACATACAAAAGAAATTTTCATGTTTTTGTGTAAAGTCAGGAAACAGTTGTAATTCACCGCGCTCTAGCGTGCCAACACCTCACATTATAAAATTAAAATTAAATAGTGCATTTTGTAAGAAGTTAAATGTACTTTCATTTGGTATAAGCTATTTGTCGATGACTTGAATTTATTTAGAGCTGTAGTGGGGGAAATCGAGCGTTCACCACTTTTTTGTAGAAAAGCAAAAAAAATAGCTTCATTTCAAAATGCTATAAAAGGTAGACCGCTCCTCGAAAAATAAAAATGAACCAGTGCATCTTATAGAAAATGTTACGTACATTAATTCGGTTTCATGCTATTTTTCTTTAAATGAATATTTGTTTAGAAAATCTATGAAACACCGAACAAAAGAGCAAAAATTTGAGATTTTTTCAATTTGTGATGTGAAGATGACTTTCAAAATTAAAATAAACTTGAAATTCGGATTTAGATATGCGAAAACATATAAATTTGTTTATTAAAACAATCCCATAATTTAATATATAAATTTAAAAAATTTATTGAAATTCCTCCTAAAACACCCAATATTTCATAAAAAAATTAAAGATTTATTTTTTTAAGCATGCTTAGTCATCAATTCATCCAAAACAACCCATTTAATTGGTAATACACCGGAAATAAAGCGCAGATTGCAGATTAAACAACCGCAAAAGTCCGTTTGGTCTGCAAGCCGCAACAGTTTTATCATTTATCTTTGCTTCACTCCCTCCCCCTTCTCAAAAAGTTAAAATGGAAAGCACGTTGTTTAAAAAAATTAAATTTTCTTTCGCATGGTATAAAACTTTTGTTGATAACATGAATAGTTTTCATTTTGTAGAGGGTAGAAGCGCGCGTTTTTCTTTTTTTGTGGAAAGGTAAAAAAAATCGATGTTTTCAGCACGCTCTAGCGGCAAAACCACTCTTCAGAAAATCAAAGTTGAGTGGCTCATTTTGTAGTAAATTTTGTTTACTTTGTAATTGAAATTATCTTCGAGAAATTTATGGTTTTTGAAATATAAGCGAAGAATCGAAAAAATTATTGATTTTTTTTCTATTTTCGATATGAAGCCGACCCCCCACGTGAAAGCAAACTTCAGATTCGTAATCAGCGTCCCCGAAAACATATAAAACTTTCACTTTTCAAAAACGTCACTTTTTAGCACCGTTTTCCTGGGTTTAATAACTTGGTTTGTGACTTGTCCTACCCTACCTTTAAAAACAAAAATAGAAATCATAGAGTAGAGTATAATTAGTATTTCAAACAGGAATTATCTTGCTAGACACATAACAAGTTGAAAAAAACTGTTTGAAAACATGCTAATTAAATTATAATAAATTAAAAAATTAATTTTATTAGTTGTTTTTCTCAACGGAAATCCTTTTAGAAGGTAACCAATTAAACTTGTTACAATAAATTCATATTTTTAGATTCAAAGTGTTTAGGTTTGTTAACACCTAAGACTATTTTCTCTCTATTCTAAAAAAAAGTTTTTGGTGAACGGTTTACAGAGAAAGGCTTTTTAATTACTGAACCGAATGACACGTATAAGGTATCAAAATGTCCGGATTCTTTCCGGATTTCCGAGTAAGCCCTTCGATTTTTCAAAAAAATTCTCAATTTTAAAATATTTCCATTTTTTTAGATTTCGGATAAGGTCGCAGTTACAAAGCCAGAAACTATGAATTTTAAAACAATTGAAACATATTTCACTGGTTTTTTTATTATTCAAAATAATCATCTTTCTATTTATAACACAAATTTAAAAAATATATTTTGGGTTATTTTTAACAATATTTATATTTTTGTTGTTGTTCAAACGGTTTTAATTACATTTAAATATAATTATTTATATTATAATTAATTAATATCTTATTTTTAAATAATAAATTGATATTTTTATATTTATATTTGTCGTAGTGGCAACGAGACAACCTAATCATTACTATATTTACAATAAAATATAAACTCGCTTTCGGAAATTTTGAACTTTTGCATTTATTTTTTATAATAAATATTACTTTTTATATCTTTTTGCAGGTATGTTTTTAAGGTAGTAAAATGTAACTTTTTATTTCATAATGCCAAAACGCAAAAAAAACCTAGATAACACGGGTGAATATTTTAGAAATAAAGATAAAAATCGAAAATGTTAAAAGTCTAGACATTCGTGTCATTGCTATGAAACTGATACAACTTCGACGTTTGTTTGTTCTAATGAAGATAAAATTCTAAATTTTCGCGATTCTTACGATAATTACTACATTTTTTACAACCATTCGATAAAAATCATAACAAATTTTAAAAAAGTTAAATTTATTCCTGAGATGTCTCAGTGCTTCTTAAAAAACAGTACCTTGGGGAAATAGTAAAAGAATGTTTACATTGCTCTGCTGTTAATTTTATTGGAATTATAGGGCGATCCGCCAATTCATGTTACCATAATGGAGGAACTGTTAAAATTCCGCCACTGAATAAATATCCGTCATTTTTGAAAGAATACCCCGGAGAAGTATACTACCCCTGCTTTAAGACTGTTTTATAAAGTGAGTAAGTGCAGTGAGCTGGGTTTTGTGTGGATTGCGAAAATTTCTGCGCAAGCACTTAACGGGGGTTGGCGAGCGATAGCGAGCAGGGGGCGGTAGCCCCCTAGTACTTAAAAAATAAAGTTTTATCATAAAAGCCAATAAAATTGTCTCAGAAATAAAATTTAAATTATAAGAGTGTAGTTTTGGAGAAAACTGGCAATCAAAACAAGATCAATTGTTTTTGTTTTATCATCATTAATTATTTTTTATGGTGGCTTAACGGGGGCACATTTTCCATATTAATTAGGGAATTTTAATTTTGTTAACTTATGTAGCCCACTCTGTTTTTTACAAAAATAGCAGGAATTATTGGCAAAAATCCTATAAGAGATTATGAACTCAGAAATCCAAATAAGGGTCACCTTTTTACTATAATTTTATCTTTTCTTCAATCAATTTTATGGAAATTAACGGATAACTGCAGTTAATGCGTGAAACCTGAAATGCCTGAAACCGGTAAGGTATCTTATTTTTAATTGAATCTTGTTTTAATTGAACTTATTAAAAATGTTGTTATAAACTCAAAACACGCATGGCCAGGCATGTTAGCTATGTATAAGCACTAAACATCTTCGGATTGGGTTTAATTAAAACAGCAAATGGCTTTTTCTACGTTTATTTTTTATTAAGATACAACGGTGGTAAAAAAAACTAAATCACCTTAAAATTTCACATTATTTCTAGTTTCCGTGAAAGCTACAGTAAACTAATTAACATAGAATGTTACTGAAACTATTTAAAAGTTACCTAATTACCTGCTATATAAATAGAAATGTAATGCTTTATTTTATTAAAGAAAAACGGGAATTTAACTTAAAACACATTAAAATTTTTAAGTTTCATTACTGGTCAACTCTAATACTCGAGTGATTTGGTAGCACAAAGGGCATAGGCGTAGCGACGGGGGGGGGGCACGTGCCCACCCCCCAACCGGTCAAAAACTTTTTTTATGATATCGACGAAAAATCAGAAGTTAAAAAAATCAGATAGTTTAAAACGTCAATTTTCAAGTTACTTCATTCCAGACCTTTTAAGCTCTTTGCGGTTGTAAACTGCCATTCATTTTTTTAACCCGTTTAATGTATAGAATCCATGAACGGGTCCAGGGTAGGCTTACCATACGTCCTGGTTTGCCCAGGACAGTCCTGGGTTTCGGAGGCTGTCCTGGGAAATGTCCTGGATCCCAAAATGTCCTGGGTTTTCGTAATTTTAAGACTGGACACAATTTTTGTTAAATTTTGGATAACAGTTTTCAAACTGCATTTGTTTACCTACTTCTACGTAAATAACCCTACGTCCGGGTTTATCCCGGACAGTTTGGGGTTTTTAGAGCTGTCCACGGTAATGTCGGGGTTTCATACATTTAAGATTTCCCAGACAAAAATCCTGACCAATCTGTTTAAAAATTGCATTTAATTACATTTACTTAAGTCTAATTACTTCTCAAAACTTACTTTCAGATAATTTTATGATAAAAATTACGTCAATCAAACAATTTTTGAAAAGTAATGTAAAATGAAAATATAAAATGTCATATTTCTGATTAACGTTTATTAGTTTGAACAGTGTTTTCTTATAAATTGATGAAAACTTCCACGACCTGAAGAGTAATTCACTCTCTTCTTCGGAGATCATCATGATGCTCTCCGAAGAAGAGAGTGAAACGTATGGAAATAAATTCCAAGAAACACGGCCCTCCATCCCGGAAAATGGAATAAATTAGTGTTTTCTTAGTTTGTAATCTTTGGTAGTTTTATAGAGCACTTATTAAGAAATTTTAAAAATATGTCCTGGGTTGGACCCGAGAAAATATGGTAAGCCTAGTCCAAGGGGGCCTTGGGTTCCCACCCTCCGAGAAACCCTAACAGATAGCGTAAAACCCTTTTTATTAATAAATTTCAAGACATTTTCTGGGGGAGAACAGGAAAACTCCCGAACCCCCTTTCAAATTTTGTCACCTATTTTATAGTGTTTTATCTTGAAAATTCTGACGCTTAGAAGAAACGGTTCTTTTTTGGGTGTTCTTCAAAAAATTTCAAAACAGATAAAACACATGTTTAAAAAGGCATAATTCAAAAAATTTTCCGGAGCAGGACCCCCTACCCCCTCGAAAATCAAGAGTATTTTCTTCCCTTTTGAATTCTGTGGTTTACTAAGATTCAAAATAAGCGGAAACTTTACTTTCAGAGGCAAATTTTGAAAATTTTTCGAGAGAGAGAGAGAATGCGTAGTTGAAAATTTGCCCAGCAATCTGACAATCGTGGGTAGTTCAAATGTAAGTTCACAATTATGTTTTAAGTTTTGAGTTTTTGGTCATTTTTTTGAAAAACAGACAAAAAACCCAAGATAAAATCTTCACATTTTTTTCGCAAATTTTTATGATGAACTACTATTGTTCGAGATGTAATACCACAGGTTTCATTTTTTTATCACCCCTCATTCCGGAGTAGTATTTTTTTAGGGTCAGGCAAGTGTTATAATGTTGTTTTTCCTGCATTTTGAAAATAGCTATTTCTCTACAACCCCTTAACTCAAACACATGAAGTTGGGCTCATTTTGTTCGTAACTGTATTTTCTTTAAATTGATATGCATTAAGAACAACTTCCTTTCCAAAAATTTGAAGAAAAAGTTAAATTATAAAAAAATTAAAAAATTTTTGAAATGTTTAAAACAAAAAAATTCATTGCCTTTTATCGTCGATAATCAGGCCCGTATTAAGGGTTTTTGCCGCCCTGTGCATATCGATTTATTGCCGCCTCCCTATTTCGTTTTGTGTTTCAAGTAAATGCCCCTTCCCCATAGGCGGATTTAAGGGGGTGCAACGCACCCCCAACTTTTTTAGAAAATTCCATTTTTATAAGGGAAAATCATGTTTTCAAAGTCATCAGGGATAACTTGCACCCCCAAGTTTTCCAGTATGCACCCCCAGGGTTCACCCTCTAAATCCGCCCATGCCCTTCCCATTTGACTTTTTTAACTTCCTTTGACTATCACCATTTAACTCACCTTTCTCAGAAATAGTGGAATTTTCCTGTTTCACTCTCATAATGAATTTTTTTGGGGGATCTGGGGGTACCCCCTAGAAAATTTTTGAAAATATGCCCCTAGAAAACTGGGAATTTACTCATATTTTCTTCATGTGAAAACAGTGTGGTACATTTTTTTTTCAAAACTGTATAGTGTGTAGAATTTTGAATTGGTGTAATCTGCCTCCCCCCAAATTTTTGCCGCCGTGTGCTACAGCACATGTTGCACATGCCTAAATACGGCCCTGTCCATAATATACATTGACACCAAATATCAAGTCTAAAGTTGGATTTAATCACATTGGGCATAATGAAATTCCCTGTATATTTGGTAGGTCCCTTAACAACCCTCTAATCTATAGTAAAAGAATGATAAACTCAAAAAAGTTCGGAAGATTTCTTGAAAGGGTTCATATGATTCAAAGGCATGCAATAAGTTTAACGCACATAAGCTGTAAAACGTTTTTAAGCTAATTTTCTCTAAAAATCTTAGATCTTCCAGAAAAGAGGTGGAAGCTTTTTAAATTAACTATTTCTATTTATAAAATTCCTTAGAATTATTATTATGTAGGGGAGAGTGGGGCACATTCGCACAAAAAATGCATTTCGGCATATTTCTCTGGATCTAGATGAGATATTGAAACAAACTAGGATTCAAATGAAAGTTAAGACCTTTCCCGATATTTTAGAACGATAATTGGTCGCATTCATCAAGATTTTCTAACCTATATCATCAATCTAAAAAACGAGAAATATCTTGCGATGAGGCACATTCGCACTGTCCGAATCTGCTCTATCTTTTGGTGAACGAATGTGCCCCATCTACCAGTTCAAGCTTACCACGTCTCAACAAGATATTTATAATTAAAGCAGGGGAATAAAACCTTTCTAAAAATTTACTTTAGTAGTGCCTCTACTGAGTAAAATGCTGAATGTCCACTTGAGAGTTATTTTTGATTGATATTTTACGCCAACAAAATGACAAGAAAATTTACTTTGCTGTTTCTAACGCTAGCAAATTTCTAGTACGTATACAACAAAACGGCTCAGGGCTTTGAAAATTCATGAAGGAGGTGGTAGTCATGCTTCAATCTACTGGTATTTTTTTTTCAGATTTTTAAATTAATTATTACTAGGGGTAATGCCGTCTGTCCGAATGTGCCCCATGTGCGAATGTGCCCCACTCTCCCCTATCTGTTTTTACTTTCTTTCGATTTCACACGGCTCGAATTCTCAAAACACATTAACCCATTTTATCCCAATTTATTTATTTTCCTCAAATTTGAGAATAAATACATTTTCTAAGGTTAATTAAACCTAAATAAGCTAAATATAATAAAATTTAGGAAAAAAAATATATTTTATATTAGAAATCTGACCCGTCCTCTAAATACAACACTGGGTTAAGATGGCCACCAAATGAATCAAATTTAAACAAATAAACACTTAACCCGCCCTTTCCATTAACCTCTTTCCACTAGATACTTTGAAAGCGTTGGCGTATTGGCGAAGATTCGTCACCCCCTTGCGCTATAGAATGAAAAGTTTTCTAGGTCACCAAAACTAAAATTTTCAAAAAATATGATTTATTAATAGAAATTAAGATCATTAATAACGCAAATTGTAGTTAGTTACACACAAATTTTAAATAGTTTTTATTATGACTACGGTGAAATTCATAAATTATAAAGGCTTTTGAGGGTTGCCTTTCAATTTTCAAATTGTTAAACATTTTCCCCTTTTTGTTGTTGATTGTGACAAGAAAGAAGGTAGGAAATTTGAGAAAAAATTATAAGGAATTTTAAATTGAAATAGTAGTTAATATAAAAAGCTTATACCCCTCCTTTTGAAAGATCTAAGATTTTAGAGAAAATTAGCTTAACAAAGTTTTGCATCTTATGTGCGTTAAACTTTTTGTATGTCTTTGAATCTTATGAACCCTTTCAAGAAATCTTACGAACTATTTTTGAGTTCATCATTACTTTACTATAGATTAGGGGTTGTTAACTTTCATTCAGTAACATTTCAGGGAATTTCATTTTCCGAATGTGATTAAATCCAAATTTAGACTTGATATTTGGTATCAATGTATTGTATATTATGGACGATAAAAGGCAATTAAATTTTTGTTTCAAAATGTTTTTTAAATTTTAATTTTTATTTAATTTTTTTTATTTTTCACTTTTTTTTAAATTGTGAAACTTTTTGGAAAGGAAGTAGTTCTTAATGCACATCTATTTAAAGATAATAAAGATACAACAAAATGAGCCCAATTTCATGTGTTTGAGTTAAGGGGTTGTAGAGAAATAAGTATTTTCAAAATGCAGGAAAAACAACTTTACAACGTTTGCGTGACACTAAAAAAATTGCTACTCCCGAATGAGGGGTGATAAAAAAAATGAAACCTGTGGTATTACATCTCTAACAATAGTAGTTCATCATAAAAAAATTGCGAAAAAATTGTGAAAATTTTATCTTGGGTTTTGTGTCTGTTTTTCAAAAAAAAATGACCAAAAACTCAAAACTTTAAGGCGTTTGAGGGTAGGGTTAATATTATCCAATTTGGATAAAATTTCGCATTTATCGTTTTTTTGTCCATTGCAAAAAAGTTAGGGGGTGGGAGCAACTTATTTTTAACTTTTTAAAAAACCTATACTGTTAAGGGCCACCCTAACGGATAAGTGAAAACGGAAATGTGTTTGTCTAAACCAGTGTTTCATAACGTGGGGCGCACACCCCAACGGGGGGCAATACCATTTTCTAGGGGAGCAATTTGAAAATTTTCAACCAAATTGCCCCCCGGTGGGGCCAATCCAGGGGGAAAATAAAAAAAAACTTTTTAAAAAGAAGTTTATCAAACTCTGGTCCTATTATCCTATCTGACAATGTATGTCTGAAATCTGGACCAGTATGTATCAAAACCAAGTTGAGAAACCCTGTTTTTAGAGCCTAATTTCAAACCTTTTCTGGGGGAGGACCCAAGATATCTTTGTTTTTAGAACGCTTATATTTGAAACTTTTTTACATTAGGTTCATCAAAATGCAAATCTTACTTAAAAATTTATATCCAAAATTTCCCAACTAGGGGTACCAAACTAGTTAACCTGTTTCCTAGAGTCAAATTTCCGAAAAATTGCTGGGGGAGGACCCCCAGACTCCCCTTGGTACGTAGAACCAGACTCCCCTTGGTTGTAGAATAACTCACTCAAAAGCCATATTAACTTTCACAAGCTTGTGACCAAAACCTATTAAAAATTTTGTATCTTGAAATGTTATTATTAGTATATTAAAAGTTTAGATTAGTTTTTCTTTCAACCTTTGTAAACGTTTGATTGTTATAATTTCCTTAAAAATATCGTATAACCATATGAAAAGCAAATATAAAAAAAATATTTTTAAAAAATTTGTAAAAGTGGGAAATTAAATTATTATCAAATGCTCTAAAAAACCGTTGAAAAAATTAAAAATTTATGCGTGGTTTAGAAATATATCATAAACATAATATTTAAGATTTTTTTAGCTACTTTCTGAACGGTCCCTAAGACAGGGGGTCCACGGGGTGCGAAAAAATGTTGTCACGGGGTCCACGGGCCAAAAGTGTTTGGGAACCCCTGATATAAAGGTAAAATTTAAGATTTAAAGTTTATTTTAAATTAAATACGTAAATCAGTAACGACCGAAGCTATCATAAGAGCAAACACGGCATGAAAGCTATCATAAGAGCCCCAACGGCGCGTAAACTGGCTGAGGACATCCGCTCAGCTTGTCTTCCTTAACCCTTTATGTCCCAAATTATTTTTTTCAGAAAAATTGTGCTGTATATTTTTTATACGTATATAAGTACGTATATAAGTATAACGTACGTATATAAGTATATTAAGTATACGTATAAGCTTCATATTAACCCTAGTAGCACAGCTCGTCCCAAATATGTCAAGTTTACGTAACTGCAACTAGAAGTAAACGAAATTTGGCCTTACCTGACGAAAATTGGACGAATTTGGAACATTGGGAAGTGGGACTTACAAGTCCCGTCGGGGCATAAAGGGTTTTAAACAGGGGTATAGTTGCGTTCTATATTTTTTATCCCTGTCCTACATTTATTGTATTTTTCTACTTCTTAATTTGCATTTTAATTCGCCGGTATTCATAAGCATGAAAAATATGACCACTTTGAAATTTTTATGATATGCCCTATATTTTTTGCACAAATATTCTATAAATACAAATAAAATTTTCAAAAATTTCCCAAAAAAATTTTTTGTGTATTTTTATTCTATACCAACTACGTAAATTCAGTTTCATAATTTTTTTCCGAGTTATGGACTGGTTTCGGTTTCTTCAAGAGCTGCTATAAATTATAGCGGGTTTTAATTTGTTATTTATATGTTTGTTTGTTTGGTCAACTTTTTAAAAGGTGTCTTTTTCGACTCCTAATTTATTCTAATCCTCCTTATCTACATTTTCACATCTAAGCTAATAATAACTAAACATAAATAACTCTTTAAAAATGTAATAAAATCTATGATCATTATATTATTGTGTTTATCATTGTGTTATTGAATCTTACTCGGTTGAACCTCTCTCTCTTCTTTTGATTCGTTTACAGAACATAGAGAAAGAAATATTTTCGCCTGTTTCGTCTATAAAGATTTATAGTCACGTCTTTAATTCTTTTTATACCGAACAATTTGAATTGGCTATGTAGATTTTAGTTTCATTTGCTTGGAGATAGTACTATATGAAATCAACTTCATCTTTACAAGGTGTAATAATCAGCTAAATATAGGTAAGATACAGGTTTTTGAATACAGTGACAAGTGAAAACTCCGTCAAAAAAATTATAACAGCTACTTTTCTTGTGGTACAAGGCTTCGAGTTCCAGACGTTTTTATAATTTGTCAGATGATTTTTGTTACATATGTATCGAAATAGCGGTATTACAATTGCGGTTCCGTTTGTATTTCATTGTATTCCATTGGATGCTGTTTCATGACTCCAAGATATTTATAATATTTCAGATTACTTACTTTCCTTTTTTTTGCGGACAGTCCAAAACTGCTAGTCGCCTCCATAATCGTATAAGGAACTCTCCCCCGTAATATCAACTCAGCGCCCCACCCCTCCCACAGAATGGACCAAGCCCCCTCAAAAAACCGTATCCAGCCGGCTTACGGTGGCAAGTTCATCAATCCCGATCCAAACTATTTCCATAACTTCCCTCGCAGAGATGGAGAGAGTCTTGAGGAATCTGGACTGAGGGGGGAGCGCGAGTATCGATTGCAAAAAAGATCCCCCAGTCCATTGAGACGGAGGGTTGCCATAGCAACGACCTACATCCGTCCTCTGATCGAACACTCGGGACGGCCGTCTCTCATTAGGCTTGAGAAGGGCTCAAATGAGCAGTGGAGAACCACATGTTGAGTCTCGAGTCATCGATTTCGGATAGTAAATGCTTGACAATTTTAACCACACCACCCCCTTTCGGCGAGGGGGCTGAACTGGACTTCACCTTCATCTCACCCCTCATCCCCCCTCTTCGAGTGATTTCGATCCGATTGGAGGATGAAAGTATGGGTTTCGAACGGGGAGATGAAAAGGCATGGTCAGCTATATTGATGTGGTTGCGGTGTGTTATGCAGTCGCCGCTAAATAGGTTGAAGAAATACCCACTTTCTTGCATATTTCGAGTTACCTATAATTAACCGTTTTATTCCTAAGGCACTCGAGATTACTATTCGATACTATGGAAACTTTGCTGCGGGTTGAAAGGGTGAAAGGATTAAAGAGGAAGGTTTTTATGAACCATAAGGGAGAAGGAAATCGGTCTATAAAGTATATAGAAGCGGATGGTTAGTTTGTTACTGATATCTCTATTTAGTGGGACCTATTGGTTACACTATACCGTTCTATACTTATACCCATATATATTTTTAACGCCTCTGAGAGCGTATTTCACGCAGTAAATATTAGAAATTTGCTTTAAAAAACTAGTTAGGCGTATTTTCACGCTATGAATTTTCACAAAAAAGCGGTAGTTTTTATTGCAAATGGAAATGATTGAATTGATTTCGAACCCGTTTTTATATTTCATTTAGAATGTTAAATGTGAAATAAATTATTTTACTTAAAATGTCTAATATTTTCTAAGTACTAATGCTTAATGCTATAATTGTTGTTTTCTATTTAATTTTGTAAATTAAAAAAAGTAAACGTTTTTTAAAAATTTGTCTCGTGTTAGTTAGAAAAACTGTTAGACCTCACCTATTTTCGTTTTCACGTATCATAGATGAATTTCACTCCTCCCAAAAAAGTCGAGGAGTATTTTTACTCCTCCAAAAAAAACTTGGAATAATACTACCTATACCTATTTTCACTTAGTTGCCTCGTTTCTAACTATTGCCTTATCGAGAAGTATTTCAGAGGTGTGGCCAGTTGTTTTGTTATTTTTATGGTAATAAAAAGGCTGTTATCTTATGTAGTTACTGCAGATCCAAGGATAGTAAAAGGGTCCCGTGCTTTTGAAAGCCGAAGTGATTGTTTTGGAGGGGAGAAAGGAAGGTGAGATAGTTGAACAAAAAGTAGAGACATTTGCTTGCTCATAGGAAGCCAATTCCTCCGTTGATTGGATGATCGGAAGTTCTGCGCAAATAAGATTTTCCCCCGAGTGTCGTTATTCGGTGATACTTATCGGCGTTCGTACTTTTTTTCCTAAATCATTTGTACTTTTCCGCGCTTTAATTGTTTACTAGACCATTCTTCTTGTTCCCTAATAGAGGATGATAAGTTGGCAAAAACGAATCGCAAGCACGCGGAACCCATCTCAGCTAGCTCTCAACAAAACCAGGAAGAATGGTTCCCTGTGAGAAATCAAATGTCTCTACCTCCTAAGTTTCATTCAACTACACTGCTGTGCAAAAATTAAGGACGGAACTGTTTTTTCAACACAACACCCGGGGGACCGTTCAAATATTACGTAAGCACTTTTTGTTCATTTTTAACCCCCCCTCCCCCCTTGTCAGCAAAGATAAGCAAACCTCAACCCCCCCCACCATAATGACGTAAAAAATTGCCGGACCCCCCCTCCCCCCGGAATTTTGACATCCCTATTAGTAAGTACTGTTTTTTTTCCTTAAAAATTAGGTGACTCGTACAAGGAGCTGTCCTTTTTGGGTGTAACCCTAAGGGTTCAAAAATGAGTCGAAACACTACTTTTCGGGGTTACAATTTCAAAATGTTAGGGTGGTCCATCTCCAGAAAAAAGTGCTTACGTCAGATTTCCTAATTCTATTTTTTTGTTACATTTATTTTTGGTTGAATTTTGAAATTAATTATGCAAGAAACAAGAGATTTTCGAAAATGCACCATCTTACGTAAGCATCACTCATATCCCCCCTCCCCCTTGCCAGCAAAAATAAGCAAAGAGCAAACCCCCCTCCCCCTTGCCAGCAAAAATAAGCAAAGAGCAAACCCCCCTCCCCCCTTGGGTGCTTACGTAATATTTGAACGGCCCCCTAGTAGAATTATTGTTCATCCATGAAAATCATTCCAAAAGATCTTCAATGAGTGAGAATACAGGGCCCGAGAACAAATTTTCCCTACCAATATTTTAAGGGGGTAAATGGGCCCTCCATTGATAATGGAGTTTTTTCACATTTGGAGCAGTGACAGAAACGTCTGTGTAAGAGGTATTTAACCGAGAAATTTAAGTTTTTTGCAATAAATATGATTATTCCTGAACTCAATGCATATTTTTAAACGTTTTTGCTGCTTTTAAATGGTATTTTTTAGATTTTATTGAGAGATATCGGTCTAATCATCATTTTCGGCAAGTTTTAGCTTCTGGGTCATTTTTGGTAAGTGGTAACTTACCGTCAACCATGTTTTTAGTAGGTCTCCCATGTGTCTGATTGCGTTTAAGTCTGGGGACCTGAAAAGTAACTTTATTCTTTCAATATTGTTACTTATGAACAACTTTGCGATAGTCAAATTGTGATTTTGTGCAGCTTTGTCGAACACATGTATGCTATTGCAGATAACAGTGAAAATTTCGGTGCTGTCTAAGGGAAAGGCCCAAATAAATGCATTAGTTTCTCAGAAAGAAAATTTTTTATTAACGTTAAAAAAAGGAATATTTTTACTGTTTATGGACTTATACGTGTCTAAAAGGAATCTGTAAAAATATCTCCATTATCTTTAAAATGAAGTTTAAAGAGATCTAATTTCTCCTTTGAATCTGTATTATATTTATAGAAATTTCAACACCCCCTATACTCAAAAGAGATTTCCCTGATGTCTGAAATTTCATATCTGTAGGGGAGGGTGGGGACGATTGTAACAAAATTTTTTATTTGATCTCAAACTAAGCCATTTTTTAGGTTAGAGTTATGAAAATTGGTATGAAAATAGGTTGATATATCCCAATTACAATTTTGTTATGAAAACCGTCCGGGGGACATGCATTGCAATTTAGTAAATAAAACATCGAAAATCGAAAAACATTACAATCGTCCCCACTTGAAGGGTCAATTGTAACACATATAAGGGTCAACTGTAACACAACACAAATTGATAAAAATAGATAGAAAAGCATTCAAATTTATTAAAAATTTATATTTTCTTGTTAAATTATAATTAAATACATAGACTAGAATGGAAATAATGAACTTTTCACTCAAATAATGAGTTTTAAATAATAATGAATGTTGATGAGTAAATAATAGTAAATGATTATTCACAAGGGCAATTAGGAATTCATAACTTAATTCCCCTGTAGTACAACGTAAAGCCCTGTATGGAGCGAGCGCCCCATCCAGGGCTTTAGTACAACGAACGTGGGACCATTTTTTTGCACGAAAAATGGTTCCTCTTAATGCCCTTGATCGAAAACTTTATTGTGTTGATTATAATCCACTTTAGGATTTTCATTTTTTATTTTCTTCTGAAAGAATCTGCATAACGTTACATGAAAAATATCGTGATTTTGAGCAACACTTCTAATAGAATTTTTAGACACCGAAACCTCAACAGCTTCTCCCTCCATATTTTCTAGACTAATCAGCCCCCTTTCAGTTTTCCTTTTACGTGATCTTAGCATCCTAAAACCGTAAAATTCATAATTATTTGCCAATATGAAGGGTAAGTATGAATTATAAATAAATACATCAAAAATACTTTTGAAACATGTTATTTTCTACATTAGGGTCAGTTGTAAAATGTTACAACCATCCCCGGCTGAAGTGTTACAATCGCCCCCACGTTGCCATTTTTAGTTCAACCCTCGTTTTCCGCGAAACTAACAACAGTATCATCTTGAAACTAAGCATAATAAGACTAGGATACATGTACATACAATACATAAAATCAGTGTTGTTGTGCTTTATACCTGCAGTGCAGGAGAAGGAAAGTTACACAAAAGTAGAAATTTACTTCGATGCTCGAAAAACACTCTTTTCTCAATTACACAGCCACAACTCAAATGTCAGCCTTGGCAATCTCTGATAATCTTTCATTCACCTGCCTTTTACGTACTGTCATCTCCTTTTCGCCCAGGCAGTCTTTCATTTTGAGGAAATCAAAGTGTTACAATTGCCCCGCGTTACAATCGTCCTCACCCTCCCCTATTATCATGACCCATTTGATTCTTTTAGAAGACCTTTCGAGTCAATAATTTCTCTTTATTAGTGAAAAATCAGCAGATAATCACAATTTGGCTTTCTCAAAGTTTTTCATAAGAAACAATATTGAAAGAATAAAGTTACTTTTCAGGTCCCCAGACTTAAACGCAATCAGACACATAGGAGACCTACTAAAAACATGGTTGACGGTAAGTTACCACTTACCAAAAATGACCCAGAAGCTAACACTTGCCGAAAATGATGATTAGACCGATATCTCTCAATAAAATCTAAAAAATACCATTTAAAAGCAGCAAAAAGGTTTAAAAATATGCATTGAGTTCAGGAATAATCATATTTATTGCAAAAAACTTAAATTTCTCGGTTAAATACCTCTTACACCAGACGTTTCTGCCACTGCTCCAAATGTATAATCCATTATCCATGGAGACCCATTTACCCCCTTAAAATATTGATAGGGAAAATTTGTTCTCGGGCCCTGTATTCTCACCCATTGAACATCTTTTGGTATGATTTTCATGGATGAACAATCATTCTACTAGGTGTTATGCTTAAAACACCGTTTCGTCCTTAATTTTTGCACAGCAGTGTATCTCAGTTTCTTTTCTCCCCTCCTAATTTTCAAAATCTCTAATTGCCTCAGTCATGGATGAGAGACAAACAGTCAGTGGATTTTGATGTTAAATAATTGTGTAATTTTCTGAGGGGATGCGTTCCTTCAGAAACTACGTCTGTGTATGTAGCTAAAGATACGCTATATAGGGTGTTTCAAAAGTCTATTTTGCTGCTTTTATTTGGAACCAATGTGTCCTAGGGTCATGTAAATAAGGTCTACCCCTAGGTAAGTGACCCTGGAGAATCCATATGACTTACGGCTCCTCTAGCAGCGTAATAAAAAGTTAAAAAAATTAATTTAAAAACTATAAGAGATTGATCAAAAACCTTAGTGATAGTATTGTTGCCAACGTTGTGAAGAACTCACTGAAAAAAATTTCATGAAAATACCTTGAATATTCGCGGAGATATTAGCATGTGAAAATAGCACTTTTTCAGACCTCAAAAAAGAAAAAGTTCGCAAATTTGCAATTTTTTCAGTGTTATTGTATAGTTTTGTGTTTTTTTAGTATAATAAAGGCAAAATTTAATCAAAAAATTAAAAAAACTCTCAAATTCTCAAAATAATTATACATTATATATCTAACATATTTTTAATTGCAAATTTTTATCATATTTCTTCATTTTTGTCATAACATAAATTACAGAATTTTTGGTTTACTTCCAAAAAAAATTTTGCGTTCATTTCTAAATTACAAATTATCTTCATTTTTAAATTATTTATATTTTTTTAATAAAAAACCTCACTTACTTACCTAGGGGTTGACCTTACTATCTTGACACAAGGATACGTTGTTTTCTAACTAAAGCCATAAAAATGACTTTTGAAAAGCCCTGTATGTTTAGTAGCAACAAAAAACTAATAATAAAATGTTCCTTTAGCAATTCGTTTTCTTTTAATCTAACAACTTCTTTTCTTAGAATCTAACTCTCACATAATTTCTTGAGAGAAGTTTCAACAACTTTTATTATTAATATGTAACTTCACAATAAAATAAGTAATTAACAATAAGAGTATTTTTAATTTACTGGAATTATCTTTAAAAGCAGGTATGAGTAAACCTCGGTCAACAGTTCCTTGTGTTGTCTACTCTACTATACCCTTTGCTTAAACTGTAAGAGTGAAACGTTGGAATATATAAATTTGGTTTACCATATCATAATAGCATAAAAATTTCTGTTCAACCTAAATTATTCAATTCAACTGCAGTTTATATATAGCTATCAGTTTAAAAACAACTCAATATTTTGTTTCAATTGAAGTGGTTATCGATTATTTTTACTGGGGTTTTTTTTCGTGTGATTCAACTATTTAAGTTAATGCAACCCTTCAATCATGAATAACAAAAATGAAGCTTTCTATACCTTAAAAATATATCTTAAAATATCTTCTATCTATATATCTTTTATCTCAATACATTTTTAATATATCCTCCGTACCTTAATAGATCGAATAGAAAAGATTTGAAAGAGAAAAGGCGAAAAGGTTTAAATTTCCCGGAATCGTCTGTGTAAACAAGGACGTAATAGCGGTTTTAAGTATACTTTCTCAGAAGTGGAACTCGTATTATATTAAGAGAAGAGTTAAAATGGAAAGCGGGACGATACCACTCCCAACACGAGACGAAAATAGAACTTTCGCGTGGACAAAGGCATACGTCAAACGGCTTGTCCAATCAACTCCCCACTCGTCTTCTTGCTTCATCTCACTTTAGCGGCTTCTTTTCATTTGGCATTCACCCGGTTATTTCTACTATAATTTTAAAAAGCCCATTTGTATTGCATCCCGACAAAAAATAATTTTCTTAAGTGCTTCGAGTTATTTTGATTTATTTTGTGCAACAACAAATTTTATTCTAATATCAACGAGATTTGTGTTAATTTATAAGTTATTGCATGACTAAATTTTAAATTATTTATGTACTCAAACAAATGCTCACAAAAATATTAAAATAATCTGAAGCTCACCCTACAGCACCTCATCACATCATTTATAACCACTTCTAGATAACCAGTATTTATATACAGTCAAACCTGTTTTTGTGCGAGGAATAGGGACAGCACAAAAAAAAATTGCATAAAAAATTCGCACCAAACTTCGCGAGTAGCTATAAAAAATAGTTTTCGCAGCACATTTAAAAAATCCTTTTTATGCGGTGATCCCTCAGCATAGCTGAATTGAAAAACTCTTTATGTTCGGACCGTAACGCAATCCCCACCTTACAGCTGAATTGAGAAACTGTTTCTATACCTACCGTAGAATGTTTTTCAGTTAACATGTAGTCGGCGACGACTGTTGTTTCATGAGACCCATGTTTGTCTCGATAGCCAGATATACAAGATTTTTGTTCTAATTTGAAATTTTCATACACAGCACAAAAAAATCGAAGGGAAAATCGCACAAAAAAGTCGCACAAATAAAAAATTGCACATAAAAGGTTCGCACAAAAACAGGTTTGAGTCTACGTATTTTATTAATTTAATTATCATTAGAATTTTCTTTCTTTTCTTTTTCTTAAAAACTCATATCATGTATAATATCCGGCCATCTGCACGAATCAAATTGACTTTTTGATGTCTAACATGTATATTTTTTTCGTTTTCCCTTTTTTTATTCACACTAGCTTTGTATTATTTCAGTAAAAAAATTAACTTTATTATTTGATTTAGTTAAACTAAAATATTTAGTAGTTAACTGTTACCTCTATGGATGTAGGTAACCAGTTGAAGTTCATATTGAAGTGTTTTAGAGTTTAAAGTCTCGTACACTAATTTCATATCAGTTGGTTGTGTGTAATGATTGAATCAGCTCTGAAAACATGTTAACAGTAAAAATAAAATATTGTTATAGATATAAATATGATAAATCCTATTTCTTAGAATTCAGAAAGATAAATTTGCTTAGGCATTTAATAATATTTCCTATGTTTAAATAAAAATTCGATATGAGACAAAATAAAAAATCGTCTTTTAAGACGCCCCATATGCTATCTAACTTTAAGCTACTGGTCAATTCCTGTTGCAAAGGACTTCCGAGGTCTAATACGCGCTTCTTTGATGGTCTTGTTATTTGGAAAAACAATCGTTGTAGTATTACACTGTTAAAACGTTTGGGAACGATATACCGGTTTATCGTGCACAATAAACCTGTGAATCGTTCCCGATATTCGTTCCAAAAGACGAAGCAAACAAAATCGTAAGATTTTTTAGGGAACAAAACATGCCAAATTAGTGCTAATTATCCTTTCATGCCCTATTAAATAAGAATTAACCAGTTAAACACCCACACTATACAGGGTGTCCCATAAATAATGGGTCACACTTCTAGGGTGGATAGTAGACACCTAGACGAGTCAGAATCACATAGGATTTGGGGGTCCCAGATCCAATCCCAGGGAGTTAAAAATGGAGCGACACCCCAAAACAATTACTGAAAAATTCAATTTGTAGAAGAACTACTATTGGTAAAAATTTAATCATGGTCTCAAATTTTGTGGATTAATATGATCTTTAAAGTTATGCTGAAAATTTTCACTTTAAATTTTTTTACTACGAAAAAAAGTAAAAAAACCACAAAAAAATGTGAAAAATCTGCCAAAACTTTATTTTGTATTTGAAATCCTTTCTTTTGATTTGATAATCTGAAAGATCATATTTTAAAACCCTTAAGTCCAAAGTTTCACGTAAATACTATTAATATTAAACGCTTGATATCCTGTTAAAGTTTGTTTTTTGAGTGCGAAAACAGCTCCAGAAAACGAACGTTCAGGGAGAATCTACGATTACGGATAGATAAATCGCTAACTTTCTTTTCTCTCCCAGTTTGGCGAAACATTACCAAGCTCTACAGATCGCCAAGACAGCTTGGGCGATCTGTTGTTGGCGAATGTTGGCGAGGAATCTCGTATCGCAAATAATGGCAAGAAATTTAGCGAGCATCAATCCGTAATTCGTAGATTTTCCCTCAACGTTTGTTTTCTGGATCTGTTTTCGCAAGCAAAAATCAAACTTTAATTGGATCTCAAGCGTTTAATATTGATGGTATTTACATGAAACTTTGGACTTAAGGGTTTTCAACTATGATCTTTTAGATTATCAAGTCAAAAGAAAGGATTTCTAAATACAAAATAAAGTTTTAGCAGATTTTTCACATTTTTTTGAGGTTTTTTGACTTTTTTCGTAGTAAAAATTTTTTTTAAATGAAAACTTTTAAAATGATTTTAAAGATCATGTTAAACCACAAAATTTGAGACCATGATTAAGTTTTTAACAATAGTAGTTCTTCTACAGATTGAATTTTTCAATAATTGTTTTGTGGTGTCGCTCCATTTTTAGCTCCCTGGGATTTGGTCTGGGACCCCCAAACCCTATGTGATTCTGACTCGTCTAGGTGTCTACTATCCTCCCTAGAAGTGTGACCCAACATTTATGGGACACCCTGTATGTTGCAGTAGTTTTATATGTTTTGGTAAATTCGAATAAAATTTTTAAAGTGTTTTTGAAGTTTTAAAGCAATTTTTTTAACTCGCACAGACTAGTCAAAACTTGTAAAGAACTTGTCATAAAACGTACTTAACGTTATAAAACTGTTTACTTTTCTAACTTATTAAAAATATAAAAGTGTTAATAATTTTAAAATGTGTAAACTTTAAGCAATGATAAAAGCATAAAAAATATAATCTTAAAGGAATACAGTAGACTCCCTCTTAACTGGACCAAGTTTAACCGGATTACCGGCAATAACTTATTAGAAAGAAGTTATGCAAAACTATGCAAAAGCCGCTAAAGCCAGAAAAAAAACAATAAATTCTTTAAACATTCCTCCTAAACGTTTGTACATATTATGAAAACAAGTTGATATATTTAATCGCTGTTTCTTCTCAAATTGAAAAGAATAAGTGTATTTCCAGTACTTTAGTACATGATCTTCATTATCTTGTTTTTCTGGAATTTTGTCCTGGTTTTACCCGATCCCATGTAGGCCGGTTGAGATAGTCTACTGCAATGTAATAAAAAAATGGGTGGAAAACCTCTTCAAGTATATATCCACACTTCACTCTTACATGATATTTTTTAAGAACAGGCCTGTACATACAATATAGGCTGAAAATCTAATCGAAAGGGAACGATGCAATGATATTCTGACTGTCATGGGCAAAGTACGACCCGCGCACAGTGTAACGAGTCAATGGGGAAAAGAGGACAAAATTCCTCTACGACGTAATATTTAAAAATCAACCATTTTAATTATGTTATATGCCATCAATATAGCCTTAACAATCAATTTCAAGGAAAAATCTGATTGGAATAATATTTTTTTGAAATATACCCTACTTATATCTTAACTCCATGTTATTTCTATGGGGGTCATTCTTTCGTAACTTCTGCTAAGGAAAAACTACTAAAAATTGGAAAAAATAATAATAACTTTAACCATTAAATATTAATTTTAACCCTTTAATACTCCTTTTGGGTTAGACTTTAGTCATATTACGCGTTGCATAAATATTCTGTGTTGAAATCAATGCTGAATGTTATCTCAGTAGGGACCATTCTTTTGTTATTTTCTACTACTACTACTAGTTGAAAACTAATAAAATTTACACCTGGATCCTAGTCTTTCCTCTTGGAATTACTAAAAACAAAGAAAAAACAACTGTTAAATAGCAAGTGTTTTGCTAACAGCATATTTTCTCTTTTGATTTCCAAAAAGCACTATTACGTTTAAGCTTATTCAACGACTTTCAGGTCCTTCATAATTCTCCGTTTCAATTTCTTGAAATCAATTAGAAAAAAATCAATCACAAAAATAACACTTAAAATATGAATACAAAAAACCAGGACACCATTTACACTTAATTTCACTGTGTAATTAAAGCGCTTACATGATTCGATATCAAATAAAAAACAATTTTATACTTTCAAAAGCTGAAATCAATGTGTTTCGTATGGAGCGGTCGAAATGGTGCTTCATTTTTCGCGAGTTTCGTTAAGAGATTGCGAGCTTCAAAATAAGATTATCGCTAAATCGGCAAGCCAAAATATGATAAATATAAAGTTTGAAACATAACAATAAGTGTATCAAAAAATAGCGTAGGTACCTTTCGATACTTTTTTTAAAAGTCTAATTAAACATGAGCAAGTTTGCATGTAAAGTAAAAATGTTTCAAGTAAAAATTGATTTACATTTAAGAATGCGGTTAAAAAAGTAAAGCTGGCTTCTCCCGTTTCAATTATCGTTTGCGAACATAAAAAGGAATATTTTTCTTTTTCATTATTAATTTAATATGGTCTGAACACTTCTTAATACAGCTAGCACACTAAAAATTAAAATTTTGAATGTCAAAATTTTGACTTTTGTCCATTGCTCCTTACACTGTGCCGCGGGCCAAACGTGGCACTTCGGGCTAGTCCGGCCCGCGACATGGGTTTGAATAACCCCTACAATTACACATAGGACAAAATGTATTTTTAGGGTAGCTAAAGTAGATTAACGATATTCTTCGTTCCAGCTCGAACTAATTGAGTTGCAATGTAACACTGAATTGAAGTAACTATTTATGAACGTTTCTAAAATTGAGTTCTATAGGCCCTGTCGAAATCAAGTTTCTCAAACCTACCTACATCTGTGAACACGTGTTTTCTATTATGTAGCTTCGCAAAACAGCGGTAGAAACCGATTGACCGATAGCTTCACTTCTGTGAATTAGCTCATCCCAGATTATATCAGATTGTGAAAAACTTTAAGAAGCTTATTAGTTACAGTTTCATCTGTCATCTGCACCTTCATACTCTTCTGAAGAGTAATCAATTTTTGTAACTTTTTTTCTTTTTTAATTTTATTTATTTATTTATTTTTTCGGCTCGCCTAGACCATTTTTTTATTTTATCTGGTCCGCCTTCCCTTGAAAAGTTTGCCCATGTTCTAAACAAATAAACCGTTTGCGAAAGTTTAGTTCTAATCCTACTTGGAAAATTCAGTAACCCGGATGATTCCTCCCTGAGATAATTTCGTTTCGGACGATTTTGGTATAACTACACTAGTTGCAATCGATAGTCTGTCTAGTTGTCTCAAATCAACAATGATTTTTGTTGCGCTGTTTCTACAAAGGGACTTGAATCTGAAATACATTGATATTGAGTATAATTATTTCCATTCCAAAAGCCTTTTTACCATAAAAATTATTAATATTTTTTAAAGCTTTGTTTTCAAAATTAACATTAAAATTTATCAATATACTGCGTTTTGTATTTTAAAAAACAGTATAGGTCCAAAATTAGCTTTTTCAGGTAATTCTATCTAAAGGTAAATATAAATAGACTATCAATGTATTTAAATGATTGATCTTTTGATTAACAGATATCATACTTCTATAACCCATCAGCACTATCAGCTGCTTTGTTAAGTTCAAAAAGAACTTTAACTGAGTATAAAATTAAAAAGTACGCCGTACTTCCACCGAATTTGACCTTAACAAAGTTTTAGTCGAAATATATGCTTTTTATCGTGACACTTTTAATTTTAAAACATCTGAAACAAGAAGTGGATATTAATAGATCTCATGATTACGAGTTAAAAATTACATTTGAAAATGAAAAACAATAATTCATTCTTTAATGCTATTGTAGAAATCAAGGAATGGATTTGATATTTCATTCGTTTTTTACGTAATATTTTTTCTGCATTTATTCAGATTGGTTCGTCGTATCCTTTCTTGGAAGGGCTGGAGGAAGCTTGGAAGCTTCCTTATTAAGATCTCTGTTCTTTAAAAGTATGAAAATTGATGGTGTCAATCAATGTATTGGGTCAACGATTTTTTTGCTAGCTTCCTGTTCTTGTATTTAATGGCTAGTTTTAAAGATTTTATTTCATAAAAATGTCATTTAATGGTAAAAATTGTATTTGTGCTTCTGTTTTTCCCCTTACCGATTCAATTATTTGAGGATATATTAATTCCTCAAAAGGACTTTGTTGTGTTGAAATTATTCTAAATACACATCAAAAAGTTCGCCCTCAACTCTTTTCTTCCCCTCTGAAGCATTTGTTGCCACATCATTTCTATTGGATTATAATATTAATTTATACTGCATTATAATATTAATTTGAGTGCATGTGTCACTGGTATTTATTGATCCCTTTTACCTTTGGTTTATTACTATTTTGAATATATTGGCATTTAGTTTTTCTTGGAAAACAAAATCAGTTGTTAAGTTGTAAAAAATACTTAAACATACTTACCTGAAGGGAGAGGAATATTGTGGATAATGTACTATCAAAAGTCATCAAAATTAAAAGCGATAATAACAATGATTACCACGTGTTTGTTATAAAATTATATGACTGCTTTGCTATTCTTATAAGATGTTTTACTACATAATTTGATAGTTTTACATTCATGGTGGTTGCATAAAAAATTAACAACAAAAGGAAAATTTGAATAAACTTAACTAACTTTTTAACAAAACTGCTGCATTAAATAAAATCAGATTTACGTATTTCACATTTAAAAGTTTCACTTCGGAGTGATTGCACTCTTTTACACTCTCACTTAGTATGTTTCTTTCACTTTTACTTAATTTAAATCTCAATTTTAACCTTTCAGAAAAATTTGACAGTTTTGAATACCATTTGAATAAATTGTTCGTAAGATTAATATTGAATTCTTTCTTATTGTTCTTATTCAAAACCTCATGACCTATCTTGAAAATTACCTTATGTGGAGCTTGAATTATAAATTAATGATAGTAAAAGAAGAAAAAATATCTATCCATATGTGTGTTTTAAAACTCTTGTTTAGCAGAGAATTGATTAACAATGAAACGAAAAATGTTAATTTGGTTTTTAGTTTTTTTTATTGTACGTAAATTTTGTTATCCAAGTGAATTAAACCATGTTTTTATTTATTTATGTTGTGTTCGTTTTCACCATGTTTAAGTTAATAATCTGTTTTTCATGTATATTTTAATTTGTCAAATAAAAAATCAGTCTTAATAAAGTTCAATAAAACCTTTTTCTAGCTACCAAGTAGGTTTCTCTATTTGTGTACAAAATTCTACACTGTAAAAAATAATCCTGCAAAAAAACAGAAAATTTCTGGCAGCAAAAGTTGAGAGAAAAAATCTGTAGGTTGAAAAATCCTGTAAACAGAAAAAAGCTGTAACCTACAGGTAAATGCTGTAAAAAGGAACTTTCTGTCAAGTGGGCTACAGATTTTTCTGTTGCCTCTCAGTAATTTTCTACTTGTGCGCATGCACTTATTTTAGTAGAGTTTTTTTAATTTTAATTAATTGATATCCGGGGATAGAACCAGCGACCAACCGCATGCTAAGCACGCACGCTACCACTGAACCAAAGAAGATTCAGTATAACGTTGCCAATAGCTGTATTGGTTTTCGATGCAGTAAGTTTCTGTTTAAGTACAGATAAGCTAAAAAACTAGGTAAAAGCTGTTATTTTACATAAAATAAATAGAAGTGCGGTGGGAATGTTACATGACAGAATATCTCTGTAAACATAAAATCACTGTTATTGAAAATTTCTGTTTTTCTACAGTTTTTTTTTACAGTGTAGGGACTTTTAAATGTCAATGATTTTGATTTTGTGTGGGTAGGGCTTAGAGCTCTCTGATCTAGGATAAAAAATCCGGCGAAACTTTGTTACGATATTTTTATCGAATAAAGAAAGATTCAGTATATTAAAACTTTATTTAATTTTCATACATTGCTGATTATTTCAAGCATAATTGTTTTTTTAAGTTGCGATCCCTTATCTCTGCTCTTTTAGAGTTTTCACGACATATTTTGTGTGAGTTTTTAATGAATTAATCTTGTGTTATCGTTATTCATTAATGGTAGTAAGTCATACTAAAATGTAAAAATGTATCAGTAATTCTAACTCCTCACCGAAGTTACTTTATGATCGTTACTTCATAACTTTACTTTACGCTGCTTCTAAATAAATGTAAATAATAATAATCATAATGATAATAATCAAAGACCATTTTATAAATCTGTGGTGCTGTACTCGGAAAGAAACTTATTTATTAAAACCCTTGCTTTACATCTTTACAAGTGCAGTGCTTGGTAAAGTTTATGCCCAACATAAATTTTCGAATGCATTTATTGAATATTAATATACTCCAGTATGTTTATATTTTATAAACAGTTTGGATCCGTAGACCATTTTTGATACAATTTAGTTCTTTTTATTCCTTTAAATTATAAAATTTCAAAATGATTCCAAAAGTTATCGTCATAAGTTTAAGCTTTAAGCATAGTAGGATTTTATTCATTTAGAGAAGTAATTGATACCCATTGAAAGACATCTCATATTAACCCTTTCAGTCCTACACGCCCCAAATTTTCTATAAGATTCAAAGATAGTCTCTGGCCTAGAATTGTTTATCTATCGCAAAATCCTCCCCAAAGTTACTTACTTTACACCCATCTATATTTGACCCTGAGGCCATGCCTAAATGTGTCTTAATTAATCAGAGATCCATTGTAATTCACTTTTTACTGTCAATATACTATGTATTTATTCAGACACTTGTCACCAAATGACAAATATCGTTTGGTTTACTTTAAAAGGTGGAGGTTGTGGGTCCATAACTAATGTTATGGGTTTTAGTGTATCTCAGGGGTTCTCAACCGGTGGGTCGCGACCCCCTGGGGGGTCGCGGGGCATGCCTAGGGGGTCGCGAAACAAAAATTAAACAGTCATATTTACAGAGTTATTTTTTATACAGACACAAAAATTTTCAAAACTTATAAATTATATTTTTAGAGAGAATAGTTCGTTTCATGCATGAACTATTTTGAATAAGAGTAAACATAGGAAGCATCGACAGCGTATTGCGAGTGAAATGACAAATAAATGGTAAATAATTATTAAAGTCTTAAAATTTTAGGTCTGAGGGGGTCGCCAAAATATTTTCCCTGAAAAGGGGGTCGCGGAGTCAAAAAGGTTGAGAACCCCTGGTGTATCTTGTTGTAAAACTCTTTATAAATAGATTTTTAATAATTATCCGTTAACTTCCATTTTTAATCGGAGAGCGATTTCTTGTCGAATCATACTTTCTTAAGTAACTTTCTCGACCAATAGTTACGACCTTAGGCCTTTCTGACCTTATATTCCATACTGAATACTAATGTAGTTTACACTGGTAAATAACAATAAAATGAGATATAGGTTTCTAAAACATACGTTTTGAGCCTATAATATTTTTGCACCGAAAAGTATTGTAACTTAAAGTATCTTTATAATGCTATTCAAAACATATTTTAGTGCCCAATATAAAAAGTATTTTTTCCAACATAATACGTCAACCATAATGTACTATGTGTTTTAATATTTAAAAATTTTATTTTTAGAAATATTTATAACAGGATTTAACCATCAAAATTATCTGCATCAGTCGCCAAAGTGGGATTACCTGGGATTCATAGGAAAGAAAGAGTATTTAGGGTAAATAGTATTGAAGAAATTATGTTATTCTCTATAAGACTCTTTAATTCTTCTATAATTTATGCTAAAAAACTAACTTATTATATCCAACCAAAATATAAGTTATCTTACCTTTAAAAGTAAATATTGAAATTCTCATTTATTTTATCTCCCCCCATTTAAAATAAATATGAAAATTCAATTTTAGTTTTTAAAACCGACTTGGCATTTTCTAACTTAATTTCTGTAGATATATGTTACTTTTAATAAAATAGTATATATTTTCAAATAACATAATTAATAGGTCCATTAATTAACAGGGCATACATAAAGACAGTGAGGGAACACATGGAATGCATTTTGTTACTAAATTGTGAGTAGTACCTACCTATTGTCTACAGTCTGTTCATTTAGAATAGGCGCCTGAAACAGAATCAAAAACTCTCAATAATGCTTAATAACGCTCATCCCACAATTTCAGTGACCGATTTTTTACAGTATTTTAATTACTTTTCTCTCATTGCAGTGTCTGCCTTGTCATTGCATTTTTTCGATGATAATTACAACAGTAAGTGCTTCTAATACATACAGGCGCCAATTCTAAATTAACAGAGTATAATTTTCTCCTGGCACTGATAAAAAATTAAATATATCTCTATATGAGAAAGTGTATATTTTTAATACTGAGAATATGTCGTATATTTGTCTTGTAAAGGACTATTTTGCGGTATTTTAACTGCATAAGCGCGTTGACCAGGGATTTCCCATTAATGCACGGACAGGCTTATGTCAATTTATATCTGCTACACGTACTGCAGTGGCTACTGGTTATTTTGAAGAGGAAAAAACTCTGGATACACTATTAAGTCTAGCTCTAGCTTACCAATAGATAGAAATTGAGCTTCACAAGAAATAGAAGCTATCTATTAAATCGTCCATACCACCACTCCTTTAATGTTCTTTCCCAGACACCAAAACGCCTAGGTTATTTTTAAATCCAAAGTGCTTTACGCTGAGGAATTTTTACTTAAGAGCTTTAAAAGGGACCGTAAAATATTCATCGGTTCGTTCGAGTTTACCGCCCTCCTCTTATCTAAATTTCCTCTATTTTCGCTTTCCCAGGTTCTCCTGTTCTGTCACATTTTAATGCGCCCTTAATTGGTTCAGAGACCCAACACAATCCCCAACAGTGGATCTCGCGTAAAAACCATTTTCACTTATATGCGTCGCGTTGTGGGGATATTAAGATCATCCATATAGGTTTAGATTGTTTTAGCACAGTTATTCAGATATGAAAGTAATAGAGTGGACAGACTAATGAGATACGTACTATTTGGATAGCAGTAGCCCCTAAAGTGAATGCCGTGAAACGTTATCATAAGGTGTCACCAGGAGCTCAGGATAGTTTATAATATATTTTTAAATACTAGGGAGCTACCGCCCCCTGCTCGCTATTGCTCGCCAACCCCCGTAAACTGCTGACGCAGGACCTTTTGGAATTGCTTCGCAATTTCCACAAATTCCAACTCGTTGAACTTAACACACTTTATAAAACAATTAAACAATTTACAGAAAAAACGTCAACCAACTTATTAAAAATACTTCAAATCCCCTCCATGAATAAATCTCCCTTAATTGTTTATCAATATTTGGACCGAACAAAAAATATTATTTTAAAGTAACTCGATAGTATAATATGCCTAGTGTTTATCATTCATATTTTTTTAAACCCAGACTTGTTAAACAATACCGTTTAAGCAATTGAAAACAATAAGAGACAAAAAATCACTATGTTTACAATTAATTTCGATAAATCAGAATAAAAATTATAAATATTGGACAAAAAGTGTGAAATTTTAGTATAAAATGGCGTTCATGTAAGTTTTTAGAATATGTTTTTATCAGTCTTTGAGTGATATTTCATCAAGAAAGTACTTTTTTTAAAAGGTGAAAAAACATGTTTCATCTTAAAATAAAGCGTCAATCGGACGTTGTGATTGGATGCATAATAATTTGATTGACAGTACTTGTTTTATAACTGCGACCTTATCCGTTATCTAAAAAAATGGAAATATTTTAAAATTGAGAATTTTTTTGAAAAATCGAAGGGCTTACTCGGAAATCCGGAAAGAATCCGGACATTTTGATACCATATATGTGTCATTCGGTTCAGTAATTAAAAAGCCTTTCTCTGGAAACCGTTCACTAAAAACTTTTTTTAGAATAGAGAGATTTGTTAATGATTTTTAAATATGGGTTTTAAATATTTGTTATTATCATAAGGTGTTCAATGGCAGAAACTGTAAGAATTCTTATATATTTACTATTTTATTTTACTCCCGAAATAAAAGATATTTGCAAGTGTTTCAGAAATTTACATTAGAGCAAAAACGAGAAATTGGGAATAAATGACATTCAAAATTTAATGGTGGGAAATTATAATTTTAAAGTATCTCTGTCAATCCTTATTTCACATTTCGAAAAATCTACTGCATTTTAAGAGATCAATTCTTAAATTTTTATATATTTACTCAATTGTTAGGAACAAAATGATCTTACAGTCTTAAAAATAGTATGGGTCTTTTAGTAACATAATGTCCGGTCTCCATTATGATCAATCAAATTAAATTGAAAAATGTTCCTTGATCTTGGAAAATACTCCGGAGCTAAAAAAAATATTAAAAAAAGGGGAGGATAAAAAAGCTTACAGTACAGACCAGAAAATGTTCATAATAGGTTTATACAGGGCTCGATTTAAGCCGGAACGGGGCGTTCCGGAAACTCTTTTTCGAAAAAAAATTAATATTCTATTTTATCTTCGCATTTTTTGTGCATAAGCTTTAGAACTTCACTTTTGTTTTAAAACGTCTAATATAATTACAATTCAGACAATTTCCGCCACCACTTCCGGTGCAGCACGAGTTCATGGAATGATTCAATATATAGAATTTGAACGATTTTTTTATTCCTTCTAAGGAAGAGTTTGATTTCAGACACATAAAAACCAAGGTACTGCATTCCTTAACGTCATTTTTTTGTTCCTTTCTTTTTAAACAGCTCAATTATACGCTTTTTTCTGGATTTTCTTCTTCTATATCTTTATGCTGTTTTCTTTGAAAGGTAGGTAAAAATATACAAAAAAAGTAAATGCGGTGTTTGTAGCTTATATTAAGAAATATTTGAGTTTTAAGAACATTAACTACGCATTCTATTACTTAAATTTGACAAAATATACAACATTAATGGTTCATTGATGATAAGCCGTCCCCCTACAAGAGGCACCCTGTTGGGAAAAAAATACAACCCACTATACGAAAAAGGTGTTTTACAAAAAAAATTGTAAAAAAGTTTATTTTCTTACACAATAATTAAGTTAGAACACTCTTCCTAATCTAGTACAACACATTTGAATTTATTTTATAAATCTAAATTAAAAATAAATGATTAAGTTTTGTATTAAAAAGTATTAGCTTTTTTAGTTTTCAGACCATAATAATATCCAAAAAGGATTTTTATGACTGAGAAAATTCTAGATCTGAAAAGGGTGCCGCAAATTGAAAAAGTTTGGAAACCACGAGAATAGAAAAATTTTATTATGTTTTATTTAGGGAACGTGAGTAAAACACACAGTGATCAACCATGATATTACGCCTTGGTATTATTTTGTAGTAAACCTTGACCAAACTTTACTTATATGCGAGTTACTTCTTTTTTAAGTAATTCAATTTGGACATAAGATTACAGTCATTGTATGTATTTTTTAACTGGTGAACCATGCACCAAAGTGAAGAACTATTTTTTAAGTTAATGAATTCAAATATTTAAAATATTTTATGAAAATCCATGTTGGGTAATAATTAACAAACATAAATAACATTTACAAAATATAAACTTGATTTTAATAATTAATTTGTTGATTTATTATATTAATTCACTTCTATATATGTTTTGTAAATTACGTGTACTTATTACTTCGAAACAATTCTGTTTTCCCCTATTTTTTATACATCCAAGTTTCACTCTTATTTTTCTTCTTAAAATTTTAAACCAGAATATTTCATTCTATTTATTTGTTTCTTATTCCTTAAAGTTGCCGAATGGTGTCCCTCACTGTTTATAAACATTTTCAAAATCAAATTATTGTCCGTAATGTACTTCAATATATCGCCGTAAAAACAAGCAAAACATGTGCTAAACTCTTTTTCCAACAGGCGAGATTCTACTTCAGAAGTCATGACGCTTGTTTGGCTACTTGAGTCATGGCCAAAAAAAATTTTATATTAGTTAAACTTTCTTGATTTAGGATATTAAAAATTAAAATCAGCTACGGCTTTGGACAAGCTTGTTTAATAATCAGATGGAGTTTAGTTCATTGATTTTCCCTAGCCAGAGAGTTAGATAATGTTGCGAAGAAAGTACTACTTCCTAGAAAATTTTACTAACCTTTCTTGATTTATTTAAATAAAAAAATCTCAAACCGGTTATGACGGCATGGGGTTGTGTTATGTTCGATTGGATTTAGTTTGATATATTATTTTTTCTCACGGCGCACAGGGGTGGAAATCGTAACATTCATGGATAAAACCTATTAACAATTATTAGAAAATTTTGAATCACGCACATCTCTTTAAACGTTTCTAATAAATTTATTTAATAGATTAGCTAATTCAAATTTTTTTTATAAAAAAATCTTTAAATCCCTCCTGAAACTAAATAAATCAATCAACACCACATATTTTACAAACCAATTTTTACCTCTAGATTAAAAGTTGTTAAATTATTTGGATTAGAAATCTGAAATAAGCTATGGAGTTGTGTTAGGCTGGAGTATTATTCAGTTTCATAAACAGCAGCTTTATACGATCGTTAGGGTTGGTGGGATTGGGCGTACTTCTCGCTATTCTTGGCGACCTTCATTTTTTAATAGGAATTCTCAATTTTAATAAGTATACTTTAGCACATGTTGCTTCTTAAGCGGCGATGTTCAGCACATCGTAGCTTCCCAAATACTGTACTCGTTAGTTCCAATTTTCTGAAAAGCTCTACGCTAAAAGCTAATGTCATGAAAGTTTCACTTTCAATTTTTAGTGCTTATCCCACCGGTGGCAGTAGGTCTCTTAAACATTTCAAGCTTTCATTGTATTCAAACGCAAGAAGAAGATAAAAACTTGATTCGAATATTTAAAACACTGTTGAAGTTATAAGGAGAATAAATAATGATGTTATATAAAAACTACTTCTATAGTTAGATTCTCTGTATTTAATTAGGTTACGAGTAATATATTTGAGCATTTCAAAACAGTAATTTTGGATAATTCATATCTCTGTTTAAATTAAAATCATGATTTTAAACCGCTCTTTGGGTGAAGAAATTAGAGGATTAAAACTTAACTTCCGAATTAAAAGATCCTATTAAAAAAACGTCAAAATAATTCTTAATCTACCTTTAAAATAAGCTTCTAATAAGAATAGAAAGTTATATAACAGTTATATATAAGTTTTTTTTCAAATTCGTTATCCATAAAAAATCTTCATAAAAATCAACAGCATTCATAAAAATTCTACAGAACCAGATGAAAGGGAGTTGTGTGTAAACATCTTGAGAAAAAATCGATTGCGGAAGATATTTCCTCTTCACCAGAAACATTTTATGACTCGCACTGAATACACGATGTCAAACATTTACATTGTCAAATGGGGTGATGAAAATTGCTGTGGTTCTATAAAGAAAGCGATACAAACGATGTGACACTTAAGACACTGTATTGTACTACCTTCTGTTTGTTAAAGTCAGTTCCGTAATCTGTCAGTCAACACGAAGCAGGTTAAATGCTTATGATGTTTTTTGAATGTTTATCTATTGGGATAACCTAAACCAACTGAATCAATAAAATGGGGTAGTAGAAGTTCTGTGAAGGGATATAAAGAAATTCTTTGCATCACACCCTGAAAACAAATAAAGAGAATACACGACATGGTTTTAGATACGAGGGACAGGCGCCCCCTCCCCCCAAAAAAAGTTGGACTATGTTGATCATATTTTTTCTTTTGAAGGTTTTGAAAATCAGCTTATATTCCTAGAATATTAAAATAAATTCATATAAAGGTTAAGTTTCAAAGTTCCTTAGACTATTTTTATGAGTTATCTTTATTGATAAAAAATAGGTGTTTCCTATAAGAGTTTCTTAAGAGTCAATTAACTCTCTGTTTGATCTCTTTTTATATCTAAATAATTTCTTATTATTGGAACATCATTAAAATATTAATTTGGTGAGCACCTTCTGGGTTAAATTTCCACAATTAATTACCGAAATTTTTTAAGATACCTTTCTCAAAAAAAACATTATTTCTTTGATCCAACAGTTTTTTGTTTCGTACAGTAAAACCTCTTAAGAGCAACCAATCTCCCTTCCGATAAAATGGTCATTTAGAGAGGTGCTTGCTAAAGCGTATAAGCGTTAGATTGCTTTAAAACCCATTAAAAGGAATAGGGAGACTGCTATATTATTTTATTGGTATTACTATTATTAATTCAATAAAATGCATAAATTGTGTATTTTAAATCACTTTCCGTTTTTACTTCTCAATTAATTTAATTCAACTTACACTTGAATTTCTTTTAACATTAACTTTACTTACATTACTTTTACTAATTTAACAGACATAATTTTGATCCAATCAAATTGATTTTTGGACTTTTCTTAAGAGTTTTCCGGGATAAGTTGTTGTTAAGGTATGAAAAATCTCTGCCCCAAACCTTGTTGCCTGTTTTTAAAATAAGTACAAAATTCAATTCCTCTAAGGTATTATGCTTGGATATTATGCTTGATTTTCATGGCATGAGAGCGCCATGGCGCTATCATGGCGTTAGAGATGCGCTTCTATTTCTATAACATGTAAATAGAATTCGAAATACTGTCATACACCTTATTAGTTTTTAGTTAGTGTATTTGTAACTAAAAGAATAACTCTGTACTTTACTATTAATACTTTTAATTGTGTTTCCCTATTTCTTCCATTACACTAGATTAAAACATTAAGTATGAGTAAACAGGGTGCAAAAAATGTATTTTTACTTTTCCTTTATAAACTAAACCCGAGGGAAACAGTTCCATGATTATTAAACAACTTACCAAACAAGGTTATTTTTTATCAATGTTATGACAGAATACGAAATTAATCTTATTATTGTAACATCTGTATTCTTAGAAACAATGAAAAAGCGCAGTATTTTTAACTATATCCAAATGTATTGAAAGATAAAAAATGATTCATTCCCCCACCACAGAATCCAAATTCGTCGTAAGTGGGAGAAACATCTTTAAGTTGGTTTCGCTGCGGTTAGACAATCATCGCAGTTAAAAGCGTTTTACAGGGCAACTCTCGGCATTCATTGAATTTCAAGGCATGTGAGTACGAGGGTGGTTTTGAAAAACGAAAATCCGATTCCCCCCCCCCGAAAAAAGGTGCCCATCTGGTATAAAAATAATATTCTGAAAGTTTCAACTCAAAAAAATAATATTTAGACCCCTCCCCCAAGCGTCAAAGTTTCAAAAAAAACATCTAAATTTTGCAAGTTTTTAGCCTATGTTTTTAAAATTTACAAATCATAATATACGAGGGTTTCACTAACTCCCCGCTGCAATATCAATTTTTTAAGGAGTGCCAGGAAATTTCTTTCAATTTTTCAGCTACCGTAAAATGGTTCAATAACATAAATAAGTGTTTCAGACTGCATAGGTATAAAATGTAATAGATTTACAAGCAAAAATAATTTTTTGTACCTAACTTTTTTTAAACAATCGTAAAATAATTCAAATAAAATCTCTCTATTCTAAGAAAAAGTTTTTGATGAACCGTTTCCAGAGAAAAACTTTTTAATTACTGAACCGAATGGCATACATATCAAAATGTACAGATTATTTTTCAACAACTTATTATGCAACCAATCAGAATGAGCAATTGACGCCTTTTTTATGACAAAACAATTTTTTACGCTTTAAAAAAGTACTTTTTAAATTAAATCTCTTTCAAAGACTGATAAAAGTATTCTAAAAACTTACAGATATGATATTTCATACTAAAATGTCAGGCCTTTTGTCTGAAATTTATAATTTTTAGAATGATAAATTATAATTGAAATTGCAAACATTGATTCATGTAGGTTTTGTCTGGGTCATGTAATGGGATCGACTACAGGACCTCAATATGAAGTTTTTTAAATTTAAATTGAACTGACGTTAATAAATAACTACATAGCTCGAGTTGGAAGATAAAGAGGTCAAAATTAAATAACATTGAAAATATTATAAGTTTCATGACAGTTCAGTAGGAAAAACCCAAAATACCTTTAAAGAAAGCAATCTACAGTGCTTGGCATTTATAAGGCTTGATATTTCAAACCATCCCCAGGTGACATGCATTATAATAGATGGATAGCAAAAGCCATCTATTGTATGAAAATTCCAGTCAGTATTCAAAATGTCTTGATTATCCTTAAAAAGTAGAAATGTTAAATCTTTTGAAAAAGTTCGATGTAAACGAAATGATGAAACCGATGACCGATGAAAGCCAATTTCATTGCTTAAAAGATAATTGGACACTTAAATTAACTCCCACTTTTATTATTCTATTTTAATCTAGTCTTTATAGCTAGTTTTATAGTTCATCCTCATAACACAAAAGCATGTTACCTTTAATTTATTTTTCAATGCTTCCGTCTGAAAATTCTAAAGTCTCGGGGTTTAAGTATAAGTATAAGTTAAGTATAAGTTAAGTGATTCTAAAAACAACTTCTAAAATAGGGCGATCTTATGGAAAATACCTCATCAGAGTCTTCTTAAATCCAACAAAGCGGAGAGGAAAAAATTCCCATTTTTGGAAGAAAATTTTTTTTTATTTGTGTATATATATTTTTTGCTTGTTACTCAACTTTTACACCTTATGAATTTATCAAGTAGTTTAAATAAAATACTATATAAATAATTTATTTAATAATTTTACGATAGTTAAGAAAATAACAGGTTTGAAAAGAGAGTGGACACGCCAGGAAACTTTTGAGTGGAAACGCCCACCTTTTTTTAGTGATAAAAGTTTCTGAGTTTGGAATTTTCCTTTCTAAATCATTTACAAAATAGAGTGTCTTTACTGATCAAAAATAAAAAAGATAGTAGAGTAAACATTTTTTTAAATTACAATATATTAAAGCCCCCATGATTCCCAAAGATTGTGATCACGTTAAATCCTGTAATTTTTGTAATTGTTTTCTCTCCATAAAGATGTTCTTTTCTTTGCACGGTAACTTGGTATTTATATTACGGTAACTTGGTACTGGTATTCACTGGTAACTTGACCGGCGGTTAACCACCATTCAAACTTCTGATTGGCGGAAAACTAATTTTCCGTCTTTAACTGCCAATCAGAAGTTTGACTGATGTGTAACCGCTGGCTTCCCATCGCCGGTCAAGTTACCGGTGAATATGGGCGTTAAAGGGAAATTTTCGTCTTAAATGTACCGTTCCAACACTTTTAAAGGCTTATCAGTGTGCTGATCAGTTAAAGATGGAAAAGTGGGTGTTTCCATTCAAAATTTTCAAACAATTTTCACTTTAACTGTAACCGTAAGAGAAGTGTTGTTTTAAATTTAAATCATCACAATCTCGAGCGCATACCTTCAACGAGAAGTTCTATGGAAGCACCCAAACTTATACTAATATACTGATGAAAGGGAGACTCTACTAATTCTTTAATTCTTGTTCCTTAATTTTGAAGGGTAAGATGCTATTAACTCTCAAAGTAAAAATTATGCTTAAGTTATCGAACACTGGTTACATTACCCTATTTTTCATTCCAGTATGAATCACAAAGAAAATTTGTGGCTCCGCATCTCCCTCGAAACGAGTAAACTTCACATTTTGGTTGAAGTATAGGAGAAATGACCTCTCTCGAATGCAATTTTGGTGTCTCAATTTCTTGGATTGGGGTTTATTCAAAGAGTTAGTACAAATATAGAAACAGCTTACTCTTCTGAAAATTTTCAGAAAAAATTTTTTCACATTGGAGGTCCCGCAGGCGGGTGGATTTTGAGGTATGAAAACTGCTCTACTTCCCAGAAAAATGATGAAAAAAAGATACCGACACTCTTACTACTCGAGAAAAAGCAATGACGAATCGTTCAGTGAAGAAAAAATTTCTCTATCTCAATTAGTTTTTTATCTGTAATTTTTTTAAATTCCGCGGATTTGGAAAAAACAATTTTAAACTGTATTTTTATAATGTTGCGGGGGAAATTTCTTTAAAAAAAAAGCTTCACACTATACAATATGAACCCTCGATTCAATATGAGTCATTTCCAATTCGTTTAAACAAGTGTTTTAAGGGATAAGTTGCTGATTTAGTGGTCGAGGTAGGAACTGGAAGTTGGCAAAGCTTGGCACTCGTTTTTGCCGTAGTTTCTTAACGTGGTCATTCCAAATAACTTAATGGCTTGATTTTTATTTATAAAGGCTATGATCATCTGAAATACTTCTGCATCTCGACGAAGAAATGTTAAAATTGCTATATTTTAGTTAAATTTTAATTTAAGTTTTTAACACTTACCACTGATTACTGATTTATATTTTAATTTTTAAAAGGGGAAGTTTTCAGTAAAGTAATCTTTGTTTTAATAATTTCTTTCCATGTAACACGCGATATTTAAAAAAAGCTATGGACACTTCGGATCTTTTTTTAACTTATACCTGCTTAAGCTTATAACTGCTTAGAAGCCCAAAAAATTCCCCGTATTCATTTCACCGGTAAAAACTTATTTTTGTATCATTATATTTTAATTTAATTAACGCCGAAAACGCCAAAAGAGGGATTTAGTGGCCAAGTTGGTTTAGAAAGTCAAGTGCGAGTGGCAGCCGGAAACAGGAGACCGGCCACACTTAGAACAGTGGAGCAGATGTCTATATTTGTACTAACTCTAAACTATGGGTTTATTTTTCTTGGTTGGTTTGTGGGGGGTTAATACTGGTGTTTGCTTAGACCAAAGTATCTGCTTGTAACAGTTTTCCTTTCATTTTTCTTTGTTTTTATCGTTTTTTTTTCTTTCTAATGATGAACCATGGTCTTCTTACTATGGGTCTTAAAAAGATACGAATAAACTGTTCAACAATGAAAAAATTTCCTTGATGAAAATAGTCATTCCTTATAGATTTTGGGTAGCTGAATACGAAAATTGCCATTAAAATTCTCAATTGACTAAGGATTTTCGGGGAACAGCCCCTCCCCCTTTTTACGTTTTTCGAAGACTTTATAACTTTAAACTCGATCTTCAGGGTCAAAAAGCATTGCTTTAGTCTTCAAATTGCATCCTAGGGTACAAGAAAAGTTCAAATTAATAAAATATGATAAATTTATATCAAATGGATAGGTTTAAGGGGTAAATACCCCCCTAAAAATGCAAAAAAATAGCTAAAAATTATAGAGGTTTTTACACGCTATTTTTCCCCTTATTTTTTACGCAATTCACGTTTGAAGGGTCCTAACCCTTCCCCAAGAACCCAAATTTGATGGCAATATGCAGCAATGATTTTTACTAAAAGCGGTTGAGGTGAGAGCGCCCCCAAAGCACCCACGGAAGGGTTCAATGTGGCACTTAGAGTTAAACAGTGCTGTACAAAGAAAATTTGAAGCCACTAACTGAATTTCAGCTGATTCTTGTGTAAAATGATCTGCTGAATTCAAATATGACACCCAATTTCCTCCATCACTCTCAGTTTTTAAGGGGATGCCCCCTAATTGTTTTCCACAGCCGTGCATCTATTAACATCTTGAAACATGGAATCCTCACTCCCTAAAACCGGTAATTTTTTAAAGAACTGAAGAGTTTCTACTTAGGATAGACCCAAAATATAAGAAAAACGTCATTTGTAATCTTTTCAAAATCATCAATATTAATTCCTGAGCTCGCGAGCGCCCTCGCGATTCTGGAAGTCTTCCGATCTCTTCCGCGGGGGCTTCTGGGAGGCTAACACCTCAGCCGCTTTTAGTAAAAATTATTGCTGCATATTGTCATCAAATTTGGGTCCTTGGGGAAGGGTTAGGACCCTTCAAACGTGAATTGCGTAAAAAATAAGAGGAAAAATAGCGTATTGAAACCTCTATAATTTTTAGCTATTTTTTGTATTTTTAGGGGGTAATTACCCCTTAAACCTATTCATTTGTTATTAATTTATCATATTTTATTAATTTGAACATTTCTTGTTACCTGGGGGTCTAAAACGATGCTTTTTGACCCTGAAAATCGAGTTTAAAGTTATAAAGTCGTCGAAAAACGTAAAAAGGGGGAGGGGCTGTTCCCCGAAAATCCTGAGTCAATTGAAAATTTTAATGGTGATTTTCGTATTCAGCGACCCAAAATCTATAAGAAATGACTATTTTCATCAAGGAAAAAATTTTGAAGGTCAAATTTGTTGAACAGTGATATTTGTTGAAATTCCTTGTTTCGTTTGTTGTCCTTTTCGGTACTGCTTAGCACAGGGAAGACGAATCCAACCCCCATAAAAAGCTTCCAGAAATAAAAGTATGGTCAAATACACAGCAATATCTTCAATATCGATAGGTACTGTAACAATTTCTTCAACTCATAAAAGACTGGGATTTTTTTAATGTTTGGTGACGCGAAAAAACCGTTCAGTGCAAAAACCGTTCAAAAAACAAAAAATTCATAGCTTTACACATGTAATTAATTTTTTTATATTTTATTGAACGGTTTTAGTATTGAACGGTTTTTTCGTATATTCTTTTAATGTTTATAAAAGAATTTCTTAATTGGAAAAATATTGTGTGTTCTCAAAATCGTGTTTTCCCTTTACTTAAATCAACGATGGGCAACCTCCGGTCCGCCTCGTCATTTGGTCCGGCCCGCGGAACATTTTAAAAATTGTACCAAAATATCACTCTGGTTTTCGTCAACAAGAGCGAAAGAAGGGATACAGAACTTTCCCCCGAAAATAACTTAATTTTAGCAGTTAAAACGTGCTGTACAACTATATTTCATTCTTGAGAGGTGTCTATAAGCGTGGGAGAGTTGTTACTTCACGACGGACGATCGCCGACGGTTGATATTCCCCTCCCGTTTCACCCTAACTTGGCAGTAGAGAAAAGGCTTGTAACCGAATCTTGTCCTCCTGAACATTAATTCCTCCTCCATTAATTCTCCTGTATCATGTAATGACAACTGTTAAAAGTCTGTCCTGAAATATTTTTTCATTACTATGAGCTCTGAATATTATTTTAGCTCATATTAATGTAGCTTAAACATTATAATTATTGTATGTAATCCAGTGGCGGATCGAGGGGGTGGCACTCTGGAAAGTGCCCCCCCTAGGAGACCCAAAAAGGTTCTCAAAATGAGTAAAAACCCAACTTTTACAGGTCTAATTTCAAAAATTTTTCTGGTGGAGGACCCCCATACCCCCCCATTAGTATCAAAATGGGGTATTCAGTGTTTATTTTTAGGAAATCCCCAAAATTTTGACATTTTGGGTCAAAAAGTAATGGTAATGGTGTTGAAAAGTGCCCCCCTTACACTCAAAACGTTTTTAAAAATGAGTTAAAATCCTGTTCCTACACGTCATATTTCAATTTTTTTGTCTGGGGGAGAACCCCCATACCCCCAATAGAACCTTAAGGGGATCTTGTCTGGAAAAGTGCCACCCCCTTGGAGCAGTGCTGGATCCGCGCCTGATGTAATCAAGATATTATTTTAGTCCAGATTAATGTAACTAACTTTATAATTATTGTATGTAATCAATATATTGTATAAGTCCAGATTAAATTTTAACTTTAGAAATAAACTTCGTAAATATATAGAATAAAACTACTCATTTTTTACTTTAAAAAATATTACCTATTATCTACTCTGTGGCCCTCCACGTCATTATAATCATTGAATCCGGCCCGCGGATTTGAAAAGGTTGCCCATACCTGACTTAAATTATGAAATTATTTTTTTTAATTTTTCTTTTTTAAATATCTCACGTTTTTAGTAAAATGGAAAAATAAATTAATATAATGCAGGTAAAGTTGAAAATTCTTTTTATTTCATTATAATAGGTACTGTAACGATACTAATTTTTATTTTTGTACGTAGGGATATAATGGATTAAAAGAGCAAAACAAATATATGATCTTAAATGGAAATTGCAAGTTATTGAGCTAGGGAAATAATTGGGGTTTCATGTAAACACGTAGGCTTGCACAGCTGAAGTTATCAGAGTAATCGCCATCACTGATGATGTCCCGCGCAGTTGTGGACGAAACGGTTGAATCCAGTTTATTGTTCTACTACGGCCCATCAGCCCGGATAGATTTTATTCTAGTAACTGTTCGTTCGATATAATTTTTCCCTTAAAAATAAAGTTGGTTTGAGTGTTTAAAATCTTTATATTTTTTTCTGGATTTATACGGTGTTATTTAATTATTGAGCTGTCATTTCGGGTGGGGAATATAAACCCAACCTCCAATCTTTCATTTCAATACAAAATGAATGCTTTCAACTCCTAAATCTCCAATCAACTATAACTCCAATTCAACTCCTAATCCCCACAGTTTTAGTTTTCTCTAGTTATTATCATTGCGGCATAATGTATATTTTTCGTATTTTACTTCTTACTTTTCAAAATAAATCTTTGCAATTTGAGGATTACGCAACATAATTCTTGATCATCCTAAACTTTTGAAGTTCCAACATTTTCTTAGGACATATTTAGTAAGAACTTCTTTTACCTAGCTCCTAAATAGTGTACAATAGCTTACCTATTAATTTGATTCATACGAAGAGTTACATAGTTACACTGTCTTCAAAAGAAATCTTTTTGAATTTTCAATAAATATTGACGAAGTGGATCTGTATTTATCACTCCATTAAAGCATTTTTTGTGTTTAATGTTATCCAGATTTTTCCAGCCTATTTTTCATGTTTATTGTAGTTTTTTTGTACATATTGGTAGTTTTTCTGTTGCTATTTCTTTTATTTTCCATTGCATAATTAATGTATATTATATTAATTATTCCTGGACGGAATTTTTTCACCTTTGCATATCATATGTTTTCCTGAATTCATTTAATTTTTTTACATTATTATTAATTAAGATTATTATTATAACAAATTTGCGGATTTTCAAACGGGGTTACTTAAAAAAAAGTACAATCTAGCCTTTACTCTGACTATAGTAAGGATAAAAATAATAAAAAGCTATTTTATTTCTCGTGAAAAGACATTTATACTATTCAACTACTATTTTCATATGTTTAGAAAAACTTCTTGCTTACCGTATAAGCCAGGTATGAGCAACCTTTTTGAATCTGCGGGCCGAACTCAAAGATTATAATGACGTGGACGGCCGTAGAGTTGATAATAGGCAATTTTGAAAAATGAGTCGGTTTATTATCTACTTTTTATGAAACTGAATTATTATTTCATTCAATAATAATTCACACCCCCTAATTCTGAACATACAGACCCCCCCTTTTAGTGATACCTGGGCTTTGCTAAGTCCAAAGAAATTTAGTACCCCAACCTGAAAATTTCCTATTTTCATCTTAAAAATCACTTACATTATTTAAACCTCCATCCATAGATAAAAGGGGGTCCGGAAGGGGAGTTTTTTCAGCTTTAGCATGCTAAAAAGTGATTATATGCTACTTTTATGGGATTTTGGAATGTTTTTATGAGAAAAACGACTATAACTAATAGTTTAAAAATAGTCAAAGCATCCTTTAATTCTAATAACTCCCCTAGATTTTCTATCAAACCATCACCGCCCCTAGAACATCAACACCACCTGGGGGGTGGTACCACCCACTTTGGGAACCACTGCTCTAAAGCCAACAATTCTTCGAAATGACAAGCAGAATAAGTACAGCCCAACATAGTTGTAAAGCAGGTTTAACTTCAAAAATTAAGTTCTTTTCGAGAGAAAGTTCCGTATCCCCATCTCCAGAGGGATTTTCAGAGAACAATTTTTAAAATATTCCGCGGGCCGTAGGTTGCCCATATATGGTATAAGCTGTTCGGGAAGGCAAGACTATCAAATTTATTATTCAGTAATTTAAAGGTTTTCTCTACAGGCCTTTTTTTGTTTGTATAAAAAATCAAGTTGAGGTTGCTATAACATGCCAAAGTACACACCCACCAAGTTAAAGAATCTTAAAAAAAAAGTCACGCTTTCTTAAATTTTAACAGTATAAATATATTGTCAATATGTAAAAAGTTTAACAAAAATGAAAATTATATGAAATATCAATTTTATATCCTTCGTCAATAGTTAGTTTAATGTTTTGTTAAGTTCATACTTCCCGTTTTCTACAGTGTAAGAAGCCAGTAAACTATTTAATTGCTCAACACACAATAATTTAGCCTTATTATTTTTATTTTATTTTCTAACATTTTTGAAGTTAACTATGCTTTAAATTAACATTTTGATTTCTTAACTGCCTGCGTTATGTTTTCGTCTATAAGTATTCTTAAAAACACCTTCTTAATAAAATCTGTATAATTCATTAAGATAATTCTACTGCTTATGTAATTCATACTAAAGTTAAAAAATTAAAATTTAGCTATTTGATGTAATACACAAGTACTGTACTGTACAATAACAATATTTTTGAATTATATTTCAATTAGCAAAAAGATATTTGCAAAGGAAGGTAAGCACCTTAAACTATAACTTTAACGTAGATTTATAAACGCAATACCATTTCAAGACATTAAGGGCCTCTATTCATGCAGTAAAATTGCTTATCAGTGCTTTTTGATATAGAATTCCACTTTTGAGACAATTCAAGCCAACCTGAAATACGTGCCAAAATCTGGCCGAACACAAATTAGCATTGATTTATCATTTGCCACACAGCATTAAATCGCATTTCTGGCAGGATGCCTCTATCGATGATAATACCAACTCATTAGTTTTTCTGAGGTCTAGAGATGTAACTCTAGATATCCACTCTTGAAAAACTGAATCAATTTTTTCGATAGATTGGCATCAGATTTCCAACCAAATTTTTTTTCGTTTCAAAGTAAATGTATTTTATCGCTGTTTATGAGCAATAACTTTAATTATAGTAGTAACTAGCGTATATGCCCGGCCTTGCACGGGTGGAGTGTATAAATTTATTTTTTTAAGTTTTCTGATAATATATTTGTAGTTTTGTATATCAGCAATTAGGGCTGGGCGATATATAAATTTCTTAAATCGATTTATAGTTCATCTTAAAATCCGATTTAGTTATAAATCGATTTAATTCGGGTAATATTAATCCAAATTTTAAGCTGAAATAAATAGAATATACATACACAATACATGTATCATTTAAAATACTTGTTTTTTGTCATATATCAAGTATTCTAGAAATAAAAACCTTTCTTTTAACTCAAAGTAACTATTTATACTAACTTATAATTATTATACTAACATATAGATGGCGCAGTAGTTTCGATTCTCAAAGTCAGTTGAAAAGAAAACATACTTTTTTAATCCAATTCAATCTTCTCATTAATTATGTAAAACAATTACAAATCATTAAAATGATAATCTACACAGCAATCCCTTTGCTCAAGATGAAGTATTTTTTTGATCAACAAGTATTAAAATAATAAAAAGGGCCCGTCAGAAATAAATTCATGTCTATCACTAATCGCAGCTCGTTTAACGAAATTCTTCTTTTCGCAATCCTTTTTAATCGTCGAAACTTTTAATGGAGTATCTAAATATTAAAGGATTTTTAGAACCTAAGAATAGTAAGAATATGAAAACACAAATATTTTTCAATTATGTACAATAAATTTTGTTAATCATCATAAACATAGTGATTAAGACAATTCCGGAACCCGGAATAGTATCGGTTATCGCAGCTGATCTATGAGTATGAATCAGAAAACGGAAATATCGGTTTAAGGAAAATTCGAATAATCAAGTGGAATCAAATTTCTGATTCCGGAATTACATATCGGTATTCGATTTTAGAGATTCGATATTCGCGCTAAACCGGTATTCTGAAAAACCGATTTATCTTTCAAATTCCGGAATTATATATCGGTTCCGATATAAGGAATCCGATATAAGCGTGAAACCGGTATTCCGATGTTGGGGTTAAATCGATTTATCTTTATATATCGATTTAAGGCCCAGGCCTATCAGCAATTACCACTATCATCCCGGTATCCCAGGTGCCTTTTCATACTCTCGGCTCCCGGTCATTTTCCCTATCCCGGTTGTCCCGGTAATTTTTCGTATCCCGGTGTTCCCGGTAATATTTCATATCCCGATGTTCCCGATAATTTTCCTATCCCGATGATCGAGGTAATTTTTATGTCCCGGTAGTTCCGGTAATTTTCCTATCCCGATGTTCCCGGTAATTTTTCTCTTCCCGGTGTTCTCGGCAATGTTTCTTAGTAAATTAATGAGTCTAGTGAACAAAAACAACAAATTTGAAGAAACAATAATAAAAGATCTAGTAAATTTAAAAGTCTAGTGAACCGCTTCATTTGAAACAATGTTTTATTTTCAAGTCGTTTTCCATAAATAAAAATTTACAATTTTCCTTAAATATTTAAATTTTAAAGGAAAATATCTTAAAATAGGGGAAACTAACGTTTCAAGATTAATTATTTGAATTTATTTTGGTGTTTTTACAACTGATATAGTTTTTAAATCGACAATTATCGAGTTTTTCCTGTTAAAATATTTAAATTTTGAAGGTTTTCATCTCGTTAACAATAGTGAGTCGAGCAGATCTACTCTGGTAGAGAAATGGAGAAATAAGCGTTTTCGGCTATAAATTCGCTAATTACTCGTAATTATTCGATTTTCGAGCTTGGAAAACTTGACAGTGACAATCGACACCTCGAGATACGTCTATGTACCGAGTTTTGACCACGCCTTCGGCGTGGTTTTGGAGGAGATGTGTCACATACCCACATACATAGCCACAAACGTTTTTAGTTATATACTAGCGGATATGCCCGGCCTTGCACGGGTGGAGTGTATAAATTTTTTTAATTAAATTTTCTCAAAATACATTTATAATTTTTTAAATCAGGAATTACCAATCATCCCGGTATCCCAGATGCCTTTTTCCTATCTCGGTGTCCCCGGTAATTTTTCATATCCCAGTGTTCCCGGTAATTTTTCATATCCCGATGTTCCCGGTAATTTTCCTATCCCGATGTTCCCGATAATTTTCCTATTCCGATAATTTTCCGTCCCGGTAATCCCGGTATTTTTTCCTATCCCGATGTTCACGGTAATTTTTCTTTTCCCGGTGTTCTCGGCAATGTTTCCCAGTAAATTAATGAGTCTAGTGAAAAAAATAACAAATTTGAAACAATAATAAAATATCTAGTAAATTTAAAAGTCTAGTGAACCGCTTCATTTGAAACAATGTTTTATTTTTAAATCGTTTTCCATGAAAAAAAATTTACACTTTTCCATAAATATTTAAATTTTAAAGGAGAATATCTTAAAATAGGGGAAAATAACGTTTCATAATTAATTATTTGAATTTATTTTGGTGTTTTTACAACTGATATAGTTTTTAAATGGACAATTATAGAGTTTTTCCTGTTAAAATATTTAATTTTTGAAGGTTTTCATCTCGCTTACAATAGTGAGTCGAGCAGATCTGCTCTGGTAGAGAAATGGAGAAATAAGCGTTTTCGGCTATAAATTCGCTAATTACTCGTAATTATTCGATTTTCGAGCTTGGAAAACTTGACAGTGACAATCGACACCTCGAGATACGTCTATGTAGCGAGTTTTGACCACGCCTTCGGCGTGGTTTAGGAGGAGATGTGTCCTCCACCCACACAGCCACAAACGTTTTTAGTTATATATAGATAGATTATGGTTCCTTTAGAAGTAACATTTTCTGCCCAAGAATCATTTTTGTAAATAATAATTTTATTTTATAAATACTAGGGAGCTACCGCCCCCTGCTCGCTATCGCTCGCCAACCCCCGTAAACTGCTGACGCAGGACCTTTTGGAATTGCTTCGCAATTCCCACAAATTCCAACTCGTTGAACTTAACACACTTTATAAAACAATTAAACAATTTACAGAAAAAACGTCAACCAACTTATTAAAAATACTTCAAATCCCCTCCACGAATAAATCTCCCTTAAAAGATTGAGTTATTAACTCGACTTGAGTTATTAACTCGAACTTATCAAAAATTTAAACGAAATGTTTTTAAAAATATTCATCTTAATTATTTTTAATCTATGATTATAAAAATAACTAATTCTAATTGTTTATCAATATTCGGACCAAACAAAAAATATTATTTTAAAGTAACTCGATAGTATAATATGCCTAGTGTTTATCATTCACATTTTTTTTAAACCCAGACATGTTAAACAATACCGTTTAAGCAATTGAAAACAATAAGAGACAAAACATCACTATGTTTACAATTAATTTCGATAAAATCAGAATAAAAATTATAAATATTGGACAAAAAGTGTGAAATTTTAGTATAAAATGGCGTTCATGTAAGTTTTTAGAATATGTTTTTATCAGTCTTTGAGTGATATTTCATCAAGAAAGTACTTTTCTTAAAAGGTGAAAAAACATGTTTCATCTTAAAATAAAGCGTCAATCGGACGTTGTGATTGGATGCATAATAATTTGATTGACAGTACTTGCTTTATAACTGCGACCTTATCCGTTATGTAAAAAAATGGAAATATTTTAAAATTGAGAATTTTTTTGAAAAATCGAAGAGCTTACTCGGAAATCCGGAAAGAATCCGGACATTTTGATACCATATATGTGTCATTCGGTTCAGTAATTAAAAAGCCTTTCTCTGGAAACCGTTCACTAAAAACTTTTTTTTAGAATAGAGAGATAAGGGTCACTGGTAAAAGACTAAATACTTCCATTAATATGGTATAGCTTAATAACGCCATAAAAAGAAGTATAGTTTTACAGAGCGTTTATTTGTGTAATAAATAATTAAAAACATGTTTTTTAAGTAAACAGGCAAAAAATATTTTATCTTGTTTAATTCACATATCTCAAAAACTTTTACAGTTGGAAAAATTTGGTTGCAATTTTAATCTACAAGCTCTATTTCAACAACTTCTGGCAAATACTCCGAAAAAAAAACATTCTTTAAAGTTACAAATGTATAGAATAACACTTTTATTTCCTCCCTGCCATCAAATAATCCTTAAACAAAACATTCACGATTATTTAAAAATGTGTCATACTTTACTACTTTTTATATTTTCTAAGGTTTTTATTTTTATTTATCCATTGTTTTCTATCTAAAACTTAAAGTAATTATTTTTCTTCTTGATTATTTCATTCTAAGTACTTACCTTCTTGTAATAAGCATTTCTGAACAGTTTTGAACTCACTATATTTTTCAGGTTTCTCTCTATATTAAAAAAAAGTAACAGTGACCGCCGCTGTCGCCGCGCCGCCGCAGCTGATTCTGAAAATTTTATTTTTGAACATTTTGAACTCTCACTACGCGAAAACCTTTGAAAGGAATATTAAGAAATTTTGACCATTGGTAGATAAATGCATGATTATCATTTTCGTTCCAAAACCTAATTAATTAAATAATTAGTTCTGGAGTTAATTAATGTCAAAGTAGAAAATTACTTTTTTCTGCTGCGAGTTCGCATCCAGCAAAATCTATTAACACTAGAAACATGATTTTTTGCAGACACATACTCTTAGGCATGAAGTTTTGCACCTCATCGCCTTTTTTTTGAATTTCGAATTATTTTTTGAGTAATTCAATTTTAAAGTTTCGAAATTTTTGACAATTTTTCGATTTTTTTTATAAAAGAAAAAATAATCATGATAGAGGTTTAATATTTTAGACCACTATACAATTATTTTTTATAAATATATTGCCATTTAGTTTTTTAAAAAATTCGAATTAATTTTAGAATTAGTAAGATTCAAAGTTTCAATTTTTTCTTCTCTTTCTGGTCGTTCACTAGGGAAACAGCTTATTTTTATATGTCTGATTTCTTTAATTTCCGACGGTTCACTAGATAAAATTAGTGTTTCTTAACGGCTTGTTTTTTCTCTAAGTTGGTTGATGATAATTGGTAGACTTGTTTGATATTTTTTAAAAACATTTCTATTCAATAATTGAAGAAAGAATTGAAGTTAAGAGATGAATATTTTACAAATAGCTTTATTTTGATACATTCGGGGGAATGATTCGAATTAAATCATTGATAAACTAGAGAGATAAGTAGTTTCGGTACCAAAAGAGCATTAACAAAGCCGACGAGCCTGGATTGTTGAGATGAAACAAGCGAGCTCTGCTCGCTAAGATCGCGAAGCGATATGAAAAGAACTGGGAAGCAGTTCCGGGGGTTGGTGAGCGAAAGCGAGCAGGGGCAGAGCCCCCTAGTTTAAATAAATATTACTATTGTAAAAAATATACAGATAAGCTTCATTAGAGTGAATTTTTTAAATTGCAATTTAAGTTTCATTAAGTTTATTACATTTTACTACTCGAAATGTTTTTTCACTACTCGTCATGAAATTGCAGCTGAAATTGTGATGTAAAAACTAGAAGAGTTCGTGTTTTCTCATAACATTTACAATTTACACACTAAGATGTTCAATTATGATTCAATTGAATTTTCTGTTCAAACATATCCAAATGTCCAACCAAACCTTTTTTAGCGTAACCCAGATTTTACGCCATACCCTTTACCGTAGTGAATTTCTCGAAAAATATACGTAGTTATAAGTTTATTACTCCATTTTTTATGTACTCCACTCAAGGAATGCTGGGTAAAGTTTGGGTTGACTTGTAAAGAAACACCCAGTATCTCAATCTTTGTTCCATTTTTATGTGCTGATTTTAACCCGATACTCCATTTAAAGCAACAATGAAAAATTAATTTAATTGCAACGTTGGAAACGGTAACTTAATATCCTGAAATTTATTATTTGGAAAAAATTATTAATATTTTTGTGCTTCTTCGGGAATAAAATTCTGACCATGTGATGGTAAAGAGGATATTGAGCACATTGGTATTTTCTACTAATGTTTGTTTTCTGAGAAGTACGAATCTCTGCTTTTTTTTTGTAGAGATGTTTATGCTAAGTCCTGGCCACGTAGACTCATATGACCAGAAAAAAATCGAAATTGTGACGTGTGATAGTCCTGACCCCGGGTAGCACAAATTTTTAAGTTTCGTTTAATTTATGGCATGCATGTCCAAATTATATTTACTTCTGGTTGTAGTTACTTGGTATGAGCTGTGCTAAGGGAAGTCACTTTTGAATGTCTATGACAAACTCTCAACTTCACTTTGGATTAAATAAATCATTAAAATTCAATGCATTAAAACTTTCGAGGTGTTCTTATAATATTAGTAGTTTGATTCTAAATTTATTATTTAAGTAACCTATTTCAATCAAAATATTTTTTAAAATGATGGTTATTATGCACACCAAATCAAAGATAATCAAATTACGAACAAAATGGGACTAGTTTCAGATTTTTAAGAGATATACTTGTTCTGGAGTAATTAGTTGTTTAAAGTTGCAGGAAGAACAACTTTACAAACTTTTTTTGACATCAAAAAATATTACTACCGAAAGAAGGATGATAGAAGAATGGATAATATATTATATCTGCATTGTTTTCTCAAAAAAAAAATATGGAACAAAATTGTTAGGGTTTAATCTTTGGTCTTTTGGTTGGTTTTATAAAAAATCAGTTCTTTTTAATTTCAGGGCCTTTGTGGCACATATGAGCTTAAATTTTGCAAACACTATTATTTTCTATAGTGACACAAAACTAGGGGGCGTCACTAATACTAATTGAATTCCTTAAAAAATTTTACCATAGAAATAAGGACCATCCTAATCTATGTGTCTGTGTATACATCTGCTTTTATATATTCCAAAAGATAAGATTGCAGAGATAGAATAGAAAGAGTTCAATAAATCAAAAGAGTAAGAGAGATATAAGAGTAAGAGGTAAAAATAAATGCCTATTTATAAACTTTTTTTAAATTTGAGTAGCGGTAAAAAAGAATAAGATCGATGTCAGATTATCAATGTGAAATAATTTGATGTTAAAAAATAGATTTAGTCCAATTTACTTATACAGAAAGCATTTGTCTATGAAGCTTTTCTGAGACTCCCCTCCCCGATTACTAAATAATTCATCGTAGTTGCTATAGTTTTATTAAACTACTTTTTACGAAAACTATCAGAAAACTATGTTAAACAACTACGGTACGCAAATGTTTCTTGGATACTATGAGTTGCTTTCCAGCAGTTTCTTCGAGCGTTGCAGTTATTCTTATACTTTTTTCCAAACCACTAGAAAGTCACATTTAGGAAAATTATAAATTGTTTAAATATTTTAATTTTTTTTCTGTGTTTTAAGTTTATTATCAGTTTTACTGAAAGGTTTTTTAACAGTTTTTTACCTTCCCATTACCTACTAAGAAAAGGATTTTCATACACTAACGAAATATTTTTTAATAAATATTATTCATGAATGTTAGTGTTATTGTAATATATTCTTTAGTATTTAAACATAAATATGAAAAAATAAAGGAACAGCTTTGAAAACGTATTAGCTTTTCATTTAATCTGTGTGTGTTTTTTTCAATTGAACTTTAAAAAATGTGCTGATTTCCTGATATGGTTTTTTTTTCAAATAGTTATTCTAATTTCTGAATGGTGTTAGAGATAGAACTTGCTAATATATATCTAAAGATTTTTAATTTTCCCTGCTATGCCTATTTTTCTCTCCCATTAATTTTTAGTTACGTTTCTATTTGAATCGTCGGTTTGAAAAAGGGAATGTCCAAAAAATGACAAATTGACTTTTTGTGCTCAAAAATAACTCCAAGCTTTGCTCTACACGTGAGTGGAAAATGGCGAAAAATTAGTTCTCCCTATAGGGAGATATAGCCCCTTTTCGAAATCGATGTCCATTCATTGTATGTTTTTAATTTAATTTAGAATTAAAGTTAAATGGTCTTCCTTTTCTTATTCTTTTACTGTAAACTAAGCCAAAATAAAATTTGCTCCTAATTTAAAATGTTTTAACTTTTTTTAACTATGGAATGTTTGACTCCATTTACATTCACTTATTCCATTGAAACTTCCTTAATGACTCGTCAGTTTCATAATAATTTGGAATTTTATTTGTCTCGGTCTTTCTATTTCCCCCGTTTGTGCTGTTAACTAAGGAGAAATATATTTTAAATGTCAATTTAAGTGGTTTTTAAGATGTTTCTTCCGTTGAAATTTCATAAGGTTGAAAAAGGGGGTAAGTCTATTAAATTTTTTGACTGTAAAATATTTTTGAATGTAGGTTAGACAGAGATGCCAACCATTCCGGATTTTGCGGAATCATTCCGCATTTTGGCCCCGAATTCCGCAATTACGGATAAAGCTAGAAAAACTACGGAAACTACGCTGCTTATATTTTAAAGACAATGTATTAAATTTTTCTTCTAAATTCTCTGTTTTTAGCCTTCAATTCTTATAATGCATATTTTTTTTACTTAGAATTGCGAATAAAAACGATAACGCTAGTCGCTAGTAACTGATGAGATGGGTAATAAGAAGGGGAATCATTCGGAATATTCTAATCTGCACGGATGATAGGGAGAAAAAAAAGCCTTATTTTCTCTATTTGCGTTTTCAGGACTTTTCTAAAACTTATCAAAAGATTGGGGCATTATTCTACATGCAGAAGGCGTGGCAAGCCCACGCGTCACGCCGGATTTTTTTTTGCGTGTGGGGGGTCGATTACGGATGAGCGTTGTCTCAGGTTGGCATCCCTGGTTAGAGGTGTACAAAACCGGGTAGGTGGACAAAACATAGATTTGGGCTCTACTCATTGATTTGGAGTGATATCTAGCGAACAATGCTAGAACCATTTCCCACTGAGCTATAAAACAAACTGGAGTGACTAGTTAGCGTGCCGAAACCGCATCACACCGCGGAAAGGATTTCGATCTTCTTTTAATTTTCCCAATCTGATAGCACAGCTGTATGCACATAATGAAACGACCATTCTAAATTTTGCTCATAATATTTTAAAAAACAGGCATGGGCGGATTAAAAGGGGGAAATGATCTTCCAACTTTGCTTCCAGCTTGCCCCGATTGCTTGAGCAATCGTGGCAATTTAACCTTCCGCGCTGGCACGATCGGTTGCTTGTTATAGTATCGGAGGTTGTCACTCCAGTTTGTTTTATAGCTCAGTGCCATTTCCAGGCACTGATGAACCCTGACAACTAGTAAACAGAAGTTACCAGTGAACAGTGACCAGTAAACAGAAGTTACATAAACCATCCCATTTTGCAGAGAGAATGATTTTTAAGTTTCATGAGAAAAGCTTATATACGCCACCAATCTTAAATACCTAAGGATTAATTCTCGGTAAGTACAGCGTACGATACCTGATTATTTTTTTGTTATTTTAAAAGTTTATACAGGGTGATTCAGATAAGTGTTTCATAACTTCTAGGGGAGGTAGGGCGAACAAGACGAACAAGAATTAGTATAGAAAGGGGGGTCGCAGTTACACCGTTAAAGAGCTAGGTCCTAATGTAGTGCGAGAGCGTTACAAAAGGACGTTTTGCCAAGGCCCGTTTAACGAAAAAAAACATAATGAAATGAAAAAATTTATTGCATGAGGTACAGCAGTATCCGTACTACTTACATCATAAATTTGATAGAAATTGAACCACTTTCTAAACCGCGGAGTTAGTTTCAAAAGTGCAATATTAATCTTTTAGTCAAAGAATCACATTCCTTAATGGTATTTAGAAAAATGATGATCGGGGAAGGAATTTTCAATGATCGTAACATGGATCATTGAAACTGTTTGATCATTGAAAATTCCTTCCCCGATCATCATTTTTCTAAATACCATTAATGGAACTCCATTGTTTGACTAAGAGCACGTTTTAAAACTCACCCCACGGTTTAGAAAGTGGTCCAATTTCTATCAAATTTATGATGTAAGTAATACGGATACTTCTGTACCTCATGCAATAAATTTTTTCATTTCATTATGTTTTTTTCGTTAAACGGGCCTTGGCAAAACGTCCTTTTGTAACGCTCTCGCACTACATTAGGACCTAGCTCCTTAACGGTGTAACTGAGACCCCCCTTTCTATACCAATTCTTGTTCGTCTTGATGTACCCTACCTCCCCTAGAAGTTATGAAACACTTATCTGAATCACCCTGTATTTGTGCCTAAGAGCTACTTAATAAACGCTAGATAAAATTTCTTAAAAAAGACAGGATCGAACAAAACCCGGAAGTGTGGGTAAATTCGGATGAAGCTTGTGTATTTTGCTTTTATGAACATTCTAAATCTAGAGATATTTCGATACAGTGCTTTCACAGCAAAGGGTGGGCACATGAAATGATGAACAAGACCAAACTTGAAGTTTTGTTCTTAAAACGTTTAACTCTTAGAGCGTAAATTAAATTGTTATTTAATGAAAATTTTATATAAATTTTTATATAAATTGAAAGTTTAGAAGTTAAGTTTGTCATACTATTCAAGTTTTCTGATAATAAACAATGATTTCTCGAAGTTACTATGTTATTTTGATTATTCTATCTAGTTCCTGGTTTTGTCAGACCTGGGTGGATAAAACAGGAATTTTTTAATCGTCTTAAGTATGTGCTTTTATGACCTATAATTAATTTATTATTTTTTCTATTCATAAGGAACCAGTTTATCGTTTTAGCACCAATTTTGACTGTTTTGATTACACAAAAGTGAATTCAAAAAATAAACTTTCGATCATGATTTTGTCCACCTCTCCCCTACTTATATTTTTTTCGGTGTTTGCTCTTTTTTCTAAATTGGGTTCCAAATATCTTGTAAAAATTTGGTGGTTATTCAACCAAAATTCCATTATTTATACAGGTTTTTTTCCGATTTTCTCAAAACTTGGTTTTTGGACTTATTTCCTTTTTCAAACTGACGGACGATTCAATTTAGTCTTACCTTTTCTTCTGGATAACTCCTCAATAAGTAATGAACTTTTTTGTGTGCCTCATTTTTCTGTGCTCATACTTTTAATAGGTATGTTTTAATAGTCTTTTGCTTTTGTAATAAATTAGACAGTTTTCCTATAACATTTGAGACCCTTTCTCTCCAATCATGTGTTAAGTTTATTTAAACTTTTTTTATAAATCATAAACATGAATTAGTATGATAACTCATTATTTATTTACTACTTTTAAACTTATTACTTACAGTATTATTTTTTAGTAATCGAATTCGGTCATTGTGAAAACGATTTTCCCAGAAGGGCAAGTCTTTAAATCATTAATATTTCTTAATATTTAGTCCTTTCAAAATGTTAACCCATTTCTATGAACCTTTTTTAAAACGTTTTCTCGAGTCTTGGCATGGTTGTATGGTTATCTAAGTATGTTTCATAACTTTTGTATACTACTTGTAAGGAAGAGGTGTTATAACAGAAACTATGAATGTGCCTTTATAATAAACCTTTAATATTTAAAGTAGTAAAGTCAAAAGCATTCAGAAATGACCTAATTAGCCATTTTGACTTCTTTTATCCTTAAAAAAGAGTCATCAATGAATTATAAAGAAAATAATTAATACTACTATGTGTCTGGATCCTTGAAATGGATATCAAATATGTTTTTATAAAACTGAAATTTTAGATCTCTAACTCAAAAAAGACCTAATTCTTAAATTATGGGTAAATATTAACCTTTAATTTAGCAAATTAAATCACTGATTTTTTTGTTTACTTCCCGAAATTATTTTGCATTAATTTCTATATTATATAATTTTCTACATTCTTCAATAATTTAATTTTTTTAATAGAAACACCTGTGTTAACTCATTAAAGGTTTAGGGTATATTTTGACCTGTCCCAAGGTGCCTCACTCGGCTCTTTAGATCATAGGTTCCCAAACTTTTTGAGACCACCTCCCCCTTTTCGAAAAGAAAATTTTTTACCTCCCCAAAAATTTAAAAGCTAGTAATGATCAATATTCAAAAGCTAAATTTTCTTTGCACCTTTAAATTTAATTTGAACTAATTACGTAATAATTCAGGGTTGGCAAAAACCAAAGTTTTTTTGAAAAAACCCAAGTGGATTGGGTTTTTCTGGTTTTTTTTAAGAAAACCCTGAAAAAAACCCATATAAAACTGGGTTTTTCCGAAAAAGTGTGGGTTTTTCAAAATTAAGTGGTTTTCTCCTATATAGTAATAGGGTTTTTTCAAATTTTAGTGAGTTCCTTTTATGTTAAATGTGTTCTGTCAAAATATAATGTCAATTTTTCCATAGTTAAGTGGATTTTTTCAAAATTGAAACTTTTTATACTTTGAAAAAACCCACTGAAATAGTAAAAATATCCCTTATTTATTGAAACCTGGTTTAAATTTTTTAAAAACACTAAAATTTAAAAAATATCCTAATTTTTGAAAAAAAAACCATTCAATATTAAAAGAAATCTATTTAACTTTGAAAAACCCACTGAAATTTAAAAATCCTCCTTAATTTTTACATCTAGTTTGAACTTTATAACTAACTAATTTTTTATAACTAGTTTGAACTTTAAACGTCTTAAATTTTGAAAACACCCATTCAATAATGAAAAAAAAATTTTAAAAAACAACTTCAATTTTAAAATTATCCTAAGCTTTGAAAAAAAACACTCACAATATTAAAAGAAATCTATTTAACTTAGAAAAAACACTGAAATTTTTAAAAAATCCTGTTTAAACTTTGAACTTGAAACGTCCTAAATTTTGAAAAAAAAACATTCAATAATGAAAAACACCCTTAATTATTGAAACCTGATTAAAGCTTTGAAAAAACCCACTCAACTGCAGTTCTTGGTATGTAATTTCTTTAAATGTTTTTCTTCAATATTAAAACTGCCAAAATCTTGATTTTTCTTCAAAAAAATTCAAATTTCTGAATTTTAACAGACTTTAAGCTACTTTACGAGAGGATTTTTTAAATATTTTTTACTCATACAAATGACATGAAACAATAGTTTAAAAGTAGTCAACGCCCCTTTTTACTCTAGTAACGCCCTCCAATTTCCTTTCAACTCATCACGGTACCGCCCACCTTGGGAACCACTGATTTAGATGTTAAACTTAATTACTCTTTTAGGTTTAGCAAAACATGTTATCTTTTTTTTCAAAAATATCAGTAGATATTTATGAAAAAATTGCTTTGAAACTACAAGTAATGAGGAAGTTGCATGATTTTTTTTTATTTTTTTAATCGATTCCTCTTGCAAAAATAAGCAACTACCCAAAATTTGAGGCCGATCGAGAAATTTTTTGACTGTCAAAAAAATTAACAAAAATCCCCTTTTTAAAAGCGCGCGAAAACGCCAAGAGTTTGGATGTGACGTCATCTTATACTAAACATTGTTGTAAAGCAATGGAGTTCATGGTATTATTGATGACGTCATCTTATACTTTAAACAATAAACGTTTTCAGTCACGTGTTTTTTCTCGACTTTTAAATTAAAATATTTAATTAACTGTAAATTTTTTTTGAAAAACTGACTAGATATTTCATTTTGCCATACAAAAAACCATACGGAACACTTGTTTGTTTTTGAAAATCTGACACATGCAACTTCCTTATTGTAACTTTGCACCACGTGAAACAAGAAAACTGATGTAAATAACTGTCCAGTTGTACCAAATATACAAGCACGAGTTCATAACTATAAAATTGCGTCTGAAATGTGGAGTGTCCCAAGGTGGGCCACTCTCCCCTATATACATTATTTACAAAAAATCAGGGAATATTTTTAAATTTTATCACAAAGTAAAAGCAAAATATCTCAAAACAAAATACTTATTGATTCTGTGTCAGTTTAAAATGTGATAATTCATAAGAGCTATTTTATGATTAAAGTTCAGATTACTCATGCGAATTACACTTGAATAGGAGTATTTAAACTCAATGAGGAAGTTTCATATTTTTTAAATTTTCGATTTTGGGGTATAATAATACAATATAAGATGTGAAAAATCCAAATCTGCAATCCAAATTTTCCTCAAAAATTTATTTACTGAGATGGAGAAGAAATAAAAGTTGAAAAAAGTCGTAAACAAATGATGCAATCGCAAACGCTCAAAAATCAAATTTGACGTCACTCGACACCAAACAAAAGGCATTGTTGATGTTTATTCATTATTAAAATAAAAGGTCTTTATGACCTCATGGATTTGGTCTAGTTTCACTCGACCAGATGGGGATTAGTCCCACTTAATAAAAAATATTTAAATCTTAAAATATAATCTTAATAAATAATTAATCTTAAAATATAAGAATGTAATGTTTTAAAATTAATTATTTGAATTTATTTTGGTGTTTTCATAGCTGATTTAACTTTTAAATTGGCAATTATAGAGCTTTTCTTAATAAAAATATTTAATCCTGAGGTTTTCATATTTAAAATAGTGAGTCAAGCAGATCCACTCTAGTAGAGAAATGGAGAAATAAGCGATTTTAGCCATAAAATCGTTAATTACTTGTAAATATTCGATTTTTGAACTTGGAAAACTTGGTAGTGATCGTCCTCGCCTCGAGATACGTCTATATACTGAGTTTTGTCTTCGCCGGCTGCGTAGTTTAGGAGGAGATGCGAGTTGTAGACGTTTTGACATGCCGAGTGACATCACGAATCTGAAATTGCTGTTTTTCCCGCCTTTTCCAGAGCGCAAACTTTAAGCCGCAATAAAAAAATAAATAATGATCAGAATTAAAAAATATCTCGGTTTTAGGGTTTTCTCGTAAGGTTGGATCGATTTAAAAAATAAAAAAAATATGAAACTTCCTCATTGGATTCAATTTATTCATATCCTCCAAAGAAGCTGCCTTTAACTATATCTTATAAATATTTATAATTTTTTCTCTCTTAATCTTTAAAATTTAAAATCTTTCTGGTTGTTTTAACTCTTTTAAGGGCACTTTTTATGTGACTTTTCAATTTTTTTCTTCGTTTTTAATAAAATAAATTACTGTTAAAAGGATATAAGTAATTGTCAATGAATGTAAAAATGTTGTTTGTTCATCACATAAGCAGAAAAGGAAATTGCAGTAAGATTACCTGTAAAAGTTGTTTTGGGGCGCATATTTACTTGCTGCAGGAAAGCAAAGAAAAGCAATGTTATCTGTAAAAGTTGTTTTAGTGCGCATATTTACTTGCTGCAGGAAAGCAAAGAAAAGCAATGTTATCTGTAAAAGTTGTTTTAGTGCGCATATTTACTTGCTGCAGGAAAGCAAAGAAAAGCAATGTTATCTGTAAAACTTGTGTCTTCAAATAACGGAAATTAACCTGCAGCACTGTTGCCGGTTAATTTCTGTACTTTGGGGACATCCATAAATTACGTGAGGTCAAAAAGGGGGGAGGGGTTTGGAAAAATCTCACCAAATCTCACCAAGGGGGGAGGGGGTCGATTAAAATCTAACGTCAACTTTTTAAGTCAGAAATTATACGATTTTCTTTTTTTAAGTATGAGAAAGGAATACATACAGATAAGATACTGTGGTGATTTTTAGGTTTAATTCCTTCTTTCTCAGTTTGAGCGAACCATTGGCTTTTTTCCATCTCTTTTGCGTGTCATAAATTTTCTCAATCAAAATTATGCGGTTTTAAGCGGCCGTTTGCCTGTTCATCTTTCGACACTCCCAACGCTCGTAGCCTTTCTTGTGCTATTCGATTCCTCCTCTCTGTCGCCTGACTAGTCATAACTTTTCCATCCAACGTAATCTTTTAATCACTAATATTTTAAATTAATTGTGGAGATAAGAATACCTTGTTGTAACCCATTTAAAATTAAGTAGATCATTTTTTTTACTTCGTCAGTTTTTCTGGCGTAAATGAATGTCTATGGAATAAGTAAATATTTATCATTTTAAGCTAGATATTGTAAAATTTTAAATAGTTTTGTGTGATTTTTATAATAAAGAAAACCTGATAACATAATGTCCTTTTCCCCCACATCATTAATAATGTAAAATTTTTAGGTGCTATGAAGCACAAAATGCAAACGAATAGAATAGAAATTTATTTTTAAAAGTTGTAGCCAAATCTCACGTAGAGGGGAGGGGGGTCCAGCAAAATCTCACTAAATCTCACCAAGGGGGAGGGGGGTCCAGATTTTGGAAAATACACCTCACATAATTTATGGATGTCCCTTTAGAGGAAATATCTGGGTTTTTTTCTTTTCTGTCAAATGAGAGAAACTTTCCGATATTTAAAGATTGCTAGTTCTTTTGGATAAGTTACAATAGGCGGCCTTTATAACAATCAATATAATTATAGCAAACTTCCTAATCCCGGAAAACATATTATACAGGGTGTATCTGAAATGGCGCAACAAATTTTTAGGGATGATAGTACTCATGAAGACGAACAAGAATCGGTATAGAAAGGGGGGTCCCAGACCAAATCCCAGGGAGTTAAAAATGGAGCGACACCCCAAAAAATCATTGAAAAATTCAATTTGTAAAAGAACTACTATTGGTAAAAACTTAATTATGGTCTCAAAAATTGTAGTTTAATATGATCTTTAAAATTACCTCAAAAGTATTCACTTTAAAATTTGTTTTATTATGAAAAAAGTTAAAAAACACAAAAAAAAGTGAAAACTCTGCCAAAACCTTATTTTGTATTTCGAAATCATTTCTTTTGATTTGATAATCTGAAAGATCATAGTTGAAAACCTTCAAGTCCAAAATTTCATGTAAATACAATCAATATTAAACGCTTAAGATCCTGTTAAAGTTAGTTTTTAGGGTGCGCAAGCAGTTTTCTAGAGCTGTTTCCAGAACAGCTGTTAGCGCACGCAAAAAACAAACTTTAACAGGATCTCAAGCGTTTAATATTGATTGTATTTACATGAAACTTTGGACTTAAGGGTTTTCAACTGTGATCTTTCAGATTTTCAAATCAAAAGAAATGATTTCGAAATACAAAATAAGGTTTTGGCAGAGTTTTCACTTTTTTGTGTTTTTTAACTTTTTTCATAATAAAACAAATTTTAAAGTGAAGACTTTTGAGGTAATTTTAAAGATCATATAAAACCACAATTTTTCAGACCATAATTAAGTTTTTACCAATAGTAGTTCTTCTACAAATTGAATTCTTCAATGATTTTTTTGGGGTGTCGCTCCATTTTTAACTCCCTGGGATTTGGTCTGGGCCCCCCTTTCTATACCGATTCTTGTTCGTCTTTATGAGTACAATCATCCCTGAAAGTTTGTTGCACCATTTCAGATACACCCTGTATATACACTTAGCTTCCAAGCTAAATGAAGATTGACTTTGTTTTAACTAATGATCGCGAGAAATTTTTGCATACTTGTTTTTAAATATTTATTCTTTTAGTAGTGATTTTATTAAATCTAAATTCTCTTGGTGAAAAAAAATTCACGGAAAATACGGAAAAGTTTCGTCAAAGACAGTAAAAAATTTATTGTAACAGTTTTTGCAGTGTATACTTTTTCTTAACCTTTTAGTTGGCGTGCTTGCCACAATTTGCACTACTTCTGCTCTTCTTGTCTCGTGTTTGTGTTAGTATGTGTAGCGTTTGTGCTTCCTGTCAATAAAAAGATGTAATTTAATTATACGCTCAGGAATCCATTGTCATTCAACCAACTCTTCCACATTTTCT